>CM035799.1:17709647-18209647 GCA_020466265.1 Siphamia tubifer | reverse complement strand
ATTAAGATTTAATTGCACAAAATTATAAAATTACAAAAGTACAACATAAATCGATTATACGTACATTATAAAAGTTCAATAAAATAAATAAGAAATACATTAAGATTTGATTATACACTAAATATAAAGAATATAAAGAATGGGGTCACAGGATTTTGACCCCATTCTTTATTTCCCTTCAAATGCTGATGAAAATAAAAATGTTTTTAGTTTGGTTTACTTTTTTTTTTTTTTTACTTGACTAAAACTAGCAGTGAAAAACAACTTTATTAACTAAAACAAAGACATAATCATGACTGTATTTTCCAAAGTATAATCTGCTGCTGTTTTTGCCATGCTTTTAACCCTGAGGCCAATCTATGGATTTTTCCCAGGCTAACGGCCCTCAGGGTGCGCTCGAGCAGGAAGTATAAAAATGAGCCAGACGGAAGAGATCAATGCAAAGAAGATGACGCTATAAACGCATGCAAAGCAAAGCACACTGTCATGGAAAGCACATGAAGAAATGCATATAATGCAGCTTTTAAGTTGAAAGGAATCGATCTGTCCATCCAAGAAGGAAATGGAGCTGCTACACATAAGCATGTTGTTAATGAATCAATGGTGAGACGTTGAAGATGGCAGCGTGAAAAACTGACTGAATGCAAAAAAATCCCCAAAACTCTGACACCGAAGAAGACGACTTGAGTGGTTTCAGTGCACAGGAGGAAGATGAAGAAAGCCATTAATAATTTTTCAGTTTTCTTTCATCAACCAATTTACTACTGTGTTACACGCACCATTTTAAAACTTCCTGTGTAAATATGTCATGTTACTACATA
Organism: Siphamia tubifer; assembly: GCA_020466265.1. NCBI lineage: Eukaryota > Metazoa > Chordata > Actinopteri > Kurtiformes > Apogonidae > Siphamia > Siphamia tubifer. Next base: position 18,208,826 of record CM035799.1, on the reverse strand, counting down.
ATCCAGTGTGGCTTATGTATATGTAATATGTGTTGCTTTTAAAATTCAGTGGGTGCAGCTTATATTGAGGTAAATAACAGTTTTGAAAAATCTAATAAAAATTAGATCGATCAATTCAACTGCAGCTAAAACCACATAGAGTTTTATCCCCTGGTTTGTCCTAATATAAATGCAAACAGTTAGTTGTGGAAAATAACTCTACTTAACCTCTTGAACCTATTGAAATTGACCTGGAACAGTGTCATGAATGGAAATAAAATTATGAGTCAGACCTTTAAGGGCTCATATTTTATTTTATCCAAAGAAACAGGCTAATTTAAAGCAGTCACATCGCTAATGATTCACTCAGTGAACTTTTTTTGGATACAGCTGGATCACAGCTACAGGTGCTGCTGGGTCAGTTACCTTTATTTTAGGCCATTTTCTTTTGTTCTAGGAAAACAACATGTCCTCACCTTAGAGCACACAGTCTGCTGGGAAAGTAAGACTCTCAGCCTGAGGGGTGGAGTTTGAAAAGGCTGCTTTGTAAAATTTTTATATAAGAATGGATAACCATCAGAAGTTTGTGTGTGTGTGTGTGTGTGTGTGTGTGTGTGTGTGTGTGTGTGTGTGTGTGTGTGTGTGCACATTCTGTAGTGTTAGTGTTACTTGTTCGTGTCACTGTGCAAATGTCCCCTGGTTGATTGAACCTCTGACCCTTTCCCTCAGAGCTAATTTTATCTGCCAGTTTTTCAAAATTAGCACATTATTTATACATGCAGACTTTATGCTTTGAAGACCCTAAAACTATTTTTCTTGAATTTAATTTTGGACACTGACCCAAGTTCTGTTTTGGCACAATAGGAACCTTTTGTGTTGGAACCCAGGAGGAAACATGATGTAATATTACAGAACTGTGTCTCAGTGTTACTTCAGGCTGTTTGCAGTATATGACAGTAGTTTGGAGTATTATTCAGCCTCCGAGTGCTTATTATGTGAAGCTGATATTTCCTTCCAGTGTAGTCTCCCTAATTAACTCTAACTCTACTCATTTCACCATCTTTCTATTCCCTCCCCATCTTTTCCTTCTTTTCCTTTCCTTTGTTTCTCCTTATTTTCCACCTTAACTTTCTCCTTCTCCTGTTCTCTCCCCCCTTTTTGTTTCCTGGAGTTTCTTGCTGTAGGCAGTTGTTGCCTCTCTACTTATTCCGTCCGCTTTGTGGAGCAGCTCAACAACTTCTAAAAGAGTGAAACCACACTGGGAGGAAGTGGGCATGTCAAGTGGAGTTACTCCTATAGCAAGTGTTGACCAACAACACAACCAATTATTATTGTGTCAGACAGTGTTACAGTTGTGGAATAAAGATATTTATCAGAGCTCCACAGCATCTTGACAAGTGCTGTGCTATAAGCTGTGGTTCCTGGTTGATGTTAAATGTTTATTTGCTGCAGTTAAATTGCTGCGTGAATGAGAAGAACTTTATATATTATAAAATAGTATATGTGACACACAGAAAACAGGAGGGGAATAAAGTGACAGCTGTTTGCAGTCTCTGTGACAGCGAAGGAGGCAAAACTTTATCACCTGTGATTAGAACTGCACAAATAATACAACTGCGCTGTTACATAATTGCAAAAGGCTGCAATTTAAAACGCCAGTGTGTGTTTGGTACTATTTTGGATTGAGTGACACTGACTACAGAGGCATACAGACTGTAAAAAGACTGTAGAATTAACACAGAACAGAAAGATTTAAAAAAAAAAAAAGTCTATAATAGGGGTGTGACGAGACACTCAGCTCACGAGACGAGACGAGACACAAGATTGGGTTCAAGAGATCAAGATGAGATTTTAAGAAAACTAAATTACAAATTATATGAATGGACAACAGACTTTTATTTAACTGAGTTGCACATGGATTTTATAACTCTGTAAGGGTTAACTTTTAATGAACTCTACTCCTCTACAAATTGAAACTAAACTAAAATGTTATAAAAGTTTAAATAAAATCAAATAAAATAATATATTTTTATTTTTATATAATAATTTTTAATCATTTAACAATGCATTGAAAATGATCATTAATTTTGCTTACTATAGAAAAGGATTGTGTGAAAATGTCACAGTGAGTGGATGTGAATCTGTCTTAAATAATGAAAAATGTCTTTGTTTGCTTTGTAAGAGCTGTTTGCTGCATTTAGCGTCTAAAGGGCATGGAGGACACTTTGTACTGCTGTGGGTGACCATGAAATAAGTCTGCACCTAACTCACTGTACATTCCAGCTTACATTCTGTGAAACAATATGTCTAGAAAACACCACTTTCTTAGTTGAAAGACAGAAACTGAGGGCAGGGATGTGTTACTATTTTCTGACTCAATTTGTTCTATTTAGTCAAAATCTTCCAACACATGTTGCTCAACCTCAACACTGTTTTCAGGGTTCCGATACATCCTGGAAAACCTGGAAAATGATTGGCTAATTTCCCAGTCATGGAAAACATTAAGAAAAAAGGTTCCTGGAAATGGTCAAGTTATCCTTGTGACCTTGTGTGCCGAAACTAAGATGGAAAAAAAGGAAAATGTTTTTCAGTGATTTATTGAAAACATACAAATATTTTTAGAGGAAGTGAAGGAGAGACTCCAGTTTGTCAGACGTATGAAGTGATATGTTCAGGGGTGGTCGAAGTACTCACATTCTGTACTTAAGTAGAAGTACAGCTACTTATGTGGAAAAATACTTTGGTCATAGTAGTGATTCAATTCCTTTACTTAGGTAAATTAAAAACGTACAATTTCTCATTTGTAATAAAATAAAAAGTAAAACCGCATTTTTTGTAATGCTATGGATTAAATACCACTTATTTAAGGAGGAAAAACCAGAAAATTGTCAAAAATATCCAAAAAATCAAGCCTTTAAAAGTGAGTTACTGTGTAGATGATGTGTTTTATTGGGTCATTATACTCAGTTTAGTGGGTATGGATGGGACATTAATGAAAAGTTCAAAAGTCGTAAATAGGAGATTTTTTTAAGCATAATTATGAGATCTAAATTGTGAGAATAAAGTCAAAATTATAAAATGAGAAATGAATAATTATGAGATTAAAAAAAAGTTAAAATTCTGATATAATAAGTGATAATTTACGACTTATTTTTCATACTGTCACATTTGTCTAGTTTGAAAAAACAATTAGTCTATTCTCAGAATGTAAAGAGTATAAAGTACAGATATTTCTACAAAAATGTAGGGAGTAAAAGTGAATACTCAAGTAAAGTACAGATACCTAAAAACTGTACTTAAGTACAGTAAAGGAAGTACTTCTACTTAGTTAATTCCACCTCTGGATGTGCTGTAATCTGTGGGTGTGTTTACATTATACTATGATATATTTGTCATAATTATTTTTCATAGATACATTATAACCACGTACTGCACGTCTAATGTTTGTGTAATAAACAACAATTTGTGTAAAAGCAAGTTATAACTACTATAGTAAAGAACATAATGTGTGTGTGTGTGTGTGTGTGTGTGTGTGTGTGTAGCAGCTGAAAATGTCCTGGAAGAATCCTGTAAAGTAATTTCAGGGAAAGAGTGGGTTTGAGGATGTAATTAGGGACCATTTACAGAACGATTACAGACTAAATACGACAGCATATTTTATCAAAAGTGCCTTTCATTTACACAAAGCTGACCCCATTAGAGTGTGAATACGTACAAATCTGAAGACTCCTTCCAGAGAGGGGTATATTGAAGACGCGCTGGGTTGCGTCAAAATCTAAATGACAAGAAACACATGTTAGCGTCGTGTGCATCGTTATGTCACATATGTTCACGTCACATAAACTTTCACGTTACATTCAAACACCGAGCAGGTAAAGCAACAAACATGTGTGACTAGCATTAGCACTAGCACTAGCATTAGCACTAGCAGCTACAGGAGTCGTTTCAGCTATTTGACAGATTGTACACCCGTCTCCCATCAGAACAGGACATGTCAGCGGTCTATTATAGTAACACCTAGCGGCCTGGCATGACTATCCAATCATATTTCACCTTCTGTTGCGTCTTCGTATAAACAAGGATTTCCTCCTGAATACGCTCGTCTTAACGCAGATGAAAAACTGAAGACAAGACGCCACTGTGGTATCTTCTCTTTTCATTGTCTCTGTATAAATGTAGCCTCACTTTCAAGCTGTGAAATAAATGACAACATCACTGAAACATTTTGTGGCTATTAACATGTATGAGTCGCAGGAAAAAGCTGATATGTTGATGAACCTGATCTCGGTTTCCAAAAGCCTTGATTGTTGTTATTTTAAAAGCATTTCAATTCACATGGCTTTTAGGAACAGTGTTTTCATAAATAAAAACAAAACAACGTGCAACAATTATTAGGAACAATGGTAAGATTGTAAGCAGGGAGGAGGTTCTTCCTCTTCCTTTCCACCTAAATGGATCCAGTATTAGCGGGCTGCCATTGGATTGCAGTCATTTATCTTTGCTGTGTGTATATGGCATTATGAGTAATGGTACTTTCACGCTTTTCAGCTCCCTTGATTACTTTGGCCCCCACTCCTCCTCCCTCATGCCTTTTTATTCCAATGACATATTCTTTCAAATGTAATGTGCACAACTTTGACAAAGTCAGATGCAAACTGCACAGGATTGAAACCAAGAAAAGGGTTCACAGTGAGAGGCAGAGGCTTTGGAAGTGGCTCAAATGTCATACAATAGTAATTAAAAAGATTTAGAAGATTTATCTGGCACACTGGAGAGAATGTGGACAAGATTTTCTCAAATTTTGTTCATCAAAATCACTACAAGCAATGCACATATATATATTATTTCACATCACTTCCACAATAGACAGACTTTCCTTTCTTCTCATTATTTATTCATTCATTTTTAATAATACAAATCTTTATATTGCATATGTTTTTAAGTATTTAACAGTATTAAACAACTGCTACTTCTTAATACAGTGTGTTTTTTTTTCCTTTCATAAGAGCACACATTGCTTCTGTTACTGGTCGGTTGAAGCATCGCTGTAGTCATGGCAGCCTGTGGATCGCTGGCTGCTGGTCAGTGCCCACTCTTGGTGCTGCTCCAGAGATGAATGCTGCTGAGAAAAACCTGATTAGTGTTAGTGACAGCCCATAGATCTTACCTGGCCTGTCCCCAGCATAGCTTCTCTGTTTTGTGTCTCCTTCACACAAATTGTAGGATAGTTAGCCTTCCCTAAAAGAACTCAGACACAGCTCTGTACCCTCAACAATCATTTTTACAAACATATTCCTCCTTTTTAAAAAATTATTTAAACATTTTTATCCCCATTTCTAGATGTGTGTGTGTTTTTAACATATTTGTGTATGTTTTTTTTGTTTCTTAACATTTTGCTGTATTTTTAATAGTCTTTAAACATATTTTCACATCTGTGTAGGCTTTTAACATTTTCCTCCCATATTTTTATTTACATCTTGGTGTGTTTTAAAACATCCACAATACATTAAGATTCCTCTATATATGAAAAAAAAAGTGTTATAACTCAATAACACACTATAAGGCTGATCATTGTCAGGACCAATCCATGAAGAGTAACTTCAGACTTCCTTAATGTATTAGTATTTTAAACGTTCTGCCTGTACTATATATTTATTGGAAAAATCTAAGTCTTACCAAATGTACTTATCTTATCTTATCACACTTAACATAAGACAGAATCACCTAAAAAGTAATTTGTAATTGTGACATAAGAACTTATTTTTTGGCAAGTGATCTAGAAAATAATATTACCAAGACAATTTTCAGTTGTTCCATTGGGAAATTTATTAGATTTTTTTTTTGCTTAAATCAACCCCCCCCCCCCCCCCTTAATTCCAGCAAAAAAAATGGAGCAAGCGAAAATTATCATGGTAGGATTTCTTGAAATATGATTTTTGAGACCTATTGTCTAAAAGAAAGTTCTTTACTTCTCACTTAAAAGTTAGTCATTACGTGATTATGTCTTATTTTAAGTGTGGTGAGATATTTACACTAGAAATTAGAAAAATACACTTGGGAAGATTTTTTTCCCCAAAATTTTCTGAGATATTTGTCATATTCTCACCATACATAGTAATTTTAACCATTTAGTTTATTCATCTTTCACTCAGGAAAACAAAAATGTAGAAGATACAACTCATTTGTATTCCCTGAAATTAATTTAGCTATAATTAAATTACATATTTTTTTCTCATTGGCTATAATATGTATTTTTGTGGTTTAACGTGTTTATTGGGTCACCACTGGGAATCATTTAATTAGGTGCGTTCACTTCTGGACCAACTGTGTCTTTAATACACAGAGTTATCTGGACATCAACAATGGAGCTTGCAGAGAGAGGAAATGAAAAATGATGAATTTGTTGCACACACATGTAGTGCAGTCTTATCAGTGACATAAGATGGAGGATTTATCAGTCTATTAAAGAGACTTCATCCTTTGGTTGGAGTGTGTTTGTGTGTAGCGTCTTCCATTACAGGAAGAGTCTAATGGCGCTGCTGCTTATCTCTGTTGATACTTAAGTGTAGAAGTGTTACAGGAGCAGCATGTACTAGTGTGGATTAAATATATCAGTGCATCTACTTAAGATAGTGTAAAAAAGATGAAGGTCTCTTACAGCACCACCATGGCACGTCAGAGCTTAAGGCTAGGTTTCTGACACTTGCTATTTTGAATTTTACTCTCTCCCCTTCTTCCTTATAGCACCTGAGAGGGTTTAATAACAAGACGAGCTGCAGTTTAAGGTTGTAAAGAGCAATAATGTTTTTGTGTAATCCAGATTTGTGTTATGTGTTATTTGTGTTATTACTAGATGATGCCCCATGTCAATTTTTGAAGTGGAAAGTTAATTAATAATTTGGTTTCGGAAAAATCTGATCTCTTCTGTATTATTGTCTGTAACTACATTTTCTCCACCTACTGCCTGGGATGGGTGGTGTAATTTCCCAATGTGCCTCAGACATATGGTGATATAATATAAAGTATGAGCATTGTAGCCTATATCTAAAATGTATGTGTGTATATATATATATATATATATATATATATATATATATATATATATATATATATATATATATATATATATATATATATATATATATATATATATATATATATATATATATATATATATATATATATATATATATATATATATATATATATATATATATATAAATAAGATGCTGGCAGGCAAGGCATACATAGAGAGGCATAACCAGGTAGCGGGCATACTGTACAGGAACATCTGTAAAGAGTATGGACTGGAGGTCCCAGGGTCAAGATGGGAGAACCCCCCAAAGGTGACAGAGAACAAACAGGCCAAGATCCTGTGGGACTTCCAGATCCAGACTGACAAGATGGTGATGGCCAATCAGCCTGACATAGTGGTGGTGGATAAACATGAGAAGACAGTGGTGGTGATAGATGTAGCAGTCCCCAGTGATAGCAACATCAGAAAGAAAGAACATGAGAAGCTTGAGAAATACCAAGGGCTGAAAGAGGAGTTAGAGAAAATGTGGAGTGTGAAGGCAACAGTGGTACCAGTAGTGATTGGAGCACTAGGGGCAGTGACCCCCAAGCTGGGAGAATGGCTCCAGCAGATACCAGGAACAACATCAGAGATCTCTGTACAAAAGAGCGCATTGCTAGGAACAGCTAAGATCCTGCGCAGAACCCTCAGGCTCCCAGGCCTCTGGTAGAGGACCCGAGTCTGAAGGAGACACCGCCCACGTGGGGCGAGGGGAACATTTTATATATATATATATATATATATATATATATATATATATATATACTTTCCTGACATACCATGTTTACAGGAATGGACAAATATGAAGCCACAGTGTTCAGGTCATCCTTGCCTCCAAGTGAACATTTGTGTCAAAATTTGCACTTTTCTGTCAAACTGTTCCTGAGTTATCATGTTTTAAATATAATGAGGGCTGACAGACTGACATGCCCTCTTACAGACATGCAACAAGAATGCATCTATAAGGTATTTTTAGACAATGATCACCCAAAGGTAGTTATACAGATATACATACTGTACACACAGACTGTGTATGGTCACCTTCTGACACAAAACACAGTTCTTAATTAAATAGACAAGGCAAATGTATTTGTATTGCACATTTCATGTACAGGACAATTCAAGGTGCTTTACATAAAACATATAAGAATGTTAAAATGATTAAAATGCCTTAACAATTTAGACAATTTAAATAAAAGACATAAAAATATTTAAAAGACAATTAAGAATTTCAGTAAAATCTCCAGTGAACAGTAATGTTTTCAGGCCTGATTTAAATGAACTGCTAGTTCTTCTCAGACCTCAGGTATTCAGGTAGTTTGTTCCACAGGTGAGGAGCAGAACAACTGAATGATGCTTCACTTTGTTTGGTTCTGTTTTGAGAACACACAGTAAACCTGTTCCTGATGACCTATGACCCCAGGACTCTGGATGCTTCATAGGGAACCAGCAGGTCAAGGATGTATTTGGGTCTAAGGCTTTATAGACCAGGAGTAAGATTTAGAATTCTATCCTTTGACCCACAGGCAGACAAGGTGAGGATTTGAGGAGCGGTGTGATGTGGTCCAGTTGTTTAAAAACAACATAGAATAAACAAAAATAACTTGTGTATTTAATAAAAAAACAAACATTTGAACAAAAACAACAAAAAACTGTAAGCCATGCACCAGTACTCTCTAGTCTCTACTCCAGTTCTTTCTGCTAAAATATGATTGATTGAAAATATGATCGATTTAAAACTGTGTAGCCAATATTACACACTATTACAAATGTACACTACAGTCAAATACCAGCCCTACCTTTACTTTTCCCCCTTCATTTATTTTACTGCCCCCTTAATTCCCTGAAATTCCATCTCTTTATATTTACATTATTTTCTTTGACACTCATTTTCACCCCATCTCACCTCACCTCACTATGTTTTGTAATGATGTCACATAAACATTATGCCTCCTAAATCCTGGACATATAGTTTCAGTTTATGTTGAGTGGACAATGTGTTCTGTGTTGCGTGTCAAGCCCGCTGCCTCCATGTTGATAGCAGGTGGGCCAGGTTATCTTCACCTGTCAGACATCTGCCTGGTCACTCTTACAGGCTTCTGGGAATTCCATCAGTCCACAAACAAACAAAAAAAACCACACACACACACACACAAATCCTTATAGGCACGTACACAAACACAGTGAGTAGTAGCAGCTCGCCCACGGCTGTTGCTGAAATGACTGGCTAACCACCAAGAGTTACATGGACTACTTGAGCTCTATCAGTCAATAGTCCATCACCCCTGGTCCTCCGTACCATGGTGGTGTGGTTATAGCCTCAGGCTGTGTCTGTGTGTGTGTGTGTGTGTGTTTGTGATTCTGAAGGCATAGATGGAACAGCCATAAAAATAGAGAGCAGCAGACAAACATAGTGAGACAGAGTGATGGAAACGACGAAATATTTATTAACAGATTAAGAAAATACTTTTCCAACAGTTAGAGCCTCATTCTAGACATAATGGCTCCACACAGACCCAGTATCAACACGTTTTATCTTCATTTTTATTTATTTTTGTTTGCATTTGTTCTCATTGTTTAACACCACAGAGAGAGTGTCAACATTGTTTGAGATCAATGCATTTTTTTAGTCTTGCAGCCAAATATTTTAATATTTAGCGCATGTGTGTGACCATCAACGGTCCTCCCTGAAAGCTGAGCAGACACGTTTTATCTTCAGATTTCAGACCATTTGAAAGTTCAAATTATTTGAGTTGAAGCAAAGATGAAATACTTAAGACTATTAAAACATCAGATTTCTTATTGTGTCACTGATTACTGTTGTGAAAAATTATATCATGGCATAAAATAAGAGAGACCTTTACTCCCAGAGCAGACATGCACTCGTGATCTGCCATCTGGAAATACTTGATTTTCAAGTTTTCATTCAATGACTGTTTCTGTTTTGCGATGCCAGGCGAGTCAGCCAAACATCTGAACATGTCCTCAAACTGTTGGATATTTATTCTGAACATATGTATAAATGTCAGTATCACTGACATAAATAATAAAAAATAAAAAATGCATAGGGCCTCGACCCTGCAGGCTCGGTCCCTAAAAAAATTACAAATCTGCTGCTGTAGTTGTTGCGTTCTCCTGGGATATGTGTATATTTTTACTAATATCTGCGTCGAATCAGATCTTCTGATAAGTCCATGTTTAAGTGAAAAGCGATTTTTTTTCATATGCGTTTTATGGCGAAAATGACCATTACACATTGCAACAATGTCAAACTTTATACAATACAACAGTTATCACAACTTAAAAACAGTTAATTATGGCTAAAATACTACAATTGTGTACTTCGTCCATTTAAAATAGAAGATTTGCAATGTATTCTGGGAAATTTCTCGTACCCCTCCATTTGGAGTCTGTCTCTGGAAAATCTCTGTTTCAATTCAATTTCAATTCAGTTTTATTTCTAAAGCCCCAAATCACAACACAGTCGTCTCACAGGGCTTTACAGAAACACAATCGACTACAGAAATAGACCCAGGCATCCCCTGTCCTTAGACCCTCCTTCTCGGCAAGAAAAAAACTTCAAAACCCAGTGGGGAAAAGAAGAATTCTTGAGGAGAAAAACACTGAAGGAGAGATCCACTCGCATGGACGGACAAGCTATAGATGAACGTCCATTTATAAATAAAGGGGAGCGGGGGGGGGGGGGCAGGTCCATCCACCAGACAGGTGAGAGAGGAGGTCCAGGGTCACAGGTCAGCACAGACGAATCACCACAAATCCTGTCGTCCATGTCTCCATAACTGTTTGAAGGGGTATAAAGCCCTTCCCCTTCCACCTACCCCTCTGCCTTAACGTAAATTGAGACACCCCTACCCCTACACGTGGGCTAAGTGGTGAAATGAGAGTCAGCCTGAGACTCTTATATACACTGGATTAGAGTTGGAGTTGCTCTCTCCTAATTGACTCCCACTGATTCCCAATAATGTAATAAAGTATTACATTATCAATAAAAATGTTATTACAATATCAGTCAGATTATTAACTTTTATTCCATTATTGGGTTTTTATTACATTTTCAATCGAGTTAAGTGGATATTGTTTTTGCTGTTTGAGGAACTTCTTACATTATAAGGTGCCACAGTGATGTTTGATATTCAAATGTGTAAATATAAGAAAAAATCAACTTGTGGTCAAACTAATCTGTCCATTAAATATTTATAATGATTTTCCACCCTTAGATAAATACAAATGATTTATCTATGAAGCCTTTGCTCTCACATAAAGTACAATTTTTTTTGCCCAAGTTAGTATCTCAAAATCACATGAGTCTTTGCCTTGGTTTGTGTCTCCCAGGGCGAGTTTTGATATACACAGCATCTAAAATGCATTTGATGTTCAGCCTGAACACATTCTGAGTTTAATGGTCAATGACGGACCAGCTTGCAGGCAGGTTATTTGGTCAAATGTAATTTGACAAAGAGAACAAGATGCAGGGATACTTATATATTTGTTGTATTACTAAAACATGCAACTTTTTCTGAATATCGTATGTCCCCTTTAATGTATAAAGTTTATCTGAGGCTTTCACTCTTAATAGTTAAGGTATTGTTACTGTGGAGAAATTGCAAAGAAGACTTAACAGTTGCTGGTGATGAATAAAATAAATATACAATGTACAATATAGAGAAATTGGGGAAAAGAAATCATCACTTTGTTCAAAGAAGAGAAAAGGTTGGAGTTGATAAAAGATTTCATCAACCTTCACATCATTCAATAAATGACGCACATAAGAATTCTTCAAGAAATAATTTACATGAATCATAAAGTAACAAAGCATCCGGATAGTTGACAAATAACTTATCACCACTCCTCCAACTTCTTCACATAGATAAAAAAAATATATAACATGATATAGCAATGAAAGAAAGAAACATTTTCCAAAGGAACATTATTATTACAATGCACATTAAGCTGAGAGTTACATTACAATGACCAAACACAAATGAAAGAACACCTAGTTAAATGAGTATTAATAAATGATTAACATATGAATAAATAATAAACTCTAAGATAAACAAAGGTTACTTTCACAATGTGCTACTGGCACAGTGTAAACCCATTTTATATACCAATAAAATATTAATTCTGCAGACATAATGTTGAGGAAACAAATAGGAAGAGTCTTGTGAAATGGAAAATAACGACTGAAGGTGTGTGAACATTTTCACCCCAATTAGATTTGTCTGCAGAAAATAGATCTTACATTGAGTTAATTTGTTCTTCATAAATAAAGTCACATATATCTATTGTGAATGTTAACACTTTCTATTTTATTTTCATTTACTTGACAGGAACAACACGTAGGCAGTGATATATTTAGGAATGATGCAACTGATTTTGTAGTTAATTAACAGTCCTTGTCTCTTTTTTTTTCTTATTTTTTTTTTCAAGGAATAACACCAATACAAAAGTACAAGGATTAACACGATGACAAAAACTCACAAACACACACCCACTCAGACACTGCTGACACAAACTTATGTGAACTCTCTGTGGAGCCTCAAGTCTAACACTGAGGAACTGTTACGCTCTTATAGTTTCATTTTAGTCCTGGTGCTCAGACATGACACACACCACTCTACACACCATTTTGACCAGAAGACTATAGTGATGAGGTACTAAAATGGTACTTAACTTTAAACCCTCATTCCCAGTGATGCACTTGTTACTAATTCTGTCTGTGTTGTATGTTGGTAAGTGTGCTGGTGTGTTTGCATACACATTTGTGCGTTGGAAATGACTCCTGTTTTCTTGCACATACTTTTCTAGAGGGACTTATAGGACCCTTCAGCCATGACTAAAGCTTTTCCCCGCTTTAAAAAGTGCCTCTGCTGGCAACTTTAACCTCCCTTGGTGATTTCTCACTCTTTATCCTAAGTACCATACATGGATTTGCAACTATTTTCCAGCCATATGTTATATCTTTGTGATGTTTTTAAGCTGGGTTTTGCCCTCTGAATTAAATCCACTCCACAGTTTTTCATCTCAAACATACAGTACAGTACTGTATACATAACAGGGTGGGGGAGGTGCGACAAAATGGCCAACAATTGGACGTGTGAAAGAACCAAGACTTCTTGGTGAGTGTGAGAAGTCGTTAACTGTGAACAGAATTAGGTTTGTTGTTAAGGGACTTTGCAGGCACAAATAGCACCCACATGACCTTTGACAGCATGTTTAATTGTTATTATAGTACAGTCAGCAGTGCAGAAGTAAAAGCCATTTTCACACAGGGGTGTATAAGATGAACTTGCAGTACTGAGGAGAGCTATAGGTCATCTGCCTTCTATTGTTTCTACTGAAAATGATATGTTTCCCATTTTCATCATAAAGGGAAATTGGCAGCTTTGGGCTGTTTTTTTTTTTTTTTTTTTTTGCCACATTTCCTCCACAAAGGAGGCAGACTATAGCCTTTTTTAGACCAGGAGTACCTCTGATGTAGACGCCTTGTTGAGGACACCACTGAGGAAGTAATTTCCTGTTCCTCTCTTGTTAGAGAGCTATTGGAACACATTTTGTGCTGTAATTTAATCAGACATCTTGCAGCCTGGACAGATATCACAGACTTCCTGCTCCTTTCAATCTATTATTCCTCTGGTACTGTAGTCTAGTACATGTTAGAAATTGTCCAGAGGTGAAGTAAATTCAAGGAGTAGAATGAAACAGATTTAAGGCAGCGGGTGAAAACATGTGGTATCGCTTGGTTTTGGGTTGCTGATTAAATGTCTTTAGTCACAGTTTACAAAAAAGCTAAAACTTTAGTGATGGCAATGATAAGAGTTGGCTATTGCAACTGTAGCAAATGTGACTATTGGTAACTTTTAATGAATATTGTTGTTAAAATGTTTATATTATTTGCATGAAAATTATTTAATTCAATAATTTATTGTTAACGGTTGACTAATGTGTATGAAGATAAGGTTTTTAAGGGGAAAAAATATAGCAAAAAACCAAACAAAAAATAAACAAATCAAAACATATACACCAAGTTACCCAATTTACTAAGAGTACCAATAATATAATAATAATAATAATAATAATAATAATAATAATAATAATAATAATAATAATAATAATAATAATAATAATAATAATAATAATAATAATAATAATAATAATAATAATAATAATAATAATAATAATTAAACAGTTGTATTCACATATCCTTATATATTAATGTTGTATTGTTCTAGTGGAATAGCAAAATAATATTACATCTAAGTAAATGTTAGATTAATACATGTATTAGTAAAATAAAGATAGTTAGATAATCCACCAAATGCTCAAGTGCTCCATAGTGTGGGTTAGAATGAAAATTTTATAGAAACTATTTTCTTACGATGAAATAAAAATCAAACATGAAAGCATTTAGTCATAATAGTAACTTAATTAACATGTCAATCCTTAGTAAATATTGTCAGTTGCTTTTTTTTTTTTACGCTGCAGGAGCTAAAATAATGGAGAAACAAGTAGTGGCAGACACAACATACCCCACTCTTAATATCAATTGTTGCTTATTGTGGCATTGATACAGCCAATGCCATCCATATCAGCATAGACACATTTCTTCCATTGTAAGTAAATGGACAAAAAAAGGTTTGAAATTAATGAAAAATCTGAACTTTGCCCTACTTTCCCCAAAATGTAATCACACCTGTAAACCCAATTTGAATTCAATCCAATAGTTTTTCTGCTACAGTGTTAACAAAGAAAAAAAATCAAATAAACCAAAAACAATATCCCTTTCCTCTCCTATGGGATAAAAACATGTGTTCTGAGGAAATTTTATTAATCATCAGTAATTGCGGACATCACTCACTATTTCAAGCCCCTTCCCGTCTGAAAACACATGATTACAGGTTATTTTGAGTATAAGTTTCAATGAGCTGAAAGGTAATTATTGTTTATATTTTTCCCATTGATACTGCCAGTTTATTTACCATTAGTACAATAGTGCTTTATAATTGTTAGTAATGCTCATCATATATTGATGTTGTTGTGTTGTGTGCATTACTAGTCTTGAACTCTAAATTTCGTCCTGAATCCTCTGTCTATAGACATTTGCTATGACTGGATCTCAACACATTTTCCAGTTGACAGTCAACACCTGTTACTTGATACCAGTGACAGATCACAGGTAGCAAGAGAGAGCAAGCAATAGAAAGACACGGTTAAGTGGGTTTAGATGACAGATTTACCATGGCAGACACTGACAGACAGAAGATCTGAGACAGATGGGAAGAAAAAGTTAAAAACAGACATTCAGCTGTATCAGCTGAGATGGGAATAAGCATGGGAAATGATAAGAGGTGCAGCAACCAAACATATGTCTGCCAGAGCACAGCTTTCATGACTGGAGTGAATCAAAAGATGTGTCTCTCACCCAGCGCAGTGTTTAGGATGTCAGACTTGCTCTGACAAAACTGGTCAGCAGTATTCTGTATTAGACGAAAGAAAAAGTACAATAAATACATGTGATTTTAGCTGAAAACTAGTCTGTCAGGGAAACAACCAAGGGAATTTGAATGCATGGTTGTAAAATAATACAAAAAACACATAGTATACAACGATAAATACTAAAATAAACACATGTTATTATGGGCTATGGTTCAGCTAGAGTAGATCATCCAGTGACTGAAGGGTTGGTAGTTTAAATCCTGGGTCTGACTGTTCACATATGGAAGTGAACCCTAAATTGCTCCCAGTAGGTGTACGAGTGTATTATTGTGTGTGTGTGTGTGTGTGTGAGTGTGTGTGTGTGTGTGTGTGTGTGTGTGAGAGAGAGAGAGAGAGAGAATGTGACGTTTTGTTAAACACTTTGAGCACCATGAAGATGAAAAAGCACTATATAGATGCAACGTATTTACCATATTGTACACATTGTAATTTAGTTATATTGTTAGTTTCACATTGCAGATGTAAAAGAACTTGAAATAACTTTATATTGTCTGCGTGGCTGTGTTTGTTTGACACTCATTTGTGAACAAAGGTACATCTGACGTTGGTTTGTCAGTCTAGCAGGTAGTTTGTTTGTTTGTTTTTTTTTTTTTTTACAGATTAATTTTGGTGTTGTTATAATTATTGCTGCATTATAATGTACATCACCAAGTTCATGTACAATCCTCAAGAGTACTTTGATATCACAAAGTGAATGTCTGAGCTGTTGTTTTGTATTTAGTAGATCTAGTATTACTTAGTTTGGTCCAGGGCAAGGACTCCAAAACGAGGCTGATTAGTTTAAGGTGTAATACTCCCTATGGCTATTAGATGATGGCTCCAAAAATAAACCAAATTGTCATTTTTCTACAGGAGTTACACTGTTCTCAATCATTTAATTTGGACCCTCTAGTAAATTGGACCCTCTTTTGACCAAATGCCTTTTAACTGTATGTCCCCAAAAATAAATAAATAAATAAAATAAAAAAAAAATGCATTGAGAGGAGCGGGGGGTGGGGGGGGGGGGGGGTCAGAATGTTCCATTGTCTATACTTCTACAGACTAACCATCACCATCCTGGTAAAAAATACTGCTCTAGTAGGTGTTCTGTTGGTTCTTTTTATTAATCATTCTTTTCATTGGTGTCTCTTCATTAATATGATTTTTAGGGTGAACTCTGACATATGGTGTATTGGGCTTTTGTACAGACAGCTCAACTATACTTGTGTTTAACAACAACAACAGATATTCATCGTGTCTGTAAGCTAACATAAAGCATTCACAATCACTGTGCACTCCCACACTCTTTTCTTTGTGTATTCTCAATACTACCTCCAGCAATATAAATTTACATTTACACAATGGCAATAGCTAAAGTCTAAACTCCTTGTTTCAGTCCAAAATTCATTCATTTGTTTTATTGAGTTTATGGTTACACCCTCATCCCCCTGTGTGTGACTGTGGCTCATTTTCCCTTCTTACTTGACTGATTAATGACTTAATGACTGATGATACCCTGCTGTAATATTACATAATTGAAACGGACTGAACCGTAGCTCAGTTTGATCCGGATCACCTCTTTTTGTCAAACCAAGGTTCAGCTGTTCAGCCCAGGGACGTTTCACTGCGGCAGTTTGGGTTGGAACCAAATATGATAAGTCACAAAGCCTGGATCTAAAAAATAAGATGTAAAAATAATACACCATTGTGTCAGACTGTCTGATGCTCCACCAGTACTGATTTGGATCTTCAAGTAATGGTAAAAGAATTCACTTTAACTCTGGGCAATATGTAGTGGAAACACTCACTGTCACCCAAAGAGATGTTAGTCCAGATTGTTTGTTGCTGATTTCAGAGGAGTTAAAGATAACTTCTTTTCACCTCTTCAGAGAAACCCATCTGCTGTATAGTTCTGCTTGCAAACAACTTCACTGCTTCACAGATGCACTTTGAAACTTTGCAAGGAAAATAAATATTTTATAATAATGTCAAAACAATACTTTTTATTAACATTATATCTGTACATCAAAATTGCTGTATTGTTGAACCGTGCTAAATGAAAGAGAGAAAACAGGCTGAAGGAAAATCCATGTATCATTCGTTAATTCGTTTTTCAAAATAAAACCACAAATAAGACAATGAAACAACAAGTCATTTCTTCATTATGTGTTTTCAAAACCAAAATGAAATGAAAAGAAAAGAAAAGAAAAGATAGCAATGCATTTTTTTTTCAGTTTTTCTTTTTGTGCTTAAATGAATAATGGAGAAACTCGATAACTGCTGTTTACCGTTTTATCCAATTTTGACCTGAAGCAAGTTGAGTAAACTGAAAATGACCTTTGACCCATAGTGACAAAGATGGAAACCTATGTCCTATTTCAGGAAAATAAGAGGGTCACCCTAAGACCTGACGATATGACCATGGAGAACATTGGTGTCATGCAGTATCATACCATAATGATCTTTAAGTCCAGTGGCCATGCTTCTTTCAGTTGTTAACATTCAATTTCAATTTGCTTCAGGTCAAAATTGGATAAAACGCGAAACGGCTGTTATCTATTTTTCCTATTATTCATTTAAACACAAAACTGAAAAAAAAAAACCAAAACACCACACTATCCATTTAAAAAAAAAAAATTTTCATTTTGGTTTTGGAAACAAATAACGTCGTTGTCAAATTTTTTGTTTTATTTTGAAAAACGAATGAATGAATGATACCCGGACTACAACAGGAAAAAAAAAAAAAAACTAAAGCTAGAAACAAAGTAATGAATGCAACAAATATGTATATGTAATATAAGCAACTACGTCCTTCACACTGTCTATACACATTTATAAAGTATAGTTATCCTTCAATACCAATGTGTCCTTCCCCTTTTGGAAGACATTACTCTGATCTCTGGGCAAGTGATCAATCACAGGCTGCCATCTATTCAGAAAGCTTGTCTTACCACTTGGCTCAGAGCCTCTGCATTGACATAACTGTAAATATTTCAGTAGTAACATTTCTGATGCAGAGAATATAATCTCTATAATATGTATATTTTGTGAGCTTCTCATATTGTATGTCAGAATGTTTTCCTGTTTCCTCTTTACAGTCACTTAGTCAAATGGGGTGTGAAAAAGTGTCAGTAAATGTAAGATGTAGACATGAACAGATGGAGGAATCCATCTCCCCCAGAGAGTCAGAGTGTGCAATTGCCATTTAAAGTTTTTGACGTTTAGTAGATCGTCGTATTTGAAGTCAGTTGAAATAAGTTGCAAAATAGCGGGCTGTTTATGTTGGTCGATCACCACATGAACCTCAAGCCTGCAGAGTGGAAGTGTTTCTAATTCAATCCAGTCAGTCACACCGCCATCTATTCCTCCTCACCATGGCTCCTCTCGCCGCATGCTGCTCTCTGTTAATGGAGATATCAACCCCCCTCCTTTTCCTCCTTTTCCTCCTCTTCCTCCTCTTCCTCCTCCCTCTGTGTTCTGTCTTTGTTGTCTTCTTCCTCCACTCCACTCATGTCTTTCAAACCCTCTTCATTGGCCCACTCAGTGAAACTAATCGACAGCAAGCCATCACACAGAGCACTTTGCATCTCTTTTCCACAGAAACTAATCACTACTATTGTTGGTTATCAAGACTCACTCTCTTATTGCACTGTAAATCAGCAAATGATTGTCAATTACTCAAAGAGGGAAACGACGAAGAAAAACAACAAATATGGTTTATTATTGAGTGCAATTACAGGAGGCATTCTGCGTTGTCAATCCTGCTCCTTTTTTTTGGTTTGTTTTTTTAATGTAGTACTTTAATGGTAAACCGTTGACATTTTGAGACTCTCCTGATAATGCTTTAAGCTTTGTCATCATGAAATGTCATGGCAAAGAAAAAACCTAATTGGTGATAAAACTAATTAAAGTGTTTGCTTGAAGTCTTAATAAAAACAGATTCTTACTAAGAGAAAAAAACTGAAAACATTTAATTTGCCATCAGAAGGAGAAGAAGAAGACAAAGTATTCAGACAACTTTATTATTTATTGTATTTGTGAAACTTCTCCTGTCAATATTGTCGACTGAATGGAGTAGTGAGGCAGATATTCGGGGAGAAAAAAAAGCTGTGAAATGGAAAAATAAAAGTTCTTTCTAATTGGTATTTGTAGCTGTTATGTGCTTGAGGACGCCACTAAAGCTCAGTCTTCTTCTTCTTGTTGCTTTGCCAAGAGTTCGGTTTCTGCCAGAACTGTATACTGTACCACAAAGCATAGTGCAGAGAGTAAGAAGAGCTGAATGAACTGAGGTTGCTCTTCTTACTGTATGGATTGTCTGGTACAAACTTGTTCATTGCCCACAGGTTAACACTAACCAGTGTCCAGAAAAACAAGAAGAAAAAAAAGAAAAGAAAGAAAAATCCAGGCCTCAGGCAGGATTTCTGCAGATAATTACGATGGCTACTTCTATATTTAGAGCTCTAAGTCTTTGATGGTAATCAACAGTGAATAGTCATAGCGAGCTGTGTGTGTGTGTGTGTCATAAAATATATCATTAGCATTACAGAGCAGTGTAACACGGTACAGTGGTAATTATTCTTGACTGTTAAGGTTTTGACAATCCAACATACATACACAGAAGGGGCAAAAGTAAAACTATAAGTAGAACTACAGCTACTCTTGTAAAAGTATCAATTCAACTCCTTTAACTTAAGTAAAAGTAAAAAAAATAACTACAACTTATGGATTGTGATGAAGTACAAAAGTAAAACTGTATTTTGTACAGAAGTGACACAAGTATTCAGAGAATGTCTAATCTCGCCTCGATTTCGTGCCAATCTCAAGTTTCTATGACAACCCGTTATTGAATTAGAGCCAATAATGTGATTTTAACCTTTAACCTTTTGCAATATTGATAAATTCCTTATATGTATATATGCATCAGTGCGTGTGATATAATGATAATATATCCAGTATTAATTAAGTTTAAAATCACTATTCAACAGTGAAAAAATATTCAATAAAGAAAGAAAATGGAGGATACACCTGCGCATCCTCTGTCAGTGAACATGTTTTTTAAGTGATCAAACGTATGAGTAACACTTACCTCCCCCGAAAAAAAAAAAAAATCATGACAAGAACTGACACATTTGGCCACAGTGTGAAGTGAATTAAAAGTTAATCATGAGTTTACGTGAGCATTCACCCTGTAGAGATCAGAAAATCCAGCAGTGTGTTTAAAAAACAAAACAAAACAGCTGTTACACATTATTTAACCAACATGTATTTAGTTTGACAGCTCAGAGGTGAGGATGTCTCATGTTGTTGATGCCTGTTGCCTCCTCTCCTCGCACTCTCGCATCTCTGGAGGGAAAACTGAAGATTGGAGGTGAGGACCTGATTAGCTACAACATGAGAAATAAGAAAAGGGACATGACTGAAGGGAGCTAGTGGCCTAAACATGACCCTCCCTTCTGAACAGAGATGGTTTCTATGCAACAGGATGCATCAATTATTGTGTATCTTAAAAGCCAGCATGAGTAAGATTGGCTACAGCGAACCTCTGCATGTTACCTTATTTTTTTTTTGCCACTGTATAATTTAAAAATGCAAACATTGGAATATGAAAATAGAAAATCTCATGTGTGCCTGAAAATGAAGTACTTAAACGGTCAGGACTACCCACCAACAGGAGTGATGATTGAAAAAGAGAGTCTGTGTATTATTTTTAGTGCAACATGGTGGTGGTGGGGGGGTCTTTCTGTATGGACTTTGCATGTTAGGGAAATGTTCATTTTTATTTTTTCACAAATTTTTAAAATTTCTTTTTTTTTTTTTTTACCTGTTTATTCATAATGGGTGAATTATCACATGTCTGTAGCAGCAAAACTAGTGGTTGAATTCATACCAAAATTGGATTATAGATTTCAAGGACAGATGTGCTTACGTTTTGGGAAAACTAGGTCTAAGTTCAAATTTTTGAAGCTGTCATTCCATGGTTATTTCATTAATATTACTGTGTTCTCCATTGTTATTGAATACATCGTGTGTTGGTTCTACTTAACAAAAACATCTGGATTGCTTTGTTTCAAGCTGCACGGGAGAAAAAATTACTTGAGGTCGAACAACAGAGTTTATTCTACCTCATACATGTCCATGATGTGGTGACGAGGTGTCTCTGATTGGCTCAGAATGCATGAAGGAACACTCACTCCTCCCCTCTGGCTCTCTGTATGTGTTTACCTTTACCAGAGTTGCTTGTTCTGAAAACGTGCAGAAAATTGGTTTTCAGCGGAATGACACCTTTAACAAACTTTTAAAAATCTTTTTTCCCTCCCATTTACTTACAATGGGCAGAATTTCAAATGTCCATAAAAAGGTCAATTTTGTTTAAGTTTATGTGAAATTTGACACATAGGCAGTTGACAAGCTAACGTTGCACAATTCTCAATGCAAAGAGGGATATGTTGTGGCGAGTTAAAAAAAAAAGAAAGAAAGAAAAAGCTTTGCTGTGGTGCATGATATAAGTCACAACACAATGTTAATGACACAATGTTATGACGATCATGTCAATTTTATGTCATCACATAAACTCGTGGGTTGACCTGGGTGAGGGATTCCCACTGAACACTGATGAGAACCAAACAAATTGAAGGTAATATTAACCTCCTGAGACCCAGAGGGAAAAAAAGTTTTGCCTTTTTAATTTTTTAAAAGAAAATGTAAGTGTTATAGTTGAAAGGATATATATATATATATATATATATATATATATATATATATATATATATATATATATATATATATATATATATATATATATATATATATATATATATATATATATATATATATATATATATATATATATATATATATATATATATATATATATATATATATATATATATATATATATATATATATATATATATATATTTATTTATGGAAAGTCTTTTGCAGTGTGCACCTTTCCCACTGCCACCAAAAGCTGATTGTTAGTGGGTTTAAACAGGTTTATTGGCCAGTGGGAAAGGGCTATCACTGTAGACTGCTTTTTGCATTTTCTGTCATTGTTTATTTGTTCCTCTGAGATGGAGTAGATTAGAAGCAAGAAGTTATGTAAAATGTAAAATGGCGAAGGACAAATACTTTTCCTTCACTGCCATCACAAGTAGCACTTGTAGACTTGTTACGTGTCTTAAATGACCTTAAAAAGCCTCATAGTACTTGTGATGTTTGAATGACTGCAATGTCTGGTGTGTGATGTGTTTTTATGCTCTGTATGTTGGCAGTCAAGGTTAACCTTCAGTCTGTGTGTGTCTTATATCTCAGTCTGGTAAATTCTATGTATCATATATGTTTACCTAGAGCTAAACAGAAGCTTTCTGGTTTTGGTCTTTGCATAAAGACAACAGTTAACAATAGCAGGTTTCTTCTCTTCAGTGTCATTTTTATATCCAACCACTCCATCCGCTCTCTGGACTTTATAGGATTCTGCTGACTCATTAGGTCCACCAGAATTAGAAACCTGCTGAGTTTCATCTCACGCTCACGAGGAGATACATACAGCCACAGGCCATTAACTCCCTCCCTTATATCCTTTATTCTTTTTGTTCCTCTCTGTGATTATATGTATTTTCATCCCTTTTTTCCCTCTCAGCAGTAGGTCAATCTGTAAAATTGTGTGTTTTTCTCTTGCCTCTGCTTGAGATTATCTTATTTGTTTTCAATAGATTTCATCACTAAACAACTTATACTATATATATATATATATATATATATATATATATATAGTATATATATGGGGGTCACACGTTGATAACACATTGAGGCAGAGTCAACTCCACCAATCAGTGTTTACTCTGCTGACACGTCACATTATAGGACGGCTTGGAACTTCAGCAGATACCAAAAATCTAGGATCTGTGGGTCCTTTTTCATAGTGGAAACGCCCCAAAGCAGGTAGAATCAGGTAGAATTATTACATATATTATATATTTATCATTCACTTTCTTGGTTTGTCAAATTAGATTAGATCCCAAGGACTTATTTATTTATATTATATTATATTATGTTGACAGGATGTTAAAATATAGATTGTTTTGAAGTGAAGGGGTGGGGTTAAAAATACAAGTTTTACTTCCTCCCACTCTTTTTCAAATGTGAAAATTAAGAAATGTTTTTTTTTGTTTGTTTTGTTTTTTTGATGTATATGTTTTGGTTTGTTTGTTTTTTAGTGTGGTTGTTTTGATTTGTTGCATACTCGAAATAAATTGAAAATTTAATTGCATTGAAGAATCAATACTAATGGAAACACAACTTTCATGTCCTTATGAAAATGTGAAGACACTGAACCCAAATTGGCCCTATTTCAGTCCTGGTGGATTTATAAAGCACTTGTGGGCAGCATGCAGGTGTATATAAGCTACAGTCAGTTACTCAATTTATTATTTGCATTCAATGTTAACACATTTAAAATGCTAAATATACATCTTACTCTGTAAACATATTTACAGTTTGATGATTTTTTTTTACAGAATTATTCTGGCAACCACAGCTGCCAGGTTTTTTCTGTAAAAAAAACACTGGACATTACACCCTAGCCTCAGACTTATCCCAGAGTCTCAGCAGTTAAAATGTGAGTTGATTTTTTATTTTTTTTTTTTTTTTTTAAAGTTTGATCTATTGCAGCCAGCATCACAGTTGTATGTCACCGTGCAATTATCGCACATCTGTATCTCACACTCTGATGTTTATACAGGTGAAGAACCTCTGAACTGTCTGGATGGGATTGTGGGTAGAGGCAAATTAAATCAAAATCTCCGTAAACTAATTGTCCCAACAACTGGGGTGAACTTTAAGACTTGTGTTTGGTGGAGATTATGAGTTTATGGCCCATTTAATGAGTTGAAGAAAAAAAAAAGCTCTAAAAAAATAACAACACTGACTGCAAATTTAACTGTGTGTGGAGGAGAAGAGAGGTCCTGAGAGAGAGAGAGAGTGAGAGAGAGAGAGAGAGAGAGAGAGAGAGAGAGAGAGAGAGAGAGAGAGAGAATGAGTGGGAAGAATAAATGTTTTGAAAATGACCCACTAGTCGACTTCAGACTAGTTCTGCTTAAGGTGCAGGACTTATATACAACAGTCAATAAGCCTAATTACTCTGGTCTTACTAACTGCATCAACTTCACTTCAGCACTGGGACTGTAAATGTCAGAGTCAATGCCCAAAGTACTTATGGACCTAATGTAATGATTTTGTTGCCCTCATCTCATGAGAGTTTGGGGTTTCTAGTGGCTAATACTGTTGTTCCCTTTTTGGTCATTTGGTCACTTTTAACTTGTGTTGCTGTATGTCACTGTTCCTCTGCTCAAGGCCACGGAAACTAAATCCACTGACACATTGAACAGGTACATTTAAAGATAATTAACTTTAGTTCATCATTTATTTTATATTTTTCTCATAGATAGATAGATAGATAGATAGATAGATAGATAGATAGATAGATAGATAGATAGATAGATAGATAGATAGATAGATAGATAGATAGATAGATAGATAGATAGATAGATAGATTTACTTTCAAAATCATGTATATCCACAATATTTGCAGACAAATACATACCATGGATAATGTTTGAAAATATGACATTGCTGTTGTATTTAAGTTGTTGTTATGTTTTGATTAAATATTGCACTAAAACAGCCAAAGGTTTGGAGAAGAGCACGATAAAGGCAAAAATAAGAAAATAGTCAGTCCTGTCATACCATAACCGAGGATGGGACCGCCAAGGCCCCCGCCTTGGTCTGTTGCCAAGTCCACAATCAGTAATGTGGGTGCTAAACCGATCCGTTGTGGTGAAGAGTGAGCTAAACCAGAAAGCGAAGCTCTCAATTTACTGGTCGATCTACGTTCCGACCCTCACCTATGGTCATGAGCTTTGGATCATGACCGAAAGAACGAGTTCACGGGTACAAGTGACTGAAATGAGTTTCCTTCGCAGGGTGGCTCAGCCTTAGAGATAGGGTGAGAAGCTCAGACATTTGGGAGGAGCTCGGAGTAACTCCTCCATTTTGAGAGGAGCCAGTTGAGGTGGCTTGGGCACCTCGTGAGGATGCCTCCTGGACGCCTCCCTAGGGGGGTGTTCCGGGCATGCCCATCCGGGAGGAGACCTCGGGGCCGACCCAGGACACGTTAGAGGGATTATGTCTCTCAGCTGGCCTTGGAACGCCTAGGGATTCCCCTGGAGGAGCTGACTGAGGTAGCTGGGGGGAGGGAAGTCTGGGCTTCTCTGCTGGCGCGACCCAGACCCAGATAAGTGGGAGATGACGACGACGACAATCCTGTCATCATGTGTTTGTTGTTTTTATAGCAACAAACATGTAACAGAATTTAGATTTTAATAGTTTTGCATTACACACTTCATTATCACTGTGCCAACACGACTTCTACTTTTTGGAATAAGTGAAAAAACTGCAGCTAGTTGTTTGGTTATTTTTATTTCTTCAATAAATAACACTTGTCTTGGGTAGTACAAAGCACATGATGCAGCGACAGTGTAGTTTCAAAAGTGTGTCAAGGGAGAGGTTGTTTTGGTGGGACATTTATATGTTAGGAAAGGAGCTACAGTGTTAAAATGACAAAATCTGTACAGCAGAAACAATAGAAAATTGAAAGTCTTTGTCAAAACATGTCATTTGCAGCATGCTGCAGTTTAGAAGACATACTTTCACGTGGCAAATGTGACTTGGAGACTTAAAACTAAGATAAAACTGAAAGTAGTAGTAAAAAATAAAATTAAAGTTTAAAAAATAAACCTAAATTTTATGTAACAATAGAATACAAACATGAAATTAAACGGAACTGCAGGGTAAAATCAGGTCAGTTTTAATTTGACCCTAGAGATTCAACAAATCCACTTCTACATTTACAGTTCTTCAGCACACAAATATAAAACAATTTCACATAGTTTAAGTTTGTGTTCAGCAAATTGTTCCTCTCTCAGTTTTTATCAGCTTTAATCATAGTATTTGAAAAGAAAAAGCTAAGATAAAATTAATGAAAGAAAAATACATAAATAAATGAATTCATGAAAGCTAACAGAAAATTAAATTATGTCACACATATTGAAAGGAAGGTGACTGCTGTGTGAATCAAACTAAGATTTATGTACAAAAGCAACTTGGCTAGTTTAGAAAAAAGATCACTGTAGGGCACAGAATAAAGGGATGTGACTCACATGCATGTATTCACACAACCACAGGACATTCATACATGATTATCCATTATTTTCATCAACCATTCTCACTCTTCTACAGAGGTTGAACTAAAGTTGTCATTTGTTTCTTGTGACAGAAAACTGACATGGTAAGTGTTGTATTCGACTCACTAATGACTTCTATTGGACATGTCTATCATGCTGTTTTATAACTCTTGGACTCAATTAATGCCCACCTAACTCATATTACAAGGTGCCATCAATTAACTTGAGGTGTGATATAATGAAATTCACAGTTCACCTCTGAAGCAGTTACCAGCTCTTAACTGAGCTGAATGGCTCTGAATCTGCAGAATTAATCCTCTGACTGCTTTTACTGTTAAACTAACAGCACCATAAACACATTTCCACAAGGACACATCATTAAAAGAGACAAGTTGTGGATGAGATAATTTGTCTTAACTGCCTCATTACAGAAACCAAGAATAAATACAAAAATATGATTGTGATCCTGCATTATGGGATATATATATATATATATATATATATATATATATATATATATATATATATATATATATATATATATATATATATATATATATATATATATATATATATATATATATATATATATAATGTGCAATTTTCTTTGTGAGATGATGAAAAGAATTCTACTCTCTACTCTGAAGTTTTAAATGAACATGCATTCAGCTAACATTAATTGCAATTTAGTCATGCTTTATTCATTTTGTGTTAATTAAGCCAGAAACTGAGGACGACAAATGACAGAAAGGCATTATCTCTGGGCTCCATGTTTAGACATCAGTCGTCTCTGGTGCAAATGTATAACATCATTATATGGAAATAATAGGGGAAATTATTTCAATGAAGGAAAGAAGCAACTTGTAATTCACAGCAGATTATGGTATTAGTATTTAAAAAATGTGTTGATTAATTAACCATTTCATGCATTGTGGTCACAAGAGTGGACAAAATTCTTCTCTTGTACATTCATGGGTTTTGTTGTTTTAGTTCCATATCAGCCAACAAAGTGGACTCTTATTCATCATTCCATAGACTCAATGATGTAGAGAAGAGAAGTGAATATACTCTAATTTATTTATTTATTTTATGAAGTAGTCCAGAAAAATGCCCTGTAATGCCAGCGACATGCCAGACTGCTAGTTAATCCCCAAAAATTAATCAGCATTTCCTCACTATTATAACATTACTATGACTTAATCAGGAGCAGTTTATACAGTTGGTATTCCAGTACAGGTCACACAAGCAGCTGACAACATAATGAAAGTACAGTTTAACTATTAGTGACACATTCTCCTCTCCTCTAAATGTGCAGTCATATGGTCCAGTAATTTAAAACAGTGACTCATGTGAACACCACCTTAAAACTTACCTCAGAATTATATACACCATGAAAGTAGGTTCTGTCAATATATGTCACTCATCTGAAAGACGTTTATTCTGCCTTTTTTGTTCACATTTCCAACAGTTGTGAATCATTCAATGACACATGCAGTGACCTGTCAATCAACTGGTCAACTGAGGTGGACAGCACTAGTTAGCAGTATTTTCTTGAACATGACCTGCCTTACTCTTCCTCTGATTGGCTCATCAGTCCTCATGCCTAAAATTAACTAATCTAGTCAATGAAGGCAGCAATTACTGGCCAATTAGAGGCAGAGTAGGGCGGGTCATACCTTCACCATCCTGGGAGCTAAAATGGGCAATTTCATTGACAGGTGCTACTAAATGGTGCACATCAGGAGGATAAAGAAGTGGTTATACTCAATGCTAACTGGAAAATAAGTATGCATTCTTTATTTACTACCGCATACCCTGGACTACACCCCCACATACACTGCAATTCAAACCATTCTTGTAACTTTGTTGTTCTTCATAGACCTGATCTGCACTAACATGTTTGAGTGTAAATAGGTTGATTGTTATTGTGATTAAACTGTATTAACAATTTAACTATAATTATCTTCATGATATGAGTTGTGACTAGTATTAGAGTATGTTAAAATGTGCAAAAACATCAGTTGAGCAGCATTAAAAATATATATTTCATAGTTTTCACACAATATATCAGTATATAGATGTTTCTTTGTTTAAGAATAGATGTTTTTGCAACTCCATGAAAAACAGGTTTCTAAAAAAAATTAAATCATGCCTACAGAGGAATAAAACACTCAGGAAAAAGTCTTGATTAAGGTTATTATACAGTAATGCATGCATGAAAGGTTTAATATTACATGGCCTAATTATTAAATATTTGATAGTTTCAAACAGATAAAGCAACTGCTGACATTGTATTAGCACTATGTTAAAAGCTTGCTGCTATCTTAACAGACTTTTTGATGATTATGTGAGTTTTTGCACATATTCTGATTGTTTTGACAAGAAACCCCAACAGAAAAAGATAAGTGGTCATGCTAGACTTAAAAAGGCACATAATGAATAATCATGTATTCAATTCAGTCTTCTTAATCTTAATTTGAAAACCTATAAAATATATCTCGAATTGATAACATGCTCTGCTTCCATACACCCCTTATATTCCACTGGTATAATAGCTGCCAGCATCACTGTCTATCATCACTTTGTTTCAGAAGCGTAACTGGAAAACTATTCACTATTTTCCCACCATTATTACTATTATGTTGTTTGTTGGATTGGTGCCTTTTGTTATTTCATCTGTCTGTGTTGTCTCTAATGGCTTTTGTCATCATTGTGTTTCCCTTTTCTGCTTAATATGCATCAGTCCTCTGTCCATTCTCTGAAAAATGGGCTGTAGATCTGTTTTGATTGGGTCTTTTATTGGCCTAGAGTGAAATACATAATCCGGTGATGTGTGTCAGAACCTGAGTAAATACTATTATTTTATGTTCTAAACTTAGATTCTACAGATTTCACCATTTTTACTTAAAACAAAAAAATCTGAAATGAACAGCTGAGCACAAAGAGTTTTGAGATTCTCTCCACAGTCTCAGCTCCAGTTATGTTTAACTGTGCTACTTGTCACGTATCTTGTTGTTTTATTAGACCAGATGACATAGAGTGGGTCATTCAGTGGCCGAAGGGTTGGCAATTTGAATCCTAGTTCTGACTATCCACATATCCAAGTGTCCTTACAAAACTCTGAAGACACTGAACTCTTAATTACTCCCAGTTTAGATCTGGTGACTGTAAAAAAAAAAACAACTAAAAAACACTGGGCACCTGCAGGTCGATATAAGCTGTCGTCCATTTACTGTTTACAGTCAATACTAAAAATACATGTCTAAAATATTAATTATACATGGTTAAGATGTCAAATCTAAACAATTAAAATGCTAAATGTACATTTTACTCTGGGTCTATGGTGGTGCAGTGGTTAGCACTTGTGCCTCAAAGCAAGAAGGTCCCAAGTTCCATTCCCACATCAGACCTTTCTGTGTAGAGTTTACATGTTCTCCCTGTGTCTGTGTGGGTTTCCTCCCACCATCCAAAGAGGTTAATTAATTGTTCTAAATTGCCCATAGGTGTGAATGTCTATATATATTCAGCCCTGAGATGAACTGGAGACTCATCCAGGGTGTACCCCGCCTTCACCCATTGTAGCTGGAATAGGCCCCCAGTGACCCTAGTGACCCTAGGGAGGCTGAAGTGGGTCGGATGACGTGACAAAATGTTTAAGATGTCAAATCTAAATGTTAAATGTACATTTTACTATTGTGAATATGTTGGCGGTTTGATGTGTTTATCAGAGGATTACTTTGGCAACCTTTTTTTTTTTTTTTTTTTTTTTTACTGTTTGTCAAAAGAAAAAAAAAGAAAGAAAAGAAAACAAGATGTCCGGTGAAACAAAAGCAAAGGCTAACAAAAGCCTACGGTACAGGCCACGTGCCGGTTTAGAATGGCAGAAGCCCTGGTACATGTGCATTCTGGAAACTGGTATCGGAGCAGGAGGCAGAGGGAGAGAGAGAGAGAGAGAGAGAGAGAGAGAGAGAGAGAGAGAGAGGGAGAGAGAGACAGAGAGAGAGAGGGAGAGAGAGACAGAGAGAGAGAGACAGAGAGAGAGAGAGAGAGAGAGAGAGAGACAGACAGAGAGAGAGGGAGAGAGAGAGACGGAGAGAGGGAGAGAGAGAGAGAGACAGAGAGACAGAGAGAGGGAGAGAGAGAGAGACAGAGACAGAGAGAGAGAGATCCAATTTATAAGCTGTTGGCGGCGGGAAACTAATTAGCCGCTGATGAAAAAACACTCTAAATAGAGGATATAACACAAAAATGTTACATAGGAAAACATATCAATAATCGAGCAATACTTTTTTAAACAAACTAAACTAAGAATTATAACAGAAAATCCACATAAGACAAAAGGGTGAAAAGGTGCACCAGAACACAACACACAGCTTCATACTCAGTGTCACTAAATCTAAAACATCATTATACATCAGAGGATGTGATTATATTTTCATCTATTTCTACTGTTTGATCTCCTTCAGTGTCTTTATATCTAGACCTTACAAATTGCATAAAAATAATGTGCGTAACATATCAATAGGAATCTGTTTTACAATTTTTCAATAATTAAAGGTTCTGTCCTCCAATCGGCAGCAGCTGTTCTTCAGATGGAAATTGTATGATGAATATGTTCTGGCCGCTTGTCCTCTTTTCTACCGTTGATTGCCCCATTTTCCCTCTGACTCCCCTCTTGTATTATCTAAAGCTCCTCATTCCACTGCCAACAGTACGGCCGCTACTTATCCTCCATCCTTTTATTTTACATTTTTGTCCCTGTTAATGATTCTTTCGCACCCACTTCCCTCTTTTGCATTTTGTGTATAGAATATATCCATCATTATGAGCTACTTTTGCCCCTGGTGTTGAGCAGTGTCATCTTACAGGTGCACAAGCACACAAAAAGTCACTCATTTTTACACAGCCATATTTTCCTGTGGACACCAGTAATTCTCCACCCATCTGGTTTGTGTGTCGCTTAATGGGAGTCCCTGTTTGTGTTTGTGTTTGTGTGTCTTCCTGAGTTTAATTACTGCTCATTCCACCGGGGCATCGGTATGTCACGGTAGATTTGCACATGCTCAGTCTGCCCCCTTACCTCTCAGAAGAGTTTTTGTCAGTTTACGGTCAAACTTTCTCAAGGCGAGCCCTGGTATAGTTTTATCCTGTCTATAATTCTATTCTAAATGTTCCATTACTGATCCTCTTATCACACTCTCATATTTTTATCATGCATGCGCTGAGTGCATTAGCTCACTTCTCCTGAGGGTGCATTGTGTTCCTAAACTCCAGGTACAACACAGTGCACTGGAGAGCCCCTTAAATTCTGTATCGTTTCTCAAAAGCCTCATGTAATTTGCATTTAAAGCAGAGGGACTTTCTACAGCTTTGCATTGGATAGATTTATGAGCCAATTTACTTGTGTGGATTCCTTGGCAGGACCATCCTAGCTGCCCTGTCTGTGCCTCCACAATCACTAGCATCTCTTGAATAATTCTCCAAATATTCTCTTTTACCTTGTTTTTGTCTTAATGATCTATTTTTCTAGTGTACCTATATTTTATTTGCTTCTATCACCTTACCTTCCTGTGAAGGTGGTTATCTCCACCATCATCCCTCTTCCCTTTTCTTTATTGTTTGTCTTCATAACATTAGATTTTACCCATGTTTTCACATTTTCCTACACTGCAATACTCCTTATGCCACTGCGGCCAGATAACCACTAAATCAGAAATGGATTTGACATGACTTGATTTGATCAATATGTGAATGGAGCTATAGTACAGCATCTCTTAGGATATGAGTTTCAACTCAGATTAAATAAAAGTTATCAACAGACACTGCCTCCACAAGAATATGATGCCATCCAATATTAATCTCAGGACAAAAGAACAACAGATATTTTTATTTCAGTCTGAAGGAAAGATAAATGTCCTGGTTTTATGTGCTCAGATTACTGTCACAACAGATTTTATCCAGTGCACTAGTAGATCTACATCCAGCCTGTATCTGCTACTAAGTGAATTAACCTTTCATAATGTGGAGTGTGTTGCTGTAATAATCTAATCACTGCAAATCTTCTTTGGGAAATGACCAAAGATACCATGCACGCTGTTGTCAGTAACACTTTTAACTATACTACAGGAGGAACCACATGCTATAACAAGACAAATGGAAGAATATTACACACTGTATTTCTGCACATGGCGCAGTTATGTGACTAATTTTTCTCCTTAAATGTCTGCTTACCTAGACTTTCTGATTCTCTATGGGGCTTGGTACTAGGATGTCAAGGATGAATATCCTGAACGCATCTGTAATGGCTTTTGTAGTACTACGTGTCATGAAAACCATTTTGGAAATAGCCCATTTCCATGGTCTGGTGTGTGCTCTTTTTATAAAAGAGCTCTCATTTCAGACTCCCTCTAAAAGTCACATGTCTGCTGCTTCAGCCACCACCCAATCTGTTTGAGATAAATGTAAGACCTTAAGGAAGAAATTGAACCTTCCATCCGTGAGTAAATTGAACTGACAATAGGCTGTGATTAAATATGGCAAAGGCTTCTTTCGATGTATTGTAAAGGAAATGCTAGATGAGCGTGATGGATTCTATGTATATATACTAACAGTACAAGCACATGGGGTGAAGCTCAAATAATGCCCATTTTAGAGCCAGGTTTATTATCAGTTTTATGCCCTTGGTTTGAAAGTGTTTTTATGAGATTACTTCAGTTCATGTTGCGTGTGATTTTGGGAGGAATTTTTACTTTTGTGGTTACAGATGAATAAATCTGAGGAAATCCTTAAGTTACAGCATAACATACTAACCATGAATATACCATAAATATATTTCTCCTCAGGCTTTTTTGTCCACAGATTTTCCACCATAAGTTAAGTATTTCAAGGTGTAAAGATACTTTTACTTTAAAACATATCCCCACTCCTTTCTTCTATTTTCAAGTAGAGCAGAGTCATGCTGTGTACTGCTGCAGTGCTTTATATCTCCTGTATGAGCATGAGATGAGACTCCTAGTATGAATAATGTCTTCCCTTGTGGTTCTCATTCGCTCTCTATAATCCACTCTCTACTCTCTCACAGCAGGCTTAGTCCCATCTTGAATCAGGCTAAGATTATCAAAATCTAAGTATAACAAAAGACTAAGAAGTGAATTTAAGAGAAGTCTTACATAAACTGAACAATAATTGCCTTGTGTTTCATTACATTTTTAAGCTTGTGCTTCCAGGACTGAAAAAATGAAGCAAATATAGTTGTGCCAAAACCTTTGAAAAACATTCCAATCTCTTAGAACAGGAAACCTAATTTCCCCCAACTCTTTATGTAACTTGCGCATTTGCATTATTGTATATTATATGAAAGCCGTATATATTTAAGACAGATGACAGGTCAGGAATGTCCATGTGGACAGCGTAGTTGCCTCCGAGGTTTAACTCCAGCTTGTGTTTGTTGCTGTTAAAAGGATGAAAGACCTCAGCTCCAATGTAAAACCAATGCAGATGTATCTTGATGTTGCAATATTACAGTTAGAGTTGGCTTCAAATAAATTACTTGGCAGGTCACTCACCTGCTGAGTTGGACTTTAATTAATGAAATGCATCTTTCCTGACAGACACCTCCACTGCAATGTAATGTACTTTTAGCTGTACAAGTCTATAACATGATGTTGATATGCAGTTCTTGATTATTTTAATTTTTTAATAGAATCAGTAAGTCAGCACGTGTGTCTCAAAGCAAGAAGGACCCTGGTTCTAGTCCCACACCAGACCTTTCTGTGTGGAGTTTGCATGTTCTCCTCGTGTCTGTGTGGGTTTTCTCCAGGTACTCCGGTTTCCTCCCACCATCCAAACACACTGATAGGTTAATTGGTTTATCTAAATTACCCATAAGTGTGAATGTGAAAGTGATTGTTTGTCTATATATGTTCAGCCCTGAGATGAAGTGACAACTCAAACAGTGTGTACCCCGCCTTCACCCATTGTAGCTGGCCCCCACAGACCCCCGTGACCCTAGTGAGGATAAAGCAGTTTCAGATGACGAGACGAGACAATCAAGACAATTAATTGACATTAAACATACCCAAACTTTGACTTTCTTGAGTTGAGATTTTAACTTTTAGCCTTATAACATTACTGAATTAAATTAATTAAACAAGTGTCAATTAGTGTCAAAGAATTTCTGGTGTCTCTCCATTCACCATTCATGTTATTTCTGAAATCAGCTAAAATGATGGGATGCACTATACTGAATTAAATTAATTAAACAAGTATAGTGCATCAAAGTCCCATCATTTTAGCTAATTTCAGAAATAACATGAATGGTGAATGGAGAGACACCAGAAAGACACCAGAAATGTCTGATCCCCTGTGAACTGCTTTGAGACCCCTGCAGGTGACACCACAGGGGCTGCCTCTACTTTGTTTATAAAGTATGTGTATTTGATCTAGTTCACTGTGTTTCATGCAACCAACACAAAACACTTTAAACCATTCTTGACATTTTTAGCTAATTGTATTCTTTAAAATTGCAGATTTAAAGGAATTAATTATTTCATCCTAAGCTTCACGAGGTGTAAACATATCTTTTGTAAAGGCCTAACACTCTTTCCCTGCTTTGCTTTGACCCTGTTCTGTCTATTCTGTAGAGTGACAAGTGGGGAAGAAAATGGAATAGTAGGACAGAAGCTCTGAAATTTATCCAAACAGATGAAAAGCTGTGAGGAGGTTTTAGGAACAGTTTGATGCATTTTAAATCACTGCCAGCTGGACATGTCATCTGCTCATTGGCATGAGACAAAGTGTTCCTCTTCAGTGGATAGAAAGGTCAAGTTAGCATTCCAACACCCTGCAGAGAGTGACACTTGTTCTCCAGTGGTTTGTGCATATGTGTGTGTACACAGACGTCTCACATGCACACAGCTTTTCCTGTGGCTTGTACATGGATCTGTATGTGAGGTCTGACTGCGAGGGACTTTAATTTACACCATCAGTAATCATATGCTGTGGTGATCTGTGTTAATCTCCGGCTCATCTTCTCAATTTATCTCTGTTACGCTTTCGTGGTGTGGTGGTTAAACTCTGGCAAAGAGGCATAAACAGAGGGGAAACAGGAAAATGGAAAACTATAGACAATGCTCGAGAGAAATGGTGCTGGTGGGGGTGTGGAGAAGCGGAGGTCAAACCACAAAACTTAATCCACTTATGAGGATCTAAAGTATTCGATGGGAAAAAGCAAGTTGGGGTAGTGGTGTTTTGTTCTGTCGTTTTTTTTTTTTGTTTGTTTGGTTTTTTTTTTAAAGAGAACTTTTTGTACAAGAGTGGTAGTCATAAATATAGAATATACTACACTCATAAACAGCCTTTTGCTAACACACAGTCACTCGTAAAAAATAAAACATGTATAGAAAGAAGGTAATTCGCAGACAATTAAACTGCAAGGACAATAATATAAAACATAAATGAGGTTAAATGTGGATTATGTGGCAGATTCGTATGTGGTCGTTCATGTATGTTGATGTTGGCTAACTAACTAAAATAATCTCTGTCTTTATTGTCTCTATCCATATCAGCCTTTATCTTTCTTTTTCTTTTTCTTTTTTTTTTTTTTTTTACAGTGCATGTTCCCCTACAGCCCACATGAAAGTTCTTATATTTATTTTTATGAAATGCTTCTTCCAGCCAAATTTACAACACAATTCTTTAAATAGTTGAATATGCTTTGTCATCCTCAAGCCTATTCTACTTACTTTTGGCTCAGATGAACTGATTTCAATCCAGATTCTATAAAAATGCTGCTGCAAACTGAAGTGTACCATGAGCTAATTACATATATTGTATTTATTAACCTGGTCTTTTCTCATTCCCATGTGTCTTGTTTTCCACAGTGAACAAGCACAAGCCATGGATAGAGACGTCCTACCATGGTGTGATCACAGAGAACATGGACACAGTGCTGCTGGACCCTCCTCTGGTTGCTCTGGACAAGGATGCCCCAATTCCCTATGCTGGTAGGAGACAAAATATTCACAAGCCAACACTTGCACAGAAAAGGCCTCGGTCACACAGAGACCCAATAATACACATTTACAGTGCAACCTTAAAGTATACACACCCACTATATATATATATATATATATATATATATATATATATATATATATATATATATATATATATATATATATATATATATATATATGTTTTGTTTTGTTTTTTTTGTTGCTTTTTTTGTTTACACACACACACACACACACACACACACACACAAGTACTGTATGGCTCCAGGCGAGGATGCTTCACGACTCTGTGCAGGCAACTGTGGCAACATCACAACAGAAAACAAAACGGATGATCCAACAGTTCTCTGTTCTCACTGTTTGTCATGGAGACTGAATTCCATTTATCACCCTTAGCATTGGAAAACAAATGAGTTTCTTTCTTTTTTCTGGTTATTATTATATTAAATTGTTTATCATGCTCACAAAATGCAAGATCATGTAAGTACATTTTATCCATTTTTATCAGTTCTTTCTTATTTTATGTTGTAAACAGTCATAGTTCCCATGTATTAATTTAAATAAATGTACCCTTGCACTGAAAGTAGTAATAGGAATATAAAGTGGATAGACAGAAGACAAGGGACTCAATACTATTGACTCTATTTTTAAATCTTGCCAGGTTGTGAGTTGGAATACATCTTCGTCACTCCCTCTGACAGGGCTGCATTCAAGGCTTCTGCTAAATGAAGCCATGTGTCATCCCTTTTGTTGCTGTTAAATTGCCCCATTAATCTGTCAAAAATATAATTTTAAAAAATGTCAAAATATATGATTTGGTCCCTGGCTTTGTCTGGATGACAGTGTTAATTTTGTAACTTGAAGTGTAATGTGACATGGAGGAAAATGTTGTTTAGAATATCGAGCAACAATAAAGTGGTTTCAGTTTTGCACCACAGAAGAAAATACTTAATTTGCCCCACAATAAACACTACATATAATGATAGCATTAGACTTATAGAAACTTCAAATTCAGTGAAAGCTTAGAAGAGCTTTTTACTTTTCACACGAAAGTAAGCCCATAAAACTCCTCCACAATAGGCCACAAATAACAGCTCTAGGACAACTCCTTTTTTTCCCCCCACTTTTATTGCATTTCGTCTTTAAAACAAAT
Organism: Siphamia tubifer; assembly: GCA_020466265.1. Classification (NCBI taxonomy): domain Eukaryota; kingdom Metazoa; phylum Chordata; class Actinopteri; order Kurtiformes; family Apogonidae; genus Siphamia; species Siphamia tubifer. Next base: position 18,170,867 of record CM035799.1, on the reverse strand, counting down.
ATGTTGCACACTTATAATGGTTTGTGTTAAACCAAGGCCCAGGAGCACAGAGTAGCCAAAGTTATGTTGTAGAGTCATAGAACAGATATACTTGTAATAATAACAGAATATAATTAGAAACCTCGTCTCCAGATGACTGGGACTGATAATGTTGCCTAACAAGACGTACTGCAGTCACGCAGGTACAGCTACACTGACATTGACAGGGAGCAGAGCTAGAGGCGAGCTGTTATAATTAGACAAAGTATTCTGAGATTCAAAAGCAAACGAAGAGGCTTTCTGGCAGCTAACGCTTAACAGCTCATTATGGTGAAATGGCTGCTATTAATCGCAATGCTGACAACCATGGAAAACTGGTACTCAGCTATTTTTCTCCCTCTTTTTCCCTTTTTTTTTGCACATGTTTGTTCTAAAGCTGCAGCCATAATTTTGCCTTTTTCAATGTTACGTGTGAGCTGCTTTGTAAATAATGACCAAATACAGCTAACCTTGGAAGTGTGGAAGTGTCCGTATCCACGTTAAACGACTGTGTTTTTCCACTTTCTACTGCAGGGCTGCCAACACGCATCCCACAGCTTATAATAATATCACTTACATATCGCTGATTCATGTGCTGTTTCTACACATTTTAATGATGCTTTGGAAGTTGTAGGAAATTAAAGTAGTTGAAAACATGATAAAAGACAGAATGTATTATTCAGGAACACCAAAAACAATATCCTTGTTCTTTTTTTTTTTTAATATTATTATTAGTTTTTTTTCTGACTGTTAGTGAAGATACTGAAAATACCCCCTCATATAACAGGACTTTTGATACTTTGCACCACATAATTCACCCTAGATACCAAATCCTAACTGTTAAGCAGTAAAGGTTTAACGGCAGTAGGACAAGTAAGCGGACTAAAGGGGAAATTAATTTTGATTGTTTTTCTCCATGATTAACACTTGGTTTGTTGACTTGAGAAGGTCAAACCTGGTGAAATATCGCCTGAAGGGAAAAGCACAGTGGTGCACGGCTGCTGACTGGTGATATTTCTCCCCTTGAATGTTTTTCATTGCATGCCGTATAATGAATGAAGCCTGGAGAACAGCTACCAAGGAGACCATCAAAAAAGCGTCTCTGTCCCAATTTATCTCCCTTTGCAATTGTCTACTGCTGAGCTCACTGTGGTTTGTGTGGTTTGCACAGAACACTCCAGCTCTTAGAAACCTCCAACTATTCTCGCCAATGTTTATTTCACCTGTTTTTGTCACATTCTTTCTATCTCCTTCCAAGTATCCATTCTCCTCTGCCTATTTTGACGCCTTGCTCCTAGCAAGAATTTATACAAGCAGTCATCAATCCTGGTTTTGTTTTACTGCAGAAAGAAGTGGGTTGTCCTTCTGGCTGCACATTAATTGCAATGTGGGTACACAGACTAGTATAGTCAAGCACTTATCTATTTTCTTCTCTCTCGCACCGTTCTCCTGTCATTCTTTATTTCCTTCTTCCAACCTTTGGCCTCCTGTCACTCATGATCCTCTTCCAAATTCCTCACACCAGCCTTACTTCTAACCCCCTCACCTTTTCAACTGTACATTGTTCCTTTTTTCCTGTCCTTTTCGTCTCTGGTTACGTCCTGCCCTCTACTGCGGCACCACATTTCACTTTGATGTAAACTACCCACAGTGGACCTAACTTGAACATTATACGCTGAGACAGGCATCCTAGAGATAAATTGTTATTACAGCGTGCCGTGATAGCATACTCTATCCTCTGGCCCCCTCCCCAAACACCTCCTTAGGAGCAAAGGTGTGTGGGTTGAGGGGTACGTGCTGATTGGGCGTTCTCAATCAAATTAGCATGAAGGATGGTGGCAGTAGGCTCTAGGGTGCTGCGAGGCAAGCAGGCAGTTTCATTTGCTTATTCTTTATCTCAAGGCCACAGTCAACAGACACGGATTCTCCCCATTTATCACGGTACAGAATAATGTACTATGGTACATTGTTTCCTCTGAAGAACTCACACGGGGTAAAGGAACAGAAGTTGGAAAATTGCAGAGAAAGGTAGAATGGATAGCTATGGGAAAGAGGAAGAGACAGAAGAACAATGCAAATGTATAAAAGGGTCATCAAGAGCAACTACCATGAAGAATCAATTCAGAGGGTTAGAATGTGTGTGTGTGTGTGTGTGTGTGTGTGTGTGTGTGTGTGTGAGACCTAAAACTGTTATATCAAGTTCAGACTCAGATCCAGTATGCTTATTGTGTGTGAGTCAAAAGTTAACATGGTCCATAGTGAAGATCTGGAAAGACTAGCAGTGAAGTAAATGATGGGCAAGCATAAGTATTTGTTTAAAAAACAAAGTTAATTAATGTATTTGTTAAAAATATATTGGCAGTGTTCACCCAATTGACTGTGTAAGTATCATACATGTTTGCAGAATTATTATTTACACATTTAATTATTGTCATTTGTCGGTAGCTGAGATGACCTGTTGAATCTTTTGAACCTTGTTTCATGCTGCTGGCTTCTGATTGGCTGGTTGAGTCATGTGAGTGGTTGTTTCAGGAAGTGTTGTAAAGGTTGCTGCTGTGTGTGTGCTGAGAAAAGCAGTTCTATAAGAAATCTGTCTCCATCCTGCAGTCTCATTTTATAGAGTGAACCACAAACCACTAATGAACCACAATACAGTTGGATTATGAGAATAAATCCATATTATAGTGATTATTATGCACATTTTTACTAGACCATTATGGCCTTTGCCAATGAGGTTATGTAATCACTCCTGTCCACCTGCAAATGTCTACACCAGTTCTATATTGGAATGGTAGGGCCTGGACCAAGGAGGGTTCCCTTATGTGGATGAATGAAAAGGAGTAGAGGCAGTTTTCCAATTTAACAACACAAAGTCCCAGGATAATATAAATACAAATAGATACTACCAAAGTTCCACAAAAGATACTAACTCTTCACTTGGATCACTTTAAGTCACAGACAAGCGTACCACTGGCATAGCCAGAAAACAGATATTGGGTGTGCACCAGCAAATAGTGGGTGTGGCAAATTTATTTTCCATAGAAAAACATACCCTGCAAAACACATTGACATATTAATAGTGCAAAGCAGGTCTAAAGGGCACACACACATGTGTAACGTGCTCTCAAATAAATAAATTTTATAATAGCAATAGTAATAGAAAAAGCTCTCTCTCAAAATTCCAAATAGCATACTATCTAATCAAACTTTTTTTTCTTTCCATGTATTTCATTTTATTTTTTCACTTACATTCACTTGTTTATACCCATTTATTTTTAGACCTATTTATATACTTTTAGTTCTGTCTCTTAATCGCCTTAAGAATCTTTAAAGGTTAAATAAATAATGTAATAAAATAGACTAAGAGAATAAGGCTAAATAAAATGTATTATTATTATTTTAAAAATACACAAACACACACTGAACTCTGTGAACATTGCAGCTCTGTTGGTGGATTTTATTCTGTTGACAACCAAAAAAAGTCACTCCATAAAGCAACTTGTTACCAGAACATACAGTAAACTCTTCATGTTGGGAAAAACATGTCTGTCACATGAATCCAACACTTCAAAAATGGACGGGAACAGATGTCCCCTCTTCCACTTTCCATTTAATCAGTTTGCCAAACACGGTCAATTTTGCACCCTCCAAATCAAGTCCATAATGTCTGCTCAAGATGTCCAGCTGGCAGAACAAGTCTAATGTAGGCAGCACGGGGGCAGGTGTCAGAGGGGTCGTGGACGCGCTTGTTGATGGACAGGGAGAAACATCCTCCTCAGTCAAACTTGAGTCTTGCTGTACGTCAGGTCAACGGTTTTTTTTAAAATTCTTATTATTATTATTTTCAATTATTGTACGACTCTCTACAATGTCGCGACAGCTCCCATTCACACTGAAAGGACGTCCCCAGCATTCTGTGGTCGGATTTTTTTTTTTTTTTCATTAACCGCCCGCAGCGCCATTAACCCCCGCTGCCAATGGCAACGAGTTTTGTCACTTCAGGTTCACTGTACCATATCACTCCGCAGGTAGTTCGGCCACTTCGAAAGTAAATATTCAATTGTCTGTCTTTTCTCAAAATAAGCAGCAATAAAATGTATTAACCCGTAGAATAAGCGGGGCCGAACAGCAGCCCGACGCCAAACGCCCTGCCAGAAAATATTTTCCTGACTTTCACGTGTGGACAATACATTATCCCTTACTATTTTTTCAGGGAAATTTGTTTCATTTTATAGCTATGCCCAGTAGCCTAAATACCGCTCCCACAATGCTTGGTGGGCGAGGGGTACATTCAGGTTGCTAGCTCTTGCAACTACCAGCCTCAGTGTGATGTGTCATGGTCCACAGATTTGGAATAAGCTAGATCCTCGTCTAAAAGCTGCTCACTCCCTCCACATGTTTAAAAACAATTTAAGAAATAATCTCCTGTGTTCATATTTATAAGTATGTATCCATGAATGTATTCATGTACTTATCTATATTTTGTATTTATGTATGTGTGTGTGTGTGTGTGTGTGTGTGTGTGTGTGTGTGTGTGTGTGTGTGTGTATATGTTTGGTAGTTTACATGTTCTGTCCTGGGCAGCACCGGCACACTCTGGCACACCGGTGGCTATGCCCACGAAAGCTCTCTACATCGACAAACTAACCTTCATGTATTTTATTTCTTAAGTTTCTCTAGTATTTTTCCTTTTTATCTGATTCTACTCAAACATCTGTCAAACAGATTTAAAAAAGGGTTTCATTATTGTCTGAATTTCAAATAACCTTCTGCATGTGTCACTGAAGAACCATTATTTAACAGAAAACCTGCTATTGATGTTCTGCTTACCCAGAGCATCACACAGCAAATCCAACTGTAAGTGTGTCTCTTAAGAGGCTGTGTGCATTTGTATGGATTTATTCACTAATGTTGTGTGTTCTGCAGCTCTTGGAGTCAGATTCTGGCTTTTTGAGGTGAAATGTTTGTAATAAAGCAGCCTCACATCTATTTGTATCTGGGTATGTTTTTTTTTTTTTACTTTGAAGTCCAAGATAAGCCCCAGATGCATTTGATTCCACAATGTATGAATATTTCTACCTTGATATCATTAAATATGAGAAAGACAGAGAAAGGGAACAAATTTACATGTAATTACTACATGTATTCTAATCTGCAGGCATTACCTGACCTACACTGTTCAAGTTATTATCTCCTGTGGTAGCTGTTTGTGCTCTTATTTTGTGAATTAGATGTTTTTGGCAATACAGATTATTTGCACAAAAAGGAGCTGCTTTGGCCTGAATGTATGAACAGTCCCTAATTTATATCCATGCAAATGACACATGTTGGTTGCAAATAATTCCAAGCTATTTTTGTGTCATTTGCACCAGTTTTGCATCTGCAAAATCTACATAGTCCCTTTGTGAATCTCGCCTTATAACTTTTGCTACCATGGTAACAGACAATTTGTCTAAGCAGTAGCATCAACTTACACAAATTTAGTCTGTGCAGTGATTTTTTTATGTACAGGACTAGACTTGGTATTTCTGCTTGCTCCCAAATCTTGGACCTGCTCTCCTGTGGCAGCAACAGCGTCAGCAACAGCTTCACATAAACACTTCAGCATGTGTGAATGTTACATATTGTATCTTTAATGGTGCAATGTTGCAAAGCAAATTCAGCAGCTCTGCTTCATTCTCCTGCGTTATGCCTCACACACATCATCTACCAAATGATCCCTCCAGTGTGGTGGTCTATTTAAAGTCACTATGACATATCAATGTCGCTACTGTCCTGCATGACTGACACCTATTTCAGCACCCACCACTACCCTAGCATCCATATGTAGGCTCCAAGGAGTAAGAAATGTATTTGTCACTCTGTTATCTATATGTAAACATAACTGCAGGGGGTGATGAGGCTGAAATTCAGAAAAAAAAAGTAATATATTCTACTGCTATAATAGAATATTTCAAATGTGAGGTATCTGACTGAAATAATACTGTGGTTTGAGAAATAAGATTGGAACATTGGCCTTGGTGGAGTTCTGCGCTCTCCCACTGCCCTTCTAGTTATTACTGTATCATCCATTTAATCTCCTAATTTATTCTACAGAGACAACCATCAGTCCAGGATTTCAGTGGCCTGCAATTGTGTGCATAAGATGAAAGAAAAAAAAATGCTTGAAGCATAAAAAGATGCTTTGTTTATATGAAAAGGAGAATAAAATAGCAACATATCCCTCATAGCCTATACTACGCTTTAGTATCTGTATTTAAACTGCTGTGCATGTAAGCATCAGGTTTAATACTTTGGTCTTCATGCCATATATTCTGTTTTTACAAAAAAACAAAATTACATTTAGATTTGTTAATGACGGTCAGCTTCAAAATAGATTGCCTAATGTACAGAAATATACAAGACACATTATCAGATTTTGTATTTACAAGAACATGGAAGTCCATGTGCTTTTCAACACCTCTTGAAACAAGAAAATTATACTTCTTCTTCCTCAGTTTTATTCTGATGTGAACCTATGATTTTTTGCCAGCTGGACAACAGAATTACCAGCATCACTTCAGAGACAATTTTGAAGTCATGGGATATTTCTCTAGAGAAGTGATCAGAAATTTGGCAAAACTCTGTAAGTGTGTGATTGCCAGAGCACTTACAGAGCACAGAAGGAAATCCTGCTGCTTACACATACCACAGCTGCAGCCAGGCGACCCTGCATGTCGGGCACAGCATTAGTCTACCTAGTGTCTTACACAGCATGATGAAAAATGACAATGAGGGGATTTGACCAAGCGTCCACATGTAACGGGTTACAAGAAATGCTCAGTAGTACTGTACAGGGAGGCAGCTACCATGACCTGCAGTGGCAGCAGATGCTTTTCAACACAGTGAGTTAGAACTAAGACTACTTTATAATCTGTCAGGACAAAAATATTGGATCATTTAAAAAGACCAGAGGTGGAAAGTAACTGAGTAAAAGTACTTCATTACTGTACTTAAGTATATATATATTTTTATTATTTATTTTTCTGGAAACTTTTTACTTTTACTCCCAACATTTTTGCATAAATATCTGTACTTTATACTCCTTACATGGTGAGAATAGATCCATTATTTTTTCAAACTAAACAGATGCGACAGTACAAAAATTAATCAGTGGAGGAGAGAAACTGTGACTTTACAGTATATATTCTAGTTATATGACTATTATCTCACAATTTTGGCTTTTAATTTCACAATTTTAACATTTTATATTAAAACTATGCATTTTTTAAGTTCATATTTATATATTTTTTTAAATCTCATGATGACTTTTTATCTCAATTGTGACTTTTTTTGGTCATTTTTCCTAAATGTCCCACCCATACACACAAAACTGAGTACTGATACCTGATTCGCTGCAATGGGGGACGAGCTGGGAGTAGTGTTACCTGCATTCCGTGGGGGAATTTAACCCCATGTGGGTGACACCAATGTCCACAGTATGTAATTTCTCTGTGTTGTTTTCTATGAATGCTAAATCCAGCCAGTGGAGGTAACAAACCACACAGCAAACGCAGCATATGTTGGTACCTCGGGGTGACCCATCAGATTCCAAAAGGAGTGTGTAAAAGTGGTTTTCAGTGGAATGACATCTTCAAACATATAGAATAAATGTGTAATCTACATGCCTTAAAATGTTTATTCTATATGCTTAAAACATTTTTATTCTACATGCCTATATCACATGTCTGAATGTTTGTCATTAAATACACCTGTGTGCCATTATGTTTAAATCAAATAAGAATGCACACTTTTAACAACATCTGACTTGTTAATGTGTTTCAGTGACAGATGCAGATAAGTAAAAGTGATTTGATTCTTGTAATCTGAGCACAGATTTTCTTCATTTCTGTCTGGAATAATTACATCATTTATTCAAGGCTACTGAGAATTTGGCAGTAAAGTAACCACTGAAAATTGGTGTGTATTTCTCCAGTTGTAATTAATGTGGAAGGTGAATAATCAGGTCTTCACTTGCTGTCTAATTCACACCTTCACTTTCCGTGTGCAGCTACATCATTTGTTCTACTTGTAAAAATGAAATAAAATACACTATCACAACCACAGGAGCCTGTGATGTCCTGTGCATGCTGATCACCCAAATATTTTCCATCTCTTCAAATATAAATAATGGGCGTAAATAGTATAATTACAGTGTTCCCTTAGATGTAGTTTTGGATATGCTTGTGTGAAACGTCTTGTCATAATAATAACAGTGACTTGCCAAAGTCATCTGCAGTGACCACCTGAGAATGAATTTGCACTGAGGTGACAAAAGCAAAGGTGCTAATTAAACTGTGGGTTCCAACAAAGCAGAAGCTACAGCAAACTTCAAAGGTAACGAGCAAAAAAGAGAGGAATAGAGGGGAAAATGTTATGAAATAAGAGGCAGAGACTACGGAAAAGATGAAAGTGAGAAACAAAAGTAGACCCAGGAAATAGGGATTTATGCAAGAGTAGAAACAGAGCAGAGACGATGTGATGGATCATCAAAGAATATCAAAAGAATTGGACGGACAGTCTGATCAAACCACACCTTTGTGTGTCGAGCTGCCCTGCAGAGAAGGACGGCACATCACCTTTTCCCCTCCCACATCCTCCCACCACCTCTGTGTCTATGTATAGCTGTTAAATTTCAGCAGAGCATGCACGCTTAGTCATGCGGTAACAGGGAGGCGGGTCTGCAACATAAAACACATGCACAGTAGCCAACCTTCTGTGAGGTTTTGACACCTTTTTACAAACTGTGTTCGCTGCGAGCACTATCAGCAAGATCTAAATAAGATGACAGAACATGTACTCATTATGCTGGTGTCCTGTCTATTACTACTAAATAAAGTTAAACATTACACTAGTGCTGACCCATAACACGACTGTGAAATGAAAATGAACAATTAACTCATGACAAGACGGTGAAAATGTACTATTTACACATCCACTTCTCAAGTTTTGCAACTGTGATGCATTACAACAAAACATTCAAATACCACAGATACATAACAGGTGTCAGTAGTGATAATTTAGATTACTATATACCCGAATGGAGCTTTGGGGATATTATTCTGACTGCTGCTGCCAGATATATGTCATGTTAATGCAAGAACTTGAAAAATATTGGGCTTAGAAATGACATATTTTCTATATCAATGAATATCATGGAGAGGAAGAACTGATTCGATTTTGGACGATTTACTATTTGTAGATTTCTCACAAGGGGGCACTCAAAAGTTTATAAATCAGTAAACACACTTTTGTTTATAACTGGAAGTATTTGTCTGATTGACTTAAAATCAAGTGTAAGGCTATGTTTATACAAACTTTTGAAATGCATATTTTTTAAGCTCCATTTAAAAAAAAAATTAATTTGTGCATACAACAGCCATTTTAATGTTTTATTTATATATGAAGAGTTCATTTGCAAAAACACACAACTCCATTTTCCATTTTCTTTTTTTTTTTCACAAAATTGCATTTTTTTACTCTACATTCCAGGTAATACTCATTGATTTGCTATATTATTTATTTCATTTGGTAATTTCCACTAAATTGAATGAATAATATATCAAATCAATGAGTATAACATGGAATGCAGAGTAAAAAAAAAAAAAGCCATTTTGTGAAAAAAAAAGTTATCTATTTTTGCAAATGAACTCTTCATATATTTTCTGTTTAAGTGTGTACAGTCAAACTATGTCTGAAATAATTTGCTTTATCCCTTTATTCACAAGGCTATTTCATGCACAAGGACAAATTTACAATACACACATTTCTAGACATGTCAATACACATTGTCAGCACACATTGGAGATTTTTCTCATCTGTTACGTGTACGTTTTAATTCCCATAGTGATACTAACAAAAAGGAATGTAAAATGCATTTAAATCTACTGAGATTCAGGAGGTGCAGACGTGTCTTGTATTAGTCTCTTACTGTATCTTTGTCCATTCCTGTCAGGATGGTATACTGAGCTTCAGTGAACTGTCAGAGGGTGTGAATTGATATCTCCTCCTTGCCTTAGGACATGAGGTTCAGCACTGTGCCTCCACTCCCATATCACTGTGGTTGAACCCAGATGGACTAATGTCATCCCCTTTTCACTTCCTCTCAATCCTGTCTTTTTTCCCCCTCTACTTAACTGTCTGCATGTGTCCACTTTGCTCTGTCTTTTACTCCACACACACACACATTTTCTGTCCGTGACATAATAACATCCTTGTGTTACAATTCACATCATTGTATTTCTCTCATATTGAATCTTATTTGTCACTGTGTCCTGTGCCCTTGGTGTTTGGTCTTGTTTGTTAGTTTTCCAGTCATAAAATGTCCAACAGAGTGGCCAGCTTTTGCAGATTATCTACTAACAACATACAAAATTATGTGCACAGATGCAACCAGTTCATGATAATAATGACCTGAGCTGCTCTACCAAGACAGCGCAAATTAGCCCAGGGCCAGAATGGGCACATCCGAGGAGGATGAGGGGATTCTACTAACAACAACAGCAGGTGCAGTTATAATAATGTGACAAACACAGTTTTTCTTATGTGTTTCTTTCAAGAAAAGTACCAAAAGGTTGAGTGTTCTGTGGTAGAACTGGAAAACAATGTTACCTTACATGAACATGTTAATGTCCAACATGTTTTTGAAGGCATAGTGAGGTCATTATTATGGTTAAAGTAAATACAGAAGTGGGTAGGGGGTCATTCCATAGAGGAAATTAAATAACGCAAAAGTGATGCATGATGAAGTGATATTTGTAATCAGCTGGATTCTAACTTCCATAACTTCCAACACATCGTGATCAAATTTGACTCGTGCAGGACAAATAGTTTTACAGATTAAATCAAACTGGCAGTTGCGTTTGCTGTAAAAAAAACAAAACACAACAAACCTATTTACAGAGTGATAAGTAGCGTTAACATTTTAAACATGTAGATTTAATGTTGAGGTGCCCACAGACATTTTTGAAGCCATCACATCTAAACTGGGAGTAATGTAGGGTTCAGTGTCATCAGAGTTTTGCAAGGACACATTGACATGTGAACAATTGGACCTAGAATTCGAACTACCAACCCTTTGGTCATTGGATTAACCACTCTACCAGTACAATGTTATATATTCAAAGTCTAATTTAGAACTTCTTTTTTTAATGTTTTTTAAACAAATATGCTGTTATTTTAAGATTTTGATCGTGCAATTTACAGTTTTATTTTCTCAAAACAACAGAAAAACATAATTTTTATTCTTTGCATTTCATGTAATTTTTAGTAAGATAAGATAAGACTTTATTGATCTCACACAGGAGAAATTCACTGTTACAGGAGCTCACAGAAAAAGTACAAAAAGGTGCAAAAAGGAAGTAAAGCAGTGCAAATAATCATAGAGGTCAATAATAAAATTAAACTAGAAATTAAAAAAAAAAAAATAAATAAATAAATAAATAATATATATATACTAGAAATAAAAAATATATAGAAATACTGTGTCTTATGTACAAAAAACAGCTTTAGAGAAAAATAAATAAATAAATAAACAGATACTATATACAAATGTACAAATACTGGTGCAAGATGGATTCCTATACCCTCTTGTTGAGCATCGTGATAGTTTTGTAACTTTATGTCAGTGGTTCTTTCCAGCAGAGATCTCAGGACTGTTGTACAGTCAAACCTTCCTCTGTCATTTCAAATAAATGAACATGACTGCAGAAAATCTCTCTTGTACCACCTGCTCTCTGTTCTCAGCAGTGCCTCCTCTGTGCATAACTGTCACATCCATGCCAGATGTAAAGGCTTTTTTCAACATTAAATAACAGCAGTAAAATAGGGGTTGCAAGCCAGCATGTTGTATGATTTATTTACCACACTGCCCCAAAATGTGCACTCTGAAAGGGAACTCCCAAAATTATTTATCAGGCCATTTACAGAAGTAACCATGTCTATGTTTTCCCAGAACTAACTTTGTATTGTACCTTGAGTAAATCACAGTTGATAATACATCTCTAGGGTGAGTTACTGTAGTGTTTCCATTTTAGAAGTTTTAGAAGTTTAATGTAGCTGAGGCCACAGGACCTTTTCCAAAATAATTAATTTGTCCATTTTGTTATAATACAGAGAATCATACAAATGAATTTCCAGCACAGCTAGACTGGAATCCTAAAAAGAAAATTCACAACAATATGTGCTGATGGTTAAATGATGATCACTAATAAATCTGTGAAATGTTGTCAAATGCTAAAAATATACGTTGCCATAGCTCTGTTGAATGCATTACTTAAAGCCATAGCACAGGATTATTTAATTATCTAATAGTCTATTATGTAGATGTCTTCAAGTTCCAAGTGAATTACTGTCTGTTCTAAGTGACTTCAGAAAAGGTAGCAAATTAGAGCTGACAGTAATACTGGTTCAGCCAATTATTGGTTCAAAGAAGGAAATTAGGCTGAATCAGTGGTGAACAATGTTAAGGTCAAAACCCAGTCACTCTACGTGACCAAAAAAGAGCTGAGCAATAATAACTGAAAAGCTGCAGATGTAGATTTTATTTGACTTTTTTCTTTCTTTTATTTTTATTTTTACCTTTTTTAAGACATGTAAAGAGACATGTGTCAATTTTTTTTTTTTTTTTTTTTTTTTTTTTTACAAATAAACACTCGTGGATTTTTGGTCTCTTTCTTAGATGTCTTAGATACCAAAGAACAATGTGATTTGAAATAAGGTATTAATACATACGACTGAAATCATAATTCGGTGCAAAAGCAAACTATGAAATATGTTACTGTATGTATAATGCAGCAATACAAAGAAATCATCATCTCACTGCATTCATTCTTTATGAACCATTTGAAGTCATTATTAGCCTTGAACTGCCCTTGTTCCACCATTTTCTTGATTTTATTGTAGCTTTGATATCTTGAATGGATTTGTCTCAGACATAACATGAAATAAAGCAGTTCAGTTCAGGCACCTCCAACTCTGCTTACACTCTTGAACATTATTTCCCAGCTTTCCCTCTGCACAACAATCCTGCTGCCATCCCTTTAAACCACCCAGCATCCATACGCTCCAGGGAGGGAAGTTATTTATTCATCAGTCCCCAATACCTGTATGTAAAACATCTGCAGGGATGATACTAGATGCCAAAGTCTAACTATATCTAGTTACAGTAATTTATATTCTAATGTGGTGAGTGACTGAAATGTTGTTATATTTATACAATCTATACAATAAAATACATTTCAATAACACTGTATTCTTTTAAAATTTACATTTTCTATATATTTCAAGCTATATCCTATTTGGGGTTATAAATGAAACCAAACCAAAGATGCTAATAGTCAAATCTAAAGATAATTGCTTAAAGCTTAAAGCATGAGAAAGAAAGATGACATAAATCCATTTCTACTGTTTTCTCAACTTCATGTCCATACCTGTAAATCATCTTCTGTCCTTCCTGTTTCAGATTAGTATTATTTCCATGTTCTCTTACCAAATAAGCAGTAAATCATTTTTGTATTCTGTATTATTAAGTGGAGTTTCTTAACTTGTGGTAGATTTCAACCTTGTCTAAAACTACACTACACTTTCTCTGAGCACAAACAGGAACGATTTTGTCACAGATCTGGGAAAAATGCACATTTTACATCAACTTTTATTTTGACCTATAATCATCCAACACATTGTTTTGAGATCTGAAGAACCATGCAGCATCAAGATAAAGGTTTCAACAGTGTCAACTCAGAAAATAAGACATTCTGTTAAAGTTAGGTGTGATTGTACATTGTTACAGAAATAGTGCTGTTTTTATGATGGAGATCACCATGGGTCTTCACTGTTGAGATGAGCTAATTGGATATATATATATATATATATATATATATATATATATATATATATATATATATATATATATATATATATATATATATATATATATATATATATATATATATATATATGATAGAGTAATTATATGTCCAGTAATGCTTCACTGGAGCTCTGTCACCAATGCGTTGTCAAGTTGCTCACATTATCAAGCAGCCTCTTAGCCAATGATTGATTTTTTTGTGGCACACATTTGCTACCCTTATTACCCTACTACCCCCCTTCCTGTTCTGCATGAGCTCAGACTGTCATTTTCCGACACCTCTGATGATTTTCAATTTCTTTATTCCCCTCTATTTCTGTGTTCATTGGAAATATGTGCATGACTGTGTTTTATGTTTGTTGGTTCATGATGAGAAGTATGTTTTCCATCACACCTATTTTGATGAAGAGGTACAATGAAATGGAAAAAAAAAAAAGATTCAATCTCATGGATAGTTTCCACTTTTTAAAAAAAAAAAAAAAAAAAAAAAAGGCATCCATGTGAAAACATATTTGTACAAAGGGGACATATCATGGGTTATCATGGAAACAGCCCTTTTCAAAACACTATGTTTTAGTGCCTCATGCTTTCATGCAAATGAGGCACAGCTGACTCCGCCCCTCTCTTCTGCATTCTACGGAGGAAGAAGAGAAAGAATAGAACCTGAAAAAATTGAAGCAGAGAAAAAGAGACAAAGACACAGATGAAATAAAATCAGCTGGAGAGAATCAAAATGGACCGAGTGTTGAAGTTTACAGCCCTGGTGACTTCGGGTCCTGGTCTGTTAACAGCCTTGGTGCGTGTTCGGTTCCACTTTGTCTGGACTGGGGCCAGTCAGATGAGCCAGGACACCATAGTCGTGGTGCCACTCACAGACCAGCCCATCTGATCAACCCAGGTCAGACCACCCACAGACCTGGACACATGCACAGCAACCAGGGCTCAGATCGCAACGCACCGGACGCACACCGGCATACGATAGAGAATAACGATGGATCTGTGAGTCTGAGCAGAAGTGGCTGTAGGTGGAGTTAGGTGAGCTGGTGGGGTTGGGTATTGAAATGAATCTATGTTACGTACTGTACAAAGCATATAAAATCCAAAATGGAACATTTTCTGTCCCCTACAACAAGAAATGTATCAGGACAAAAGTATGTTTTTATAATTTAAGGGTCTCCTCACACATAGACAACACATATTTGTGTTGTAAAAAGATTAAAAAGCACATTTTGCACATGTCCCCTTTAATGTTTAAAAAGAAATAATGAACAGTATAAACATTCATGACCTTCAACTCAGTATTTAGTCGATGCATCTTTTTCCACAATCACAGCACTGAGTTTATGTAGACAAGGCTCAATAGCGTTTCCATACTGTAATGTTACTCCATTGTTCTTTAGAAAATTGCTGAAGCTCTGTCAGGTTATCGGGGATCAGTCCTGAACCATCTTTTTCAAGTCTCACCAAATATTCTCTTTTGGATTGAGGTCTGGGCTTTGACTCATGCTTTTCAAAAGATTCACCTTGTCTTTAAACTAGCGTTTTGTAACGTTGAGGTCGAGACCCCACATGGGGTCGCATAGAATTCAAATGGGGTTGCCTGAAATTTCTAGGAATTGATAAAAATAAAAAAAACCATTTAAATAAATTAAAAACACCATACTCATATATAGTAAGAGACAATCACAATCCGTAACAGACATGGCGAAATGAAGCTGAAACTGAAGCACTATGGAACTGTTTATCTGTTAAATATTCATTGTGATCAGTTTCAGATGCTGCAGCTCTTTCATAATTCAGAATTTTATTGTTTGTTCAGTATTAATTGCCAGCCTTGTAAATACAAACTGGACTGACTGTACATATCCTGACTAAGGACAATGAAACACACTTTGTGCACTTATCTACACCTGGTTTTTCTCCCTCTGTTCATAATAATTGACATTATATCGACTAAAAGCCATGTAAAGATTGATTTGCAACCTAGTATAGCACACCATTACCGTATTAAGCTGCAACATTTTTTCCCGCGCTGTGAACCTGCAGCTCAAACAATGATGCAGCTAAACACATGAGCACATGAAACTGGTTCATGTGCTCTCTGTGGAAATAAAGCAACGGCACAAAACTTAGCTGGATGCTACATTGGGATGGTAAACACACAGAGCCAGAGGGGCATTCTGAGCCAATCAGAGGCGCCTTATCACCACGTCATGGACATGTATGAGGAAGTACCAGTAAACTCTGTTGTTCGACTTCAAGTCATTTTTCTACCGTTAAAAAACAGCTGGAATCAAAACAATCTGGATTTTTAAAAAAAAATAAAACCAACACACAATGTATTAAATAAAAATGGAGAACACAACAATATTAATGAAATCAAGAATCAAGAATCTAGAATTATGCAGGCATAACGAAATTCTGAGTAGCAGCTCTAGGTTTCAAATAGAAGAATAAAAAAGATTTAAAAGATTTTAAAAAAATAGAGGATATAATAAAAGATATATATATATATATATAGAATAAAGAGAGAACATAAGGCACACATGAAATAAATAATGTTAAGATTAATAACGATGGAATGGCTCCTTTAAACCATTTCTGTGTGTTTTTTCCAGTATGCTTTTGGGTCATTGTTAAGGAAAATAAGTCTTATCCCAAGTCATAATTCTCTTAAGAATTGAATTGGATTATCTCGCAGGTTTTCCTTATATTTTGCTATATTCATTCTATGCTCCACCTCCATAAGTTTTCCAGGCCCTGCAGTTTAGAAGCAGCCCCTCAGCATGGACGCTGGCACCACTGTTGCTTCACAGTGGGGATGGTGTGTTTGTGGTGAAGTGCAGTGTTTGGTGTCTGTCAAGCAGAGTGTGCAGTCTAATAGTGAAAATACTCCAGCTTGTCTCATCAAACCCAAGAACTGTCTTCCACTTGACCTCAGAGTTCCTATAAACCTTTGACTGGTGAAGAACCAGACTACTGTAGTCATGTACACATCTCAGCTGCTGAAGCATTTAACTCCTTCACACTACTCATAGGAGACTTGTTGGCCTCTCACACTTGTCTCCTCCTTCACAGCCACTCAGTTTGAGAGGATTTATTTCTCCTTCACAGGTTTTTACATGTGGCCTATTTCCTCCATTTCTTCATCCTGAATTCAGCTGAACTCCAGATGATAATCAATGATTTAGAATATGCTTAATATGTTTAAGAATAAAATTAATCCAACATTATGATTAATCTGATTACAAATTTTAACACACTTAGTTTATCTGCACCATAGAATGACTGAACATTTAAGGCAGTTTGTCCAATAGAGTTACTGTAGTATTAAACGTGATGAAATGATCACATGATCTGATCATGACAGGCACCAGAAGCAACAGCATGTTTGCCTCTGGATGGAAATATGAGGACAAAAACCCAAGATGGAACAGTCCATTAACATAAAGGATTATACACACTGTACAGGAAAGAGTTTTCTTTTCACCAAAACACTTCCAGTTTAAAATATCATATTAACATGATGCATTCGTAAGTTTGGGATTCTGCTAACACTTTAACTAATGTGTTGTCCATCTTGCAGGAAACATGTTTATCGCAGACATATTCCCTTCTTTCTTGAATTTCTTTGCTCATGCAAAATGAAATTCCATTAAATTAACCTCTCTCCTCTTTTGAAATCAAGAATTTCAGCTTTACTTAAGAAGAAAAAAAAAATGTCCACTTACAAAGGACATCCATAATAATAATAAAAAAAAACATCTGAAAAAACTGTTCCATTTTACCATTTCCAAAAAATGCAATTATTTAAAATAAACAACTCAAAAATTTTACTTTCCTGGGTCTCAAGAAGATATATTAAAATGTATATTGAATCATGATTGATTGAAGTGAATCCACAAGAACCCTGTGATTAATCTGATTAAAAGTCGTAATTTAAGCCTTAATACTACTACTACTACTACTACTACTACTACTACTACTACTACTACTACTACTACTACTACTACTACTACTAATAATAATAATAATAATAATAATAATAATAATAATAATAATAATAATAATTCAAAGCACTCAAAGCACTTTACATTAGTGATCCATTATTCATTCACCCACACATGCTCCCTCTGGTGGTGGTAAACTACATATGCAGCCACAGTTGCCCTGGGGCAGACTGACAGAAGCGTGGCAGCCATTTCGTGCCTATGGCCCCTCTGACCACTACCAAAGATTCATATGCATTCATATATCAGTGTGAGTGACACTTGAGGCAAGGAGGGCAAGGATCATTTAGAATGTTTTTTGAGTCCATTACCTCTGTACATATTTTTCAATAACTTTTTTTTTCCTATGAACTTTTGTCATTGATATTATTATTGTGTAATTATAAGCACAAATGATAATTAAACAGTTACTGGACCTGATGTTTTATACTAAAATTGTTTCTTGTACTAACACCAAGTAGCCTAACTTTTGAATTAGATCCATCATTTGCATTTACTTTGTATTATGTATTTTTAAATCAACTGACATTGCTTTGTAGAAATTCATTTTCTCTTCTTTTGTAAATGATCAAGAATAAAACCTCATATTGACCATTATTCTATTTATAAACGCTATAAAAGATGAAAATATCCTATGAGTTAATATTTACTGCACCTTTTTCATGGAAAAAACACTTCTATTTCTATTACAGTATGTCAACTTACAAAAAAAGGATACAGTACTGTAGTAACTGTAGCAGACAAAATGTAATACATAATATTAGTTATAATTTGTCTTCATATGTTATTTTATGATGATATTTTTTCTGTTTCCCTGGTCCAGTGTGCAAAACAAGAGAGCTGGTATATTTCCACTGTCACTGTCAGTGTTTTGGTTGCTATAGACAGACAGACAGGAGGTAGGAGGTATGGAGGTGTTGAGAAGTGCTGACTGCTTTCTCTCGAGATGACGGCTGAAAGAATATGCTCTTCAAGGATAGAGCACTGACCCATAGTCCTGATGCGAGCAGAAATCACTTAATGAAACGTGCAGTGAATGGCAGCTGAAAGCAATCCAGTAATTCTCTGTGTTCTCCGGCATTTGCTCGGCCTCCCTCTGACAGTGGTTTGACAGGGCTTCACTACACTGACAGGCCAATTAGACAGCAATTTGCATATCTTTTTCACTCCATTTCCCATGTTCATGTGAGCATAAAATAGGATAATCTGGCTTTGGACCTGTGTACGACATCAGAGTCGCTCAGAGTAACTTCATCCTCCATCATACAACCCTCCAAAACCCCATCATTTTCATATTATAACCCACTCATAGCACTGTCATTTCCAGTTCCTACATTTCCTCTGTCCTTTTTTATTTATTTATTTTTTGTCATCATCTGAAATCTGTGAAATAAACAAGATGATATTCAACAATTATTTATGCCTTCCAAAATAGGACTCAATAGAAGACTGTTTTTCTCTCCCAATATTTGTACACTTAAATTCAAGTGTGCAAGCACGTGTATGAGTAATTCATCTAAGTGCATTCTTTATCTGGGATGTCAAGGCAATGTCCCTTGTCAGTGTAAAAATACTGTTGCCAGTTTGATTTGCTGTTATTTTTGTGAAAAATATTTTAGTGACTGGACGAATTTTTATTTTTTTATTTTTTTTGTTCATATGCCTTGTTTGTGAAACTGATGCTGTATCTCTTAGATTAAAAAGATATTTTATTTGGCAAAATGTAAAGGTGACAATTACAATTACAATTTTAATATCCCCTAACTGCACTTACCTGAATGCATCAATAGTAAAGAAAATGCAAATATAATGGTATATAGTGATCAGTATAAAGGAAAGATTATTAACAGTCCTTTAATTTGTCCCTCAAATCTAATTATTTGTTTTATTAATGAAAATGAGCTTTATTTACCTTAATATGTTGGTTGTGGTTGATATTGGAGATAGTTGGTTCCTTGCATGTGCAGTACATTGAATAATACTTGATACTTTATCTCCACACAGAATTACTACAACAGTTTCTCCAATCAGTGCTTTATGGTTATGGTTCAATGGCATGATTTTAATGCAGTGATAGCCTGATTATTGCCTCCAGCAGCCTCCGAGTGGAGCTTTTTAAGCACAAAAGACCTTTTTTTCCGCAGTATTAGTGCATCATGTGATCACACATTATTGATCCCCTTAACAAAGACCAATTTTCAACTACAGGTGAACATTTGTTTTCTGTCCTTTTACATTAAGAGAAATTGGTTTCAAAGCACATGCAGCACAAACCATGGGTGTAAAAAGACCCACAATGAATGAGTAATTATTGATTAGTACAAATAAATGATTTAAACAGAATTTCTACATGAATGGATTAATCTCAAGCCTTTTGATGTAAAATGTAAGTAGTAGGTCACTATAACTGCAATCATTATAGGCACTTTGGACTGACTCACATAACACTGAATTATTAAACATGTTCATTCTGATTATATATAACCTAATCTGAAATGATAAAGATTAACAGTAAATATGCTGTTACACAAGGTATTGTAATTATTATATTATATTTTGTAACTTTGAAGGCAATATGTAGGGTCCTAGATTTGTTTATACAGCAACTATGATATTGGCTACACTTTTATACTTCATTCAGTAGGCAGTATTTTTTGTAGGCAAAAAAATCCATAATAATCTGTCAGTTTGTTGTAATTCTAGTGGTTTCAGTGTAAACTAGAAAAGCAGTCTGAGAGCGCAGACTTCTGCCAAGGTAGACACCCTACCACACCATAGACTGTTGTCTATGGCTCCTTATGCGGATACTGCTGAGATAGTTGGGGAAAGGGTACACTGGATGAATAGCCATGAACAGACTTAGTTTGTAAGATAGGTTTCAATAATTACAAATACAGATGAGAGAGAGAGAGAGAAGGAAGGACTCAGTGCCTGTACTTCCCAGAGCAGACGTCTGCAACCCTGGTCCTAGAGAGCAACTGCCATGCATGTGTTAGATGTTTCCCTCTTCCAACACACCTGATTCAGATGATCAGCCAATCATCAAACTCTGTAGAAGACTGATCATCAGGTGTGCTGGAAGAAGGAAAGATCTAAAACATGCAGGATAGCAGTTCTCTAGGACCAGGGTTGCAGACCCCTGTCCCACAGCATTGTAGCTCCTAGAGCAGCTTAGACTGAACTGTGACTTCAGTCTGTTTTTAAATAACCTGACCATAGGCTATCAGAAGCTCAACCTTGAGGAAATGAAAACCACATTTTTATTATCTAAACTAACAAAAAGATAATTATTGTTTTTGCTAAATAGTTTAGTTAAATCACCGTGACAGTTTTACCTGCTTGACCTTTAAGTATTTGTACTTGAAGGGCAACAATTTGGGTGTTTTGTATACTGTAGGTGTCAAGTAATCAAAATAAAAGCTAGGAAATGTTGCTCAGATTCTTTCAACGGAAACCCACTCAGCTAAACAGATGGGTATTTGAGTCTAATTTTCCTATGATTAACTATGCTTTATACACTGGGTCACAGACAGGGTTGAAAAATGTGTTTGAAAGCTGATGGATGTCTTTGTCTTCGCTGCCGTCAAGGTGAGAGAGACAAACAGGTTTTTGATTCAGTGATGCTTCAGGCTGAGTTTAGCATCTGTGTTTGAAAGATGGTGTCAGAGGGGTTAAATAGGAGCTAGTAAGAGAGAAAGATCTCTTAACACCTAGTTGATTTTTTTAAATAAATGAATGAGCTGAGCCAAAGGATTTCAGTATGTGAGCAGATGTTGTTATATCTTTATTTCAGCTAATCCTTTAAACACCACTGAGTTAAGATAATAATAATAATAATAATAATAATAATAATAATAATATTAACAACAACAACAACATTGGGTGAGATTAATAACATTAGAATGCCTTGAACAATAACCTTACCTTATTGCTTTACCCACGATGCTAGAACCTACATTTTCATCAGAAATGCTACATTAATCCTGCATTTTGAAAGTGCAAATGTGAAATAAAACATTTCAGAACATTGCCATTGCACTTTAAACATGATCATTTGGCTGTACTGTAACTCTGCCTGCCAGTATGGGGAGATGGGAGATGTAACAAAAGAAGATACCTAAGACAACATACACTAACATATTTATACTTATATTTGGATTTCTACTTTTTTATTTATTTTATTAAATATTCTTATACTGGTTTATCGCACCCATTTTATGTACAAAACTTTGTGATTTTTATCTGTGCAAATCACTTTATAAACAAATTGTACTTATACTGTAAAACAATTTTAAATTGTAACATAAAAAGTTGCAATTGTTGTTTTTTTTAGACGATTTTTGTGCTAATGACTAAATCAAATATAACAAAACCAGATTTATATGTAGAAATAATTTATTTCTATTATTTTGAGGAAATACAACTGTAAATTGAAGATCAATGTGGGCCACACTGTTGAAATAATAGACGATTCTCTTTTGTAAAATAAAAAAAAGGATTTAACAATTTCAGATTTTAAATATGTGAAATAGCAGGTGTCTGTGATTCAGTTGGTAGAGTGGATTTGTTCAGTGACCAAAGGGTTGCCAGTTCCAATCCTAGCTCCAACTGTTTTATGTGACACTGAACCCTAAATTGTTCCCAGTTGAGACCTGGTGGATTTAGAAAACACTGTGGGCACCTGCAGGTCTATATAAAGTGCAGCTCTTTTATTTTTTACATTCAATGTTAAATCTAAATGTTCATAAAATTAAATCTACATGTTACTCTGTAAATATGTTTACAGTTGGATGGGATCTTTACAATATTATTCTGGCAACCACAGCTGCCAGTTTTGATTTGTTTTTTTTTTCTTGTTAAAACCACAAAATTTTTTACAGTGTACTTACTTACTCACTTGGCAACCTTTCTAAGCGTCACTATGGCAACCACGGTGAGTGATGAGAAAAGTGTAAAGTGTGTAGTAAAATACTGGCAATAAACAACCTAAATAATAATTGTTTTTAACTCATTGACTGCCAGCTATGTTCAGAATACATTGCGAAAAATTTATCTTTGGCAGTCAATGAGTTATTTTGTTTTTAAATATAATTGACAATCATTGTTTCTGATGTGTATATAGGAAGGGTTATGCCTGCAGCAACAAAAATGTATGTGTATCAGAGGTCTGAAGAAACGGCCTGGGCTGTGCTGATGCTTTTGGTTTGAGCTTGTGTTACTGTTACTATTCAGTCTATGGTGTCACAGTCAGGTGTCACCCACTCTGACAGCTGTTAAAGCTCTGTCATAGTCCTGTTCAACATACCAGCACATCCACATACACCATGAATTTCAATATAGTTGCAAACACAACAAAGCAGTATATGTTTTTTGTGAATATTTTCTAGTCTCTGAATACTGATTCAGAGACTAGATTTACTTTGGAGATGAAATGACTATGCTACATAAGCATTAATACTAATCAGTCGATTTTATCAGCATCATCTATACCTCAGTCTGGTTGGTAATAGTCTTCTATATGCCTGTTTTAAACATCTACCTGTGCTAGAGAAGTTAAAAATGGTCGCATGTAGCAAATGTTTCTGATTTTGTTATTATCAGTTATTATCCTGTGGCGAGTGGAATGACATGCAGAACCAAGGTAATGTTACATTTTGAATATATCTTCCTTACTTTCACTGAATGGCATATTGAAATCCACATTTCAAAACTTGAGCTGCATACATATACAGTATATTTTATCATCTATATTTTGATCAACCACTGAAAATACAAGTGATGAGTGAACATTTGAACGGATCTCAAAACATGTTTTAGATTCAAAAATGCAATATTATTTATAGTCAATTCACTAAATGTACCACATACAGAGAATTGAGATGTGGTTTCTCTTTCACCTTGTTCAATGTCATGCATTCAAAAAGAGGTAGAATAAGAATAAATAGACAGCATACTTAGTATTTTCATGTAATATAACATTTGAAGCTGAAGAATTCAGTTGCTTTTCCTCAAATACTTGTCTTTACTATCTGATAATTTGACATGATACAGTAGGAATGGCTTGAATCAGACCACCAAGGCCCCTCACATTGGTCACCTTCTGCCTCCCCCTGTGGGTGGTAGGTGTTGCAGAATTGTTTCAGTTTAATTAAGAATGAAGCTGGAATCAGAATGATCTTTAGAATAATCATTATAAGTTCTGTTCAACACAGAGGACACACACACAGGAGCATGTATGTGGAGAGATCTCTAACAGACCAAGGAGAAACACAGGTACTTATACAGATACAATTGACAAAGACAGGAAGTACAGGAAGTCTGGTAAGGATGATAACCAGATAAACAGCCGTTGACTAATACTGACTGTTACAAAACTGATGCTGACTAGTTTAAACCTGTCCTGGGTTAATTACAGTCAACAGGTAACACTCTCAGATGTGAATTAAAAAACTAAGTAATAAATGGACTGCGCTTATATAACACATTTTAAACACCACTTGGTGCCCAAAGCGCTTTACAATACCTCACATTCACCCATTCACACACACACACACTCGTACAGTAGACGGCTGCTACCAATACACCGGTGCTGCCTGACCCTACTGGGAGCAACTTAGGGTTCAATGTTTTGCCCAAGGACACTTTGACATGTGGCGGGACGCGAACCATCAACCCTTCGATCATTGGACCCACTCTACCAACTGAGCCACAGCCTCCCATAAGCTTAATAATACAAATGTTAAGGCACAATATATTTTCATGACATGGGCCCCACAGGGCAATGAGGCCGATTGGATCCCAGAGTAGAGCTGCAGCCATTCCATGTCAGGAGGAGTGTCTATTATAAACAGGATCAGATATGGAGTGTTTTGGGGAAAAAATGAGGGTAGAGACTCAGAGATACAGAGACAACTGTCTGACCAATCAGTATCTGCAGGGTTTATATGTCACCTCTTAGTATCACTTGGAACCTGGGCGGAGGTGATACAAAAACAAACTAGTTCCAGGTACCAGATTCCAGGAACTTTTTTTTTTAGTAAAGGAAACACTAAAAGGTCAAAACTAATTGAGTCGAGCTGGTACCAATGGAAACATGGCATTAGGTTCATTTACCTCTTTGAGCTATGAAAAATATTGACAGCAGCATCTGTCAGGTATTTGATTCATCAGATATGTGTGGAAAGAGAAATGTGTAAATTGCTGCAATAAAAATATTTTTCCACTCTGTTGAAACGATCTCAGATGTTCAAGTCTGGTGTTTTGTATTTACCAGTAGTCAGCTTTTGGATCGCTGCTGTTCAGTAAATTAAATGTCCTCCTCATGGTCTAATTTTCCCTAATTAGGTTCCTTAGACACACAAACTCACACATAACCTTAAGGCAGAGTGTGTACCACTGGACATAGGTCTCCAGGGTCAATTATGGCACCGTAATGATTGTAATAGGTTAATTTCCAGCCCATTACCCTATTTTATGTCTCATACAGCAGGTTGTAAATTTAGTGAAGGAGTGATGACCATTCTGACTGTGAGTGATAGATGATCGTCAGCGCTACGAAAGTGGAGCTGCATCATTAATAGTGTCTAGGAATGAGCTGTCACGTCACCATACCCACACACAGGGCTACAGAGGAGGACATGAGGCAGGGGAGATTGCCCATGATGCATTTGTCAGGGTGGTAATTCCAATATCATACATAAAATATACTTGACAGACCATATTTAGAGTTTTACAAGAAGCAGAGTCTCAAAAATTGACATTTCTGGATGCATTTCTTCATCAGCACCTACATGAACACATCATGCCAGTGTCATTTCTGTCAAAAATAGACGACATAATGGAGTCTGGCTTTGTGTCCAAAATTCTCTCTCACCGTGTCAGTTAAACGTCTTCCCTCATTATATTTCTTGAGCGTGTGTCAATACTTCTTTTCTCTCACCATCCATTCTAATTGCTCAGCTCAGTACATTTTGCTCACCTGCCACTAGCCTTTCTTCCAGAAAAAAAGGAGGGGTGCTCACTTTTCCACAAGTGCCAGAACGTTTGAAAGGCAATTTCAGACGAGTGTCACTGTAATGGATGAGGGCAGCAAAGGCCATCAGTCAAGTGCTGAACACAACTAAGTCAGAGTTCCAGCTAACATATACTTAAAACCACTCTACTGCCACTCTACCTGCAAATTACTTGATTCCTCTCCCATGCAGAATACTGCTGTGGGAAATTACCTTGAAATGTTATACACACATGCACATAAATTGAATGTCCGTTAAGTATTTTAAAAACGCTGTCACACCTGACCTGCTTGAAAAGGGTTTCTTAAAGCTATATGACCTGGGGAGATATGAAAATGTAATGGAACTATAAATGAAAGTTGGCATATACATATAGACACATACATATATAGTATATATTATGCAAAATGACAGTGAACTAAAGGTAATATACCTCAGGTGTTCATTAATATGCTGAATTTCATTGTGCCATTTTGCTTTTGTAGACAATGGTACAACTGCAGCTTAAAGCAACAATAGATTTAATACTATTGAGCTGCGCTTCGCTTCCAAGTTAGACAATGAAAGATGGTACTGAAAGCAGTGTGACCTCAACATAAGAAACTGCAACAATGATTTATTGTTTAAAACGCTTCAGTGTACAAGATGTAGGGGTGTGTATACTGTACATATATGAGTTTTCATTAGTATGTACTGTAATGACGACTGTGTAAGAATAGTTGTTTTTATTACTTTACAACAGAGTCAGAGTGGGGGGTGTGTATTGTATTTGTCTATAAGTAACATGATGTGCCTGTATGTGGAGGATGTGATGGGTTCTATTATAGTGCTGTAATAATGAAGGAAAACTGATGCATGTTCTGATTTTGAAACCTTGTGTAACGTACAGTAAGACCACCTGCTGTATGATGAAATACATGTCAACTGTAGTAATGAGCTGGGAGACGTACTGTCTACAGTCTGGGTAAAGAACCTGCTGACTTAACTTTCCTGTTTAAAAAAATAATACAAAAGTTACTGCTCCTCCCATTGCAGATTAAGGTCATTTTTAGTTGGCATGTATCCAATCAATTGAAGAGCTTGGTTCCAAAATGCGATAAATGCCAAATCTGCCAGAAAATACCCCTTCATCGGTTAATTTATGTTGATGTTATGTTATGTTATTGAGCGCCAGCGATCATACATTTCCTGTAGTATGCATGCTCTTTTTATCCAAAATGTGACAAATGCAGCCACGGTTATTCCTTGAAACTATATATATATATATATATATATATATATATATATATATATATATATATATATATATATATATATCCATGGTAGTAGCTAAATCTGTATGAAACTGGGCAGTACAGTATATATGTATATATATGTATGAGATACACTTAATGTATTTAACTGGAAAATTGCTCCAAAACCTGTAAAGTGAGTATGTGGCGATTTATTATGCTGTGATGTACAACAGAAGTCACTAACGCACCCGCATGCATGCATAACAATGTCACTTGTAACCCCTCACATGTGCTTGCACCCCTGTGAGAGAGTGTTTCTGCCCCCCCACTGGTTGAGAGTCACAGTTTTAGAATAAGTCATATGTACCTATCACCATGTTGGTACAAAAGCTCTCTGTCTGTTTATAGTAGTTGGTGTCCAGCAGCAGGCCTGGACTCCACTGGGGACACTGTGCTACATTACAGCTCCGTTGTGGTTTAGTCCTGTCCGTTCTAAGCATCATGCTGATCTCAGAGAATTTCATTATTATATTTCATTATTTCATTTTATCCTTCACCCCCCCCCCCCCCCCCCCCCCCCCCCCCCTCCTCGGGTAGATAAAACAGGCCGCATCGTGACATGGTTTCTTTTTGGCTGCTTTAGATACTTTAGTGTCCTACTGTAATGTACATTAAATGTAGTGTGCAAGATATTACCCTGTTGTTGTAAAAACAGACACCAGTTTATGGTTTTAGCTGCCACTTTAAAGAAAGGTAATGTCAATAAATAACATGACAATATAACCCTTGTATGTTGTTATACTGTTTCTTATAAGTGTCATGATGTTATAAGGAGGAAAGCCATGGCACAATGACTTTAGTCATCATTTAACATCCTTATTTTAGCCTTGAACATACTCTTTTCATAATCCTAATGGAGCAGCTAGAAAATAACACAGTGAAAATGGCCATGTTACCATTTTGGCATTATATGTCATTATCTATCATTTTTTGTATTTTCTACTGTTTCCTCTGTGGTGCAACTCTTCATTTTTCTGTAATTTTGGAAGTCAACCTGTTCTCTGTTTTGGTATGAGGCCTTAATGGCTTAGATAACTACATAAGAGGCAAAATTATTTATGAAGGCTTAATCATAGTGAATGTTTGTGGACTGGGCTTTGGACTGCACTATTCCACACTCATGGAATATATTGTGGTATGTAAGACAAAATGCACTCTTATATTTGTCAGTGTTGTTGCATTGTTTTGCTGTTTCCTCTCATGTCTGTTCTTTGAGGATGTATTTGTCTCCGCTAATTGTAAAAATACAACCAGACGGACAGAACAGTGAATGAGAAAAAACCCTCCCTTGTCCATGTTCTTCTTCCTCCCATGGCACAAACAGATGAAGGTGGTTTAATACCAGCCCCTTCGTGCCCTTCTAAGACCTTTCATTGACCTTTTTGTTCATTCCATGACAATTGGGAATGTGGTCCTGAGGTGAGGACTCTGTTATCCTGTCGTCCGTGAGGGTGTGGTATTATGTGGTGATGACTTCTAATGGGTCAGCCTATCAAAGTTGGATGCTTTTATGAAGTTACAATGCAGTCAGACATTATTTATTACTTTGCCAAGGAATGGGAGTTATGTTTTTGCCAGCCTTTACTGTATGTGTTTGTTTGTCTGCGTGTAACATAACTCAAAAAGTTATGGATCGATTTGGCTGAAAATGTCAGGAAATGCTGATATAGGAACAAGTAACAAATGGTGATCGGAGGAGGTATGTGGGGGCAGGGGGCGACGAGACATGTGTGTGATTCGTAGCAAGATAACTCCAAATGTTTTGTATGGATTTTATTTCAGTAAATGTAAAGACAAATAAAAGTTTGTCTTTCAGGAGGGGGGAGTCTGCGCTCTTTCTAGTTAATAATGTAATAATGTCATGAACTTCACTGTCACTTATGCCATTTATACAGTGTCACTCATCATTATCAACAAGGTCAAGAATAATATAACATTATTTTGTAACATCAGTTATGGTTCAAGGTGATGCTATGTTTGTCTTTCTATTTCAGAAACAGAAAAAAAAAAAAAAATGGCACTAATTTCACTCCCCAAACAATGCAGTGTTCTCTCACCCAGAACAATCCAACGATTCATTTGTAAACAACTCACTGCTGATATTTTAACTTGAGTTCAGAAATCAATATTTGGTGGAATAACCCCGAGTTTTATATTCATGCATCTTGCCACACTCTCATCCAGTGTGTCAGTGTATGCTGCTTAATGCCACTCCTAGAGGAAAAAACAACAGAAACTAAAAAAAAAAAAAAGGCATGCATCTTCACTTTGTTCAATGACCATCTTCCTCTTGATCCAGATATTTTCAATGGATTTGAGGTGTAGGCATTTGGAACGGTTTGGTTGATTTTTCCCAAAGTTGTACGTGTTTTGGATGTGTACCGTAAGGATAATTATCCACTGTGAATCACTCCCCTTTCTCAGCCCAATAGAGCTCTACTCTTTCATCTTTTGTTTCTTTTTAGTATAATTTACTCACACATACACATAATCACTGCTGATTACATCAATTATTCTTAAGGATTTTTTTTGTTTGTGTTTTCATTTCATGCTTTTTGATGAAATAAGTTATATATTTTTCAGTATTTGTCCTGCATCTCAATTATTGTATTTTTTTTTGACAGCTACAGATTCAGCACCTATACTAAGATCATGACTCACTTGTTATTTTTTTTTTTTTACTGTTTCTTAAATCAATTTTCAATATGAACAGGTGTTGCTACTCAGCTTAGTCATTTTTCTTGTCTAGTATACATAAGAAACAAAGGAGGTATGGCAGTTTAGTGTGTGCCAGACTAAAATCTATTGCTACACACACAAGCTGGCTGTGCCTTTCCATTTTCAGGCTGAGATTTATTCGAACCAATCTGTGTAAATAGATAAAGCCGCTCCTTCTAAAAACAAAAAGACACCTTCGTGTTTTACCTCAGCTGATGAATGATCAAACGTGACAGCGACTCATACATGAGCTGCTTCCTACCGTCTGTTATGACAAACATAACTAGCATGCAGAGATCAATGAAAGATGACAGATTAGGTTATCTTAACCTCCACAGCATATCAAAACTACACCACTCATTACCTCCTTTCAAGATGTCTTCTCTGAATTTACCTGTGTCATGAAGTCTGCATGCAGTCACAGCTCACAACTTTCACCCCTGCTGGCCTGCTTGACTGACGTTTGAGTTATGTCCTTTTAATAACCATGCATTAGCAGACAGAAGGTCTCCTGGAGCTCAAAAAAATGCCACCTGTCAAATTTCATTGATGCTGTGTTTTCTTCAATTCATGCTGTGATTAAAATCTATAAAATTTAATGTGAAAATTATTATGTATTCATTTGATTCTAACAACTGGCAAGAAGGTACAATCAGTGAGGCACAAAGACTTCCATTTTGTATTAACCCATACACACTCTGTGTTAATTTTCTGGCAGTTCCCAATTGATTTTTTTCCCCCCTCTATTTATTCTGTCCTAAGCAATGCACCACTATTTATTATCTGTATTTTGTTTCTACAATGAAAATCAGGTATCACTCATATTTAATTTACTGATGGTGTAGATGTTCATAAAAGCTCAAAATGCCATAATATCAGAAACTGAGATAAATGAAGAAAATGTGAATTTTTCCACCAAAATTCATCATTAACATTTACACATAAATCAAATGTTTTCATCCACTGCCATTGATCAAACTCCATGAATTGTATTAGTGAATCTCTGTTATAGAATATTAGAGCCTCTGAATGTCCAAATGGATCAAATGTGATGGCTACGAAAAAAGGACAAAATACATTTTACAACAATTATTTACATGTATTGATAGGAACCAGAAGTGACTATTATTATTACCTCCACCAAGGAGGTATTAAATTCAAGTCTGTTTGTTTGTCTGTCTATCTGTCTGTCAGCAGGATTATGCAAAAAGTTCAGAATGGATTTTGATTAAACTTTCATAAATGCTAGATAATGGGTCAAGGAAGAACCCATTAGATTTTGAGCAATGAAGGTCAAAGGTCAAGGCCACACTAAAGGTCAACATCTAAAACACATCAGTGGTAACACATCAGTTTTTTTTTCATTCATTATTTAATTTCTGCTTTGGATATGCATTGTTTGCAGTAGGAAGCTGTCGATGTGTTGCATTTATGTTTCTCAAATGCAATTTACAGTTTTCTTAGCATACATTATGAATTGATGCTCATAAAGCCCATACACTAAAACTGTTCCCTATTTTAAAATTGTATCCACACTGTCAGCTTTCAAAACAACCCACACTTGAGTTGTCTCAAGTGTGAATTATGTGTGACTCAAGCTACTGCTTTGTAAACAGTAATAATGGGTGATTTCGCCCTCTGCACAGAGACCAAGGAGCTGTTGGACTTTGGCGTCTTCTTGATGTCCAGACTGGTCTGACAGCAGCAGTCTTGGCTCCTTGAGTTTAGATTTCTTTCTTTTTTAACACATCACACCCATACTCTTTTTATACAAACATTAGTTCAGGTCTGTGATAACCTCTGATGTTGAAAGGCAGAACAACAACGAGAGATTTGCAGGCACCAGGACAGACGTCACTAAATACTTTATATCGTTAGTCTCATACCATAATTGCCTAAGTAAATTTTTGGTCAAATTGAGATTTTTGCATAACTTTACTCCCCTACTACTGCTGCATCATCCTGTCTTTCTGCCTATGTCATTGACCAATCAGAACACTCATAAAAAACAAAAAAAACAAGTGCAAAACATACCTGCCCAAGTCATTAATTTGACTTAGGCAGTTTTACCATTTGACTTAGGCAGTTTTGCTACCAGCTGTTTGACTTAGGCAGTTTGAATGAATGCAAAATGGCATAAAAAATGCAAAATGTTCTCAGAAAAACTGCCTAATTCAAAGGCATAATCCGCCTAAGTCGATTTTATTTCATAAAGCAAATGATGTTGGGTTTTGTTCTTTTTTCATACTTTTCTTCTCATCTACTTAAATGTTCTGTGAAAAAAAATCAATAAAAAATATGGATGTGACTTTTAGAAAATGTGTTTTTTCTTGTTTTCCGAAAACACAAAAAAATTACTTAGGCAATTATGGTATGAAGCTGACGATATGTTAAATACTGGTGCTGTGATGAAGTGGTGAGCACTATCCCCTCAACAGAGTCCTGGATTTGTTTCCAGAACTGCCTAGTTTGGGTATTTCTGTTTCTGTTTACATGTTTGTTTGTTTTTTTTTTTCTTAAATCCATATAAACAATTGGTCAGTCTTGTTGTGTTTCTGACGGGTCTAGTGAGACTGGTGCATTTGTGTGCAATTGCATGTGTCCTCTGTAAACCACTGGGCCATGTCTTCCTCTTCTCAGTGAGCCGCTGAGCTGACAGAGGTCGTAGTCAGATCCACTGTGACATTTACAGCTCAGAGGCTTATAGAGACTCCCTGCTGTACCTGGCAGTCTGTGATTATCTCACATCCATGCCCCCCCGCAGTCCAACAGCATGGGGTTGAAAATGTGGATAGAAAGAGAAACAGTTGTAGATTTCTTAAAGAATCAATTTGATGTGGATTAAAGTATAATGAGCAGGTGAAAGCAGGTGTGAAAGACTTGCCAAAGAGAGCAGATTGGGCACTTGTGCGAATCCTCTGTACAGTGGAAATGTTATTAATGAGGCTCAGAAGTTCCTGTCTCTCAAGGCTGTTTCATGCTTCTTCAACATGTAAGAGTACTGCTGACCTACTCTGACACACAGGATGTTCTCTGTTAGAATAAATGCCTCTATTTCAGCTGTGCAGTAGTAGGTTTCACATAATCCTCCTTTCTGTTGTCTTCAAAACTGTTTTGGAAACAAACCACACTGTGTGAAAATGTTCTGTTTTATTGTGATTTAGTCATTTTAACTCCATAGCTTGCTGTCCTCATTTACACATTTGACCAAAACAACCACGATTGCCTTTACAAAAATGTTTTCCCAGATCTTTCTCCATCACTAGCAGCATGCTAACAAAGTGTGGAGATCTTGACTACGATAAACGACAGGTGACCCAGAGCGACACCACAAGTTGTATATCATTTTATGCTACAAATAGCATCATGTGAATCTTCTTACTTTTAACTTATTGTGATACTTCTTGGCTCACAGTAGTGTCCACTAGAATCAAACCTCTTACAGTGATGTACAATTGAAGCCAGCTGAAGATCACATCACTATAATATTCTTAAGAAATTAATTACATTAAGCTTTGACCAGTCCATTGAATCCAATAATTAATGAATCTATAAATGTGTACATAAACAGAGTCCTCCTCAGTGACCTCATGGTTCCCGTTGGATTCTCAGACAACCAATGGAAATGGTTCCTTTTAAACCTTCATTTGGACAGATTGCTTTTCCTTTTCATGTTATCAACATGTGGACTTATTTGCCTTCAGAGTTTACAACTGAAATCTGATTGAATTTTAACCTGAATTCCAAATCCCAAATTTTTGATTACTTAATTAGCATGGAACGTTTTTCTTGCAATCTCCTTGCACAATGT
This sequence comes from Siphamia tubifer, assembly GCA_020466265.1. NCBI lineage: Eukaryota > Metazoa > Chordata > Actinopteri > Kurtiformes > Apogonidae > Siphamia > Siphamia tubifer. Next base: position 18,137,097 of record CM035799.1, on the reverse strand, counting down.
AGTGTCTGTGAAAAATATTCATAAAGGAACGTAGAATAAAAAATCTCTATAGAAGTTTCATACACACCACTTCTATGTTGCACACACATACAATGCAGGCCTGAACTGTAAAACTCCTGTTACTTCTGTTCTCTTCCTGTTCAAGAGGTCATTTATCTGTCAACTGGTGACCCTTGGAGAGCTGTGAACTGTCAGCTAGTGTGAAAAGCAGATGAGTGAAGAACGGAAGAGAAGGGGGAGGAATGTGAGAGACATTAAAACAAGAGTGGGTGAAGTATATCAGGGCAGATGTGTCTTTCAAAGGGCACAAAGGAAATTTCCTTTTGTCCTTTGATCAAGTCATTTTCATCTATTAAGACTGAAATAACTTCATATGCATAATTTCATGCAACATTTATTTTTCTGACGTACTGTCTGAAATCTTTTTTTTTCCTTTTTTTTTTTTAAACTTATACAGATATACTTGCTGTAAAACTAAAATGCCTTCCATGTAGTAGAACATTATTATTGAGTAGAAATTGGCATATAATTTTCTTAAGGCCCGAAGTATCATGTTTGTTATTTTCCTTACATCTTTTAAAGTGCTTCATTAATTTTACTGAATCCTACAAATTCTGGCTATACTAGGATTAATTTTAGTAAATTATGAATCTTGATGAAAATGTGTTACAAAGACAATTTCTAGAATTACTCAATCATCAATTTTGAACCTCTCGAAGTCTGTTTTTTATCGTCACAATATTTTGACAGATTCACCACATTGGACCTTTTTTTTATATATATATTCTATCAGAAAACAACAGTTTATTTCTCATAGTACCCTCCAACACTGCTCTTTCTATATTTAATTTCACTGGACTGTGAGCAGTGACAACAAGTGAGAACTGTGACATACTTTATATTAAGTCACTTTATTGTGCCAGTTTCCATCATGTGTTTTACTGACATATAACAAATATTACTCTATGTCTTTGCCTTCCAACTCAAAATTTAACCACGCTTTGTGAAAAGTATTACAATTTTTCTACAGCTAAATGACAGTATTCTTTTGTTCATTCTACCTAGCCTTACTGAAAGGTTGTAATCCAAAATGTTTTAGTGCACTGTCTGTGTGGGGAGACATTGACCCAGAGGTAAAGGAAGGCGGTACATTTGAGTCTGAAGTTAAGAGCTGAATAATTGCTTACCGCTGTGAAATCCACTGCAGAGGAAGGGAAAGAACATGAGGAGGAGAAGGTGAGCGGGGGGAGGGGAAGCACACTGAGACATTCAAGAGGGTGATAGGGCTATTTATACCTGCATTAGTTATCTCGCACTGAAGTTATCGCTTCATCCTTTCTCCTTTTCCTTCCGTGGCTTCTCATGTTCACTCATTTTTTAGCCTGCTGCCTTGTATCTATCTCTTTGACCTCTTCTGCACCGATGTCACTGGTATCCTCCTCAATCCTGATGTCCCTGGAGATAGTTTTCACTTTTTTCAGGATTTTGCCCCAATTTCCATCCTCATTTTAACACTGTGAACCAGTTGAGGCGATAGCCAAGTGATTCGGCTGGAGAACAAAGGAGCACTAGGTCCCTGGTGTTAGGCTGACAGGATTATTTGTGGTCTATTCCTTACCCAATTCCTGTCTTGTTGATAGGACTTTACAAGCAAAGGTTGGTACAGATGGTGTTTGATAATATTAGTTTTCTTAACAAATAATTTACTCCCATTTTGATTTGTTCACTTCTTCATTTATTGTACTTAATAAACAATAATTTAAAAAGTTAGTAACATTTATTAAAAAGTTAATAAAAATCTGTCTTTTAAAAAGCCACTATAGGTTCACTTGTTCTGTGTAATGAAGATCGTAAATCCTAAGGAAATCATCCTACAATGTAAATATATATTGTGAACTTAGTGGTGCCACTCACAACTAAACCTGCCCCTTGGACCTATTGTAGCTTGTTTTAGAATTGATCCTCTTGAGGTCATCATGTGTATGTATGTCCTGATGACAGTATTTCAGCTGCCTCTCTGTATGTGCAGTTTGAAGTAAATTGAAACCAAATGTTTTAATAGACATGTGAAATTTTGCCCATTGTATGTAAATGGGAGAAGAAGAAATAGTAAAGAACCTTCAGCAGAAATTGGAATTTTGACAACTTTTTTAAACCAAAACTTTACTGCCCCCCCCCCCCCCCCCCCTTAATAATTCCTGAAAGTTTCATCAATATCCATTGATAACTGTTTGAGTTGTTTTGCTAACAGACAAATAGACAAACAGATACACAAACAAACAAACCCAGATGAAAACATAACCTAATTACCTCCGCCAAGGAGATTATATTTTTGCCATTTTGTTTGTCTATTTGTTTGTTATTTATCTGGAAATGATTAGATGTTGGTGGTAATCCAGAAGAGATCCTAGATTCTGGATGACTTTGTAATATATTTTCCATTTACCGCAATGTAAAATTTCAAAATACAGTAATCCAGAATCCAGGAACTCTTCCGGATCACCACCAAGATGTAATTGTTTGTTCCTTGTGACACTCTCCACACATCCACACATCCAACCATTTAATCAAAATCTGTCAATAAACACCACCAAAATCTAATCATTTCCGGGTCCCCCCGATTTCCAACCTACCCTGAAAATTTCATCAAGATCCGTCCATAACTTTTTGAGTTACCTTGCTAACTAACAGGCAGATAGACAGACAAACAGACAGACACATTCTGGCAAAACCATAACCTCCTTGGCGGACCTTGGCGGAAGGGGGGAGGTCTGCCTTGGCGGAGGTTTGCGCTCTCTGAGTCTAGTTGGTGGAGGAAACTGAACCTAAAACACTACCCCTTGCCTTCCCTTCAGGGGACGCTGTAATAATCCAGAACAGGGGTTTTGTTTGGCCTGTCTTTTCGATGCTTACATGAATAACCTAATGTGTAACAGAACCTATGCCCTTTCCTCTAACCTGATCCAAAAAAAAAAACCTTATTCCCACATATTTACATATTTGCACTGAAGACTTCTTGAAGTTTAGTGCCTTGCTGAAGGCGTGTTATTTCCCAGGCTGTCACGGCACTCAAACCCATGATCATAATAGGTCATAAGCAGCCTCTCTGAAAGTCTCAACTGTAACAACTTATATCTCGAGCTTCTGTGATTAATACTTTACTTTATATCCACTTTAGACAGTTAAGCCATAATGGTTTTCCAGGCTGCCTTCTTCAGCATTTAAATCACACAACTACAGCTTCATGCAGTTCAATTAACAACCAACACTGACAGTCACAGTTCATCTGATGAATTCTAATCTTGCAACTTCAGAGGGTGCAATTAATACTAATTGCTCTGCAGACCACCAATGCCCCCAGCAGAATGAATGTGTATTGTCTCAGATATTGAATTCTCCCCCAATCTTATATTGTACTGTCCGAGGTAGTGGCAGCCTTTGGTGAGTAGATAACCTAAAAGTGTGTGCATTCATGTGGTCGGGCTTGCATGTGTGCATGTGCTTCCCATCTGTGTAAGCTATCACCCCGAGGTCAAGTGGAGAGTGCGACAATCTCCCCAATGCAATTAGGAAGTAGCCGGCTATCTAAAGCAGCCCAGTGAGACTCTGATGAATAGCTCCTGCGTGTCTTTCTTTAACTGACTGTGGCTGCACCATCCAACAATGACAATGGCATACACCCATGCACAAACATAAACACACACACACACACACACACACACACGATTCTCACTTTGTGAAAATCAGCCTGTTTTGCTGCCCTGCAGAATGCCAAACAAGCTCCAAAGAAATTGAGAGATTGTTATTACTTTACAGAGCTTTCATTGCAGATTTTTTTTTCTAGAGGGGAATGAGGTTGGAAAATAGATGCTGATGTTTTTGGACCAGAAGACATTTCGGGGGCAGTTTTCTCATATAGTCTGATTTTGAGGAATTTTGTAAATTATCTGAATGCTGCTTAAAGGCATTTCTTGATTTATTTTTATGGGCAGATCAGTGTGTATGTGTAAGAACCTGCTTTCATCAATGCTGGCTTTATTGTAGATGGCATAGCTGGTGCACATAATACAAAACATGTGTTGGCATGTAGCAAATGGAGGCTCAATAGAGATCGCTAATAATTGTCATAACTTGGGAAGTCGTGACTACACTCTGGTCAGGGAGCTTTGCTTTTGTTTGAATCCTTTTTTTATATTTCCTGAAAGTATACTAAATCTTCCAGTGTAGATTTATTAAAACTGTGTGTTGCACAGAGACAAATCTAAAGAGTTACAACAGGCTTTTGACAAATTACCCTTCAGTTAACTGCATGATGCTCAGTGTCCTCATATGCCTGCTCCAGAAACCTTGAAACAGTACAGAGAAAATCCCATTAAAGCCAACAGGAGAAGAGCTTAGCAGAAGGCCATGAACCCTCGTTTGTTTCCATCCTCCATCCTTCCCTTTCCATCCTATTCTTCCACCCACACTCTCACAACACAAGAACCAAAAGTAGTCAAGCACAAGCTCATTTGTTAAGTTCAGCTCCTATAATTAATGTATCTGATAACTACAATGCATGTCCATTTGCACCAGTACTTTAAAATGAGAATTTGAATTTGTTTGTATGTGCAGAACAAATGCTCAAGCTAGTTCTACTGGTACTTTATGTGCTTCAATACATTACATAAGGTTTTTGTTATATTGCGCCCTGCTTATTGTATTCAACAGGCACCATTATGCTGACTATACAAGCATATACTGACTGAGCACACAAGCAGTAATAGTCTAAACAAAAAGACCAGTTTGAGACTTGAAAGATATTGAAAACATCGACACTCAGGCTGTGAAGTGGTTTTAGTCAGTTCCTATTCAGTTTCCATTTCTACTCAGGAGAGCGAGGGGACAGCTGGAGCGATGGCTTAAAACACATACCCTTATGTGCTCAACCGTAGCCATGTGCCAATACAAGATTTAGAGCAAGGTGTTATTTCACCACAGATCTATCTCCCTCTTGTCAACAAAGAAATTCAGTCGAAGTGTGTGTGTGTGTGTGTGTCTGTGTGTGTGTGTGTGTCTGTGTGTGTGTGTGTGTCTGTACAGTACTTGCATTTGAAGGGGGTTTATATATTTTTGTGTGTAACTATATTATGTCTGGGTGTATACAAATTTAATGAAGGTCCAGTACTTTGGGGTGAGTGGGTGGGAGAGCAGTTGGATAGGATTTGGATACAAAAGTTTAATGTTAAAGTTGTATGTTTGATGTTCTACATTTGAAAATTGAAAATAAACAAGACCTTGATGGAAAAAACTTGAAAAAAATAAATGCAAAGTTATCAAAGCTCTGCTCCTAGTGGAAAATGATAGATTATTAAATGCAATGTGATTAAAAAAAAAAATTTGTTAAATATATTATATTTTTGATAATGTGTTTACCTGAAAGGATATAATAATTGTAATGTGTCTATTTTGCAGAAATTTAATTTATTGAGTTAGGTGTCACGTTATATAGTAATGTACCTCAGACTGATGTATAGTATACTATAGCATAGCATAGTATTAATTTATGATAGATATACAGTATATACACTGCCTGCCAAAAAAGTTGCACATTTAGTATTTCACTGCACCAACTTTGGTTTTGATTATAGGAGACTTATACTGGATTTAACTAAGCAAATAGTTCAGATCCTTCCATGGATAAATAATGCAGTGGTTAATAATGTTTTAGCTGTAGCACGTTGATGTTTGTCTGTCTGTCTGTCTGTCTGTCTGTCTGTCTGTCTGTCTGTCTGTCTGTCTGTCTGTCTGTGTGTATGTATGTATGTATGTATGTATGTATGTATGTATGTATGTATGTATGTATGTATGTATGTATGTATGTATGTATGTATGTATCTAATCTATCTTATCTATGCATATATACCTGCTGTGCTTATGTGTGTTATTTGTATGCCTTTCCAGACCAGATGCATACAATAGCAGAGACAATATGTATCCCTGTTTCTTCAAACAATCATGCTACTGACAGACAGGTCATCATGCAGAAAGGTTTTATCACACCTACAGTAACTAGATTTCTGACAGTTTGTATTTCATTTCAAACCATGGGCTTTTTCTGTCCAACACATAATGATCTTGCAAAATATGGTTATCAAATGTCCACTAATGGGTTTGAAGAAATGGAAGGAATCACTGTAAGTCCACTGTTCTCTTATAATAAGAGGTGTGTGATTGTGGAAAACAATACTTAGACATTAGTTAGTGCTGTATGGAATTTGCATCCACACAATGCACTTTGCGACATTTTCTGTAAACATTTCTGTAGACATAATCTGTAAACAAGTAGCGTGTGTTTATGATGGAGTCATCTTCAAAGGTGTTCACCGTGAAGGAAGTGATTCAGGTGTGTCAACACAGAAAGACTAACAGATTAGTGATAATTAAGCAATCACAGGTCTTATAAATCTGAAAAAGAATTGGTGATGAAAATTATACACTGCTTTAAAGATCCAGAAATACTTTTATGTCATATCCAAATGATTTTTTTTCTCTAAATATAACCTTTCTTCATCGATTTATCACCATTCATCATAATTTTATCCTCCATATTTTGCATTTTCGATTATGTTAAAAAAAATTTTTTAATTAAGCAAAAAAACAAAAAAAATCGAGTTGAAGACCCAAAGCTGCCTGAGCATCTATGGATCATCCTTAAACAGAACATTTTTGTTACTAGCAGTTTAGTCATCAATGGCTGTGTGTTGAGATATTTTGATGGGTCAGTAAATTTACACTGTTATCCAAGCTGTACACTGACTACTGTACACTGGATCAAAGGTCCATTTCTTCAGTGCTGTCCCATGAAAATATATATTTATATGGTGTTCACTTGGGGAAACATTCTCACATATTCAGGACGTGTCAGATCACCCGCTATTTTATGTGCAATCTTAGAAAGTTTAGAGGGAAATAAGCATCTTTCAAATTTTACTAACAGCAGATATTAAATGCATCACTATCAAGTGGTTAAAACCTGAACCTCCCATATATAATATGGGGACTGAGAAAGTGAGAGGAATTTACAAAATGGAACAAATGACTTTATGAAGAATTGGAGGTCCCATGATATATATATATATATATATATATATATATATATATATATATATATATATATATATATATATATATATATATATATATATATATATATATATATATATATATATATATATATATATATATATATATATATATATATATATATATATATATATATAATATATATATATATATATATACATATATACATACATATATACATACATATATACACAATTGACATGTGTTTTTTCTGCTGTATTCTGACTGTAGATTCATTATATCCCGTCTCCATAGAGATTTACATTATATATTACATTAGTATGTGCTGTTGTGGGTATAAAGTACTGAATGGCTTTCATATAGTATTTCCTGTTTTCTTTTATTGTAATTTGAATGTGCCTGTGGAGTGTCTGGTGTACAGTAAATATAATTGCATCCTGTATTTGTGGTATGTGTTTGTGTGAATGGGGGTGTATCTGTGGGTCAGCAGTGGAATGAAGTCTCATTAATTTAATGAGGAACAGGGCTAAGTGTGAGCTCAGCACTGAAGGCGGCAGAGTGAAGGAATCAAGGCTTAAAGCTGCTTGATACTCTGCTTAGAAACTGACTTTAATCAAGGTCTTCCTGCCCACCACCGTCATCTCCGCCATCACCGTCACAATGCAAACAGAGGCATTTGTGTCCAGTGCTGTACCCAGGGACAGACGGACAGAAAGAGTGTTTGATTAAGAAGAGGAATTAACATGATTGAATTTTGTTTCTCTGTTGAGACTCAACAGCAGGTTCACATGAGGATTTGGGGTCGTTAGAAGTCACTCATTAAATCTTTTAGTTATGGAGTGGTTTATGTCACTGAATAACAAACATGATGCAAGGTGACACAGTGCATTACAAATGGCTCATATTTAAAGAGGATAGATGTTTTCACTGGTGGGTCACTAATAAGACATGGATGAGATTGTAGTGTCAAATTTAAATTCCAGACTTCTGTCTTAGGCTGATGTTGTCTCTGCTTAATGCTGCCGGTGGGCCACATTAATGGACATAGTGAAATATTCTTCCATTTTCATGCAGGCGATACACAGTTGTACCTCTGTTTTAACCTAAATGGCTTTAGAACAGTGTCTATTTTGCATAATGGTCTTCTTGACATCAGGGGGTAAAGTACCCAAGGTCTCTAATCAAAGACAAAGAAAGTTCTGAACCCTTTGTACTCCGCATAATGTCCAGAGTACAGTAATGTTTTGTTTTAAATGATTTATTTTACTTATTTTTCTGTCTTGTTTGCATGTTAATGAGAATGAGTCATACAAAGTAAAGCTATTAATTGTGAATAACACAGCAAAATATGTCTTTTTGGTTTAAAAGGTAAAGTATTGATGTTTTTCTAATCTTTTTTCAATTCTTATAATTTTTCTTTACAGACTAACCTTCCTTTCTATGATTTGACTGCTGTTTCTATTTATTGCTGTGCATTATACTTTTACACTGGCTCATATTTTTATAGGTTAGTACTGGTTTCAGGTACTGCTCAGGCTGCCACAACGTAGCTGCAGTACTTATTACAGCATAAAAGTCTTTGCTTTTGACATACTGTACTACACTACATTAGTAGAACAGAGCCTTAACTGCCATTATGAAGAACATCTATGTATAGTTTCTGATATGACAGGTTACACTGTTTGTAACCTGTGCGCTCTGTCTAAAGAAAGCTATATTCCTGAGTTTTACTAATGGTATTATTGTGACATCTGTACAGGAAATGGCATATTGTGTTATTTTAGATCTTGCGTTAAAGACTCACTCTATATCATTTTCCAATTTCTCAGCTAAAGAAAAAAAACAACTCCTAATCCTTGTATCCAAAATCCTTGCTTACACACAGAGATAACAACAGAGGTATTTTTAAATCACATTTAATTTTTTTAATCATATGGGGATTTGATCTACATGGATGTGGACTTCTGGGAGCCTGAATATGCCCACTTTTAAACAGGTCCCAGAATGAACAAATCACAAAACACCATACTTGCATTTTTCGTTTGTGGAAGGTCATATGTAGGGGTAATTTGATGTCAGAAATGGAAACATCTACAGAAACATCATGAAGACTTTTCCTAACCTTAACCCTTACTGTAACCCTTACTTACCGTACTGGGGAATGTAGGGCTGACTCCTTACAACCCATATGGATATTTTCTGAAATCCTGATGCCATAGCCTCTAACTTATATGCACTGTATGAAATATATGTGCATGTACAGGTACTACTCAAAAAATTAGAATACTCTGAAAAAGTGCACGTATTTCAATTATTATTATTATTAAATGCATGAATAAAAACAGCAAAATAAAGTTAAAAGTAAGAATTTAATTGAAAGCTAAGCTAAAAGGGTAGGTTTTCAGTTTACCTTTAAAAATATAAACACCTGCAGTGGACCTCAGATCCTCAGGTCGACTCCTAACCCTAACCCTAACCCTAACCCTGAGTTAAAAGCTCACTAGCTGAAGACCTGAGGGTCTGAGAGGGCTCATATGTTAAAAGCAAATTCAATAAATAAACAGGGTGAAGACCATTAAGACTTAAAAACAATCAAAGCATTTTAAAATTGATCCTGAATCTCACAGGGAGCCAGTGCAGAGACCTGAGCGTATATCTTTTTTTGGGGGGGGTGTTGAAGAGTTTTTGGGGTTGAGGTTTTAATAAGCTGTAATTAATATTCAGTAGAATTACAACAAAGAAATACTTGAGACATCCCACTTTGCATGTCATGAGTCTATACAATCTATTGGTTTTACCTTTTATGGTGAATTCCCTGACTAAAACATTTTTTACATGATATTGAATTTTTTTAGTAGTACCTATATAGTGTCTTCATCTCTGTTTTGGCATATTTTGTACAGCACCACATACAGGACTGGTAATATATAGTAGTGGATTTTATTTTTAATTTTTTTTACATACTCTCTAACATTATCATGAAATATTTGAATTACATTTTTGGGGGTATTTCAGAAGGCATAGATGCATCAGACAGAAACTAACAAATGCTTTTTTTTTTTTTTTTTTTAATTAATTGCTAATAACAAAAAAATAAAACTAAATTCTTGATACTTTCAACATGTCATGTCCTGGATATGTTTCAACTCAAACATCCAGTTTTGACCTTGATAGAACACATGCAGAAGGGAGAATGGATTAATAGTTGGTAAAGTTCAATGACTGAACAAGGATTCTTAATGTAATATAATACAAATGCACGGGGTGTCCAATAACTTTTTTTTTCACCTCTGTATACTTTTTCATGGATCCATATTTCTTGAGATATGTTTACCAAACATGTTAAATAAATATTTCATTTCTCTGTGTGAACAAGGTCTATGTGTGCTCTCACATTTGTTGTGTTGCCAGATTATTTGATGTTCATTTTGTATTTTTTGCAGACAGTACAGCTCTTGTTTAGTAGTTCCAATAAGAGATTCAGTCAGATGGATCATAATACTGCTATGTAGTTACTTGAGGACAAAATACAACACATACAGTAATCAACATCATCTCCTTAATTTTTGCACATAAAGTGAATTTTGTGTTTTTGTTACAGTATCACAAAATATAACATTAATGTTATCTTCTTACACCCAACTAATGAATATAGTCATCTATAAATGGTTTAATTATAGGATTTACCTCTTATTTAAATAGGGTTTTGCACTGAACAAAGATCACCAGTGCACAAATTGGATATTTTTTATATTTCTGCACTGTACAGATGCAATAGCAATACATATCTCAATGTATTTTGTCAAAGTAGTGCTGTTTCTCATCATTTCTATGAAAAAGAACATGGAGAGCATAACAAGTGACAGTAATTTCATGCATAACAAACTCCACCCCCTCCACTAGTTACATAATTAGGTACAATCATACTGTAATAATACTAGGAATGATGATAATGAGGAGGAAAGAGTGAGGAAAAATTCTCTGAGTGATGGTATGAAACTGATTCAGTTTCATGATGAGGGTGATGAAGAACATATTGGGCTGTTTGAGGACTGAGAAAAGAGAAGAAATGCGTACATGGATTTTATAAAAAATAATATTTCTGTGCTTTGTTTTGTTGTATACTTGTATTTAAAAAAATTTTTCTAAATGAAGATTCTTTTTCTTTCTAAATCATATATTGGAGTGTGGATGATTTATCATGGGCATCATCTGTTGGGCTTTGAAAATAGAAAAGACTGATGGCACAAGTAGAGCTTCTTGTCAAGTTTACACCACTGACATATTCAGTTTGTTTATATAGAAATACATGCTGTTCTATTTTGTGAAAGATGTAATATCTGTAACCAAAAAGCATCTACTGATCCTGTCAAAACATATAAATAATTTCACATCCAAATGGGTCATCATGACTCAACATCATTTTCTGATTCACCAACACAACCCACATTATTTGGCAAATAACATTAGTTGTAGGTTGTTGGGTTTGGTTTGGTTTCCGTTTAACCTTTGAATTGAGTCAGACATTTTATACATATCTACATTAGCAGTAAATTAAATATAGGAAAATCCACCATAATACAGGTGATATAATAAACAATGATAAAACATTGTAGGAAATGTTAGACGTGGAGAAAACGTCAAATGGACGTCATTGCAGAAGTAGTTTGAGGTCTTTATGGGTTAAGAATAATATAAAATGGATCTTAAAGACCAAAATGATCATCAGCAACCCAAAGCATTTACTAATTTAAAATGCTTTTATTAACTTGTGTTCTTAAAAAAAAAACAACAAAAAAAAAACAGCAACACTGTTTGGGAATCACATTATTAATATTCCATCCATTCATTTATTTTTTGTTATTCCTTTTTTGCTTTGTTTTTATCAGTCTTCCGGGTTGTGAATAAAGTCATTTCCCCATTTCTCTTCAAAATGTCCCTCTTATAATCTCAGATGGGGAGTCAACTTTTCCATTATGTATATTTCTTTCATAATTTACATCTACTGTTCTTGGTTAGGAGGGTCTACTTTGCCCCATTTCCTTGTAATAGCTTTCTTTCCAGCTACAGTATCAGTAATATTTTAACCAAGAACTTATCACATTTTCCTTCATGTAATTAATATGTCAAATATAAAGTAGCATGTGATTGTCATATCCCAATATTTCCCTTTGTGCTTGTATATACTGTATATTTCCCAAAACAAAGACAATTTATGACATTTCCAAAACACATGAATGGTCTGCTTCAGTTACTCGACTTTCTCTCCAGCACGGTTGTTTTGGATTCAACTATTTACACTTAACCTTAGGTGTGATTATAGAAAAAAGCAAAAACATTTTAAATTTCTTGTCATAATGTACCTATGAATTAGTGGATGTCTGATCATTTTCCTCATATTGTAATGTAATGTACAGAGGAGACCCTAGGACAAATAGCAACTGAAATGTCAATTGATAATTGGGATCTTGATAAAAGAAAAATGAAATTTTGCCAATCATCATCTCAGTTTGTCAGTTTTGAACATCATCAATAATATGAACCATTTAAATGTTGAGATGCTCCATAGTTACTGTGGAAACATTTAGTTCTGTAACATCGATTCAAACCCATGTAGTTTCACAAACAGTGGTTGAAGGTGGTTATTTAGTTAGCGATGTATTCAATGATATATTTTGCTTGGAAAAAATGATAATTTTCTTCAGTTTTCTCTGCTTTGATATAATAACTTTAGAATTTACTTTGACCTTTCATGATCAGTTGATGAAATTGAAGTAAATACATAAAGAAATGTGGAGGCTGATGTTTTATTAAACACTGATAAATCACTTAGAAAAAGTAAAATCTTGTTTTTTATGTCTGTATAAAGTCACCACAAACAATTTATTTCATGGATTTAACCCATAAAGACCAAAACCAGTCACATATTAAAAACACCTGTTGATCCAATACATTTAAATAATTGGTGTCAAATACTTCAGTAACATCTATCTTCTACAACATTGATTCATCAGTAAAACCTGAGGAGTTTGACAAAATAACAATGGTTGGAGACACATTTTACAGTGTCTTCAGTTAATGTAGAGAAATGTATATTTTTTCTTCTGTTTTCTCTGTTTTGTATATAATAACCCGTGACTTTAATCTGAGCATTTATGAAATAATATATCTACATAATCATTACATTTAATATAGGAAAACACCTGATTTTCTCTTAAAAATGCAAAACACAGAGCCTAATATTAGAGTAAATGTTGATACATTGCTGAAAAAAAGAGTAAAAATTGAGACAAATGTATTAGGGAACTACCACAAAAGCAGCTCTGGCTCTTTATGGGTTAATAAAGACTAAATCATGAACAGAATGTGAAATACTGCAACTGCATTCCTTAAGCAAGATGGATTTTTTTAGAATGAAGTCTTCCTTTTAAATAGTATATGTAGTAGAAATATTTTAGGCTGTGGATATTGAAAAAGGCTGAGAAAGAAAAACTGAACTGAAACTGAAAAAAAAAAAAAATATGTAAGAATTAAATGCTCTGTCAAGTCCTGTTATTTATGGTTGGAATAAACAAATTTGTTCCATCTCCTTGTAATACTGCGCTGTTTTGTGGAGCATCTTTTTCCCATTAATTGTATCTATCTTGTCCTTTTCCATTATATTAACAATTTAACTTATCGTGAAATACATGCTCTTTGACAGCTTGACATTTTGTGTCGATGCAGTTTAAGCCGCTCAACCGTTCTGTGGAGTACCATCTATTTTAGATGATTGTTGTTATCGAGTTGTTTTTGCTGACTTTTCCACTTTACTCTCAGTCTGCCATGGCAACAAGCCAACTTCCTCAAGCACAAATCTATGTATTTATATATTTACTTTGAAAAACGACCCTCCCTTTCCTGACATATAGGCTAAAAGATTAGACTTTATTTCATCTGTACCCCCCAAAATGTATGAAATTACAGTGTTTCCTCTGCTGGACTGAAGACTGCAGGGAAAGATGGAGTGTGTGTGTGTGTGTGTGTGTGTGTGTGTGTGTGTGTGTGTGTGTGTGCGTGTTTAAAGTACACGTTTGCTGACACAGTAGGAATCCGTCTGAAATCTCTGTCATTACCATTTACATATACATTGGCACATCAAACTCCTCCTCGTCGCTCTCTCTTTCTTCCTTTGCTTCAGTTGCTCTCTCCGTCCCTGCTCCACTCCATGACTCTGTTACATTCCCCTCAAATGTAATCCAGAAAAATGCATTTGCCTCAACAGATGAAGCGGAAAATGGATTTGCATCCAACCCCAAACTGTTAAGTGGAAGTACCTTTTGCTCCTCCCAACCAACAAGTCAAGCTTTAAGCATATGGGCCGCAGCGGTGTGGTATAATCACTGGAATTTTAAGAGCAGATTGCCCCCATATAACACTTCATTGACTTAGTGTGTATGCCTGAGTGTGTGTGAATGTCTATATACGTATGTGTATGTGTGTGCAGGGTCATACCTTATCACCCTCTGTATATACCACCCGCTTGGTTTGTTATTACATTGCCATATAATGGAAAATTTCATTCTGATAAGACCTCAAACAAGGCAATTGGAGGGTTAGAGTTCTTTAAAATGGTTGGAGATCAAGCCTCCAAGTGCAGCATATCCTGCAGCGTCATTATTTCACCATGAAGGAGACTTGAGAAGTTGAAACAGGTTAAAAGGAATACATAGAGGAACAGATAGCGCAGCAGTGGGGTGTTCAGACAAGGGAACAGTCGTGGAGAAGCCAGTGTTGAGAGGGAAAACATGCCTTTGTATTTGTCAGTGGCTTTCGAGCATGTTAGCAGAATACCCATAGTTCAGTTGCTTTCTGTTTCCACTGTGTGCTACTGTGTTCACAGAAATATCAGCAAGGACAGGGTCAGAGCACTGCAACTTGTCATTCCCTGTGCAAAGAGATTTCCCACATCTCTGAAATGAAAACTTGTGCAGAGGATGAACTCTATTCTAACCCTCGACAAGATCCACACGAACACAATGCACTCATAGGGAATGACAAGATGTGCTATAGACATGACAAATCTCATCTTTTGTTCAGCTGCCAAAGTTTGACAGAAATCAGAAGTAATTTTTCTCTTAACTACACCCCAGGAGCAGAACACTGTGGGTATTTTTTTTTTTTTTTTTTTTGTGAACAGCTCATGCTGAGAAAGATCACAGTGTCCACAAATGGGACTTCAGCTAAAATTTGAAGTGATGGCCAATGCAGTAAACAAAATGTCAGGAGTGGATATTGTTAGTTTTTACTTCATTACCCACAACTTGATTCATCCTCAACATCACACACTACTGGAGAACAACTGCTGGATGTGACAACATGATGGTAAAAACAGCAAACAAAAAACAAACAAAAAAAAGACAAGATTTTACAATCATAAAAGAATGATCTATTTTATAGACTTTGCACCATCACAGTAACAGTCATGTTCTATTTTTATTTTATTTATTTTGTTTACAATTTCTAAAGATTTCTAAGGAGATAATAAAGTCACAAAGTCTATGTTTATTGAAGTAAAAGCTTCATCTATCAGTCGAGGTCTCATGTTTTTTGTGCCTCTACATTAAGCCACAAAGTCCTCAATTTTCTCCCTCAAAACTCAAAGGGGTCAATTCTCTTTCTTCTTATGGAATAAGATTATCTAAATTTGCTTTTATTTTTGAGGTAGGCATAAAAATCAAAGTTAAAAACAAAACTACTATTTATTTATTTTTTTTCATTTGATGTCTATTTCACTACCCTCCTTCCCACCGACTTCACACAGTTTTTTATGTTTTTGCCGCCGTTTGTCTGTTTGTCTGTTTGTCTGTTTGTTTGTGTTCAAGATAACTCGAAAACTTATGGACGGATTTTGATGAAATTTTCAGGGTAGGTTGGTAATGGGGAGATCTGGAAATGATTAGATTTTGGTGGTGATCCGGGTAGGGGGGTCTATATCTTGGCGGAGGTCTGCTTTTCTAGTTCTTAATATAGAACTCTAGACTTACCAAATAAAACTGTATAAACTTTATATTGAATCTGCTGCTTTATTAGCAGCCTGTAAAGCACTATATGTTTGATGCTTGTTTTTTTTTTCCATTTACTCTATATGAAATTAACATATATTTTATTTTGTTCTTGTTTGTAGGAGAGATTTGTGCCTTTAAGATCTACGGTCAGGACGCTCCGTTTGAGGCTGTGGTTCTGAATCGCACATCAGGGGAAGGAGTCCTGAGAGCCAGCAGCCCGGTGGACTGTGAAATCCAGAAAGAGTATACTTTTATTATCCAGGCCTATGACTGTGGGGCTGGACCAAGCGGGGCCGACTGGAAGAAATCCCACAAGTGAGTCCAATGATGTGTTCATGTGTTCAGCTCTAGTTAATAACATAGACGGCTCACATTTTTTTCTACCTGCAAAGAGCTTTGGCTTTTACAGCTGTGGCTGATGTGAAAATGGAAAGGTTTGCTGGCAGTGATAGACTTCCACTACTGCATCAGGGATGATGATACAAATCATGAGGTGAGAACCTCTCATGTTTTCAGTTGGAGTGGTGATGGTCTGATGGAGTAGTGTTCATCAAAGTTATAAACAAGTGGTTCCAGGCACAACAAACCCCACCCCTCACACATATTGTTCCTTATTGTGGCATCGATCCAGCTGATGTCACCATGTTTGTGTGTGTGCTCTCTATGTATGTGCCAAGTTTCAGGTAAATTAAAAATACATTAAAAATTATGCCCATTACACAGTAAATTTTGCAGTGTTAAATCAACAATTAGAGAGTTTATTTAACTTCTTCTAGAGTGTATTTGGTCCCATTGTCTCCAAATTAACACTGCAAAATCTACAGTGTATATGCAAATTGGGGAGTTTAAAAAAATACAAATTCACTAAAAATGTAAAAATTTTACCTACTTTTCCCAAAATGTACTGACATCTATTCTGGGTTACTGATAATCTATGAACCCACGTTGATATATATTCAACCAGTAGTTTTGCTGCTTCAGAGATGTTAAAATTTCCCCATTATAAGTAAATGAGAAAACAAGTATTCATCTATTTTGTGCAAATGTCATGTTTCTATGACCAGTCGTTCTTGAATTAGAGCTAATAATGTGATTTTTGACCTTTCTGCTGACACACACACAGACAGACAGACCAATGTTGGGCTAGATTAAAAAATGAAAAAAAAAAAAACCCCAAAACAAAACAAAAAAAATATGAAACATTTCAACATTGACCTACTTTTCCCAAAATGTAATTAGATCCATTCTGAGGAAACTGGCAATCTACAAATCTATTTTTTTTTTTTTTTTTATAAATTAAACCAATAGTTTTGCTGCTAAAGTTTTAATAAAATACAATACCTCTTGCCTCCCCTTTGAAGAGCAGAGTAATAAACAAAAGAAAAAAAAGTAGAATTTCTAATATCAGCTAAGCAAGAGAATTGATTATATTTATATGCCTTACATCCTCCTGTCACAAAAGTGATTATTCCTCCCATTTGAAGTTTTCACATATTTGGTTTCATTTCAGGTGTTTTTGTGATACAGTGTACGGTGTGTTATAGGTTCCTGCTTAGCTCTTAAATGTAAGCATCATGTTCTTTTACAGACATATCCATTATTATTATTACATATTGCCCCTCTAACCCATGCTAAATAAAAAAAAAAGAAAGATTGGGTTTCCACACATACCATGTTCCTTTTAGGCCTCTTCTTTTTCTCTTGTTGTAATGTTCATCTTTATCATTTTTTATTCACCTTACTGTCAATGCGAAAAAAGGTCTTTCCATTGCAGTTTTGCATAATATACCATTTGTGCTATGTCTGACAAACCATCTCTTACCAGTGCAAAAACCTCTACTCACAAAAACAAGGATTTTGTCGAAATTGTTGTTTTTACATGAGGTAAATTTTTATGCACAACTTATATTTGTGCAATTTGAGGGTCAATAGAAAAACGTCTAATGAGTGTACACTTGAACTGCATTTATCTTTATATCTAGATGTTCTTCCTTATAACCCCCCCCCCCCCACACACACACACACACACACACACACACACACACACACACACACATACACACATACAGACACCCCTCTGTTCTTCAGTTGTACAGCAGTGACAGCTTAGTCTTAGACTTCTGTTGTCAGGATATTTCCCCCTAATGGCCCATCAGTATAGTGTGTGTGTGTGTGTGTGTGTGTCTCTATGTATGTGTTGAAGTGCTATGTGAACAAGATTGACATACAGGCAGACTGGCATGGACAGCAGCAAATCAAATCCTGTGGTCCTTCAGTCACAGACAAGACATTGCTAAAATACGCCTCTTTGTGCTAAAAGGAGAGGGGAGACGGGAAGGTATCAGCTCAGGGATCTGTGATGAATTTCTCTAGTGGAAGATGAACGACGCTCAGTGCAGCGGTTTGTGTGTGTGACATTATCACGGCATGACATTCTAAATAGGCCTCATTAAGCTAATGTCATTAATTAGCCAGATGTGCTTCCTCAGATACACCACATCCATTGACAGAGAAGGTCACCAGTAAAGCAAACTTCATGATATATCTGAGTGATTGCTTCATTTATATACGTTCCTGCAGAAGTGTTATCAGATTGCCTTATTAGCATCTTTGGCGGACACTTCTAACAGGCGATATTGTGTGTTTGTGTGTACGTGTTTACATCAGGGATTGAAAACAACACGAGGTAGAGACAATTAGAGTCAGTGTCGGTTTACAAGGCTGTTATATAAAAGTTCAGCTGGGGTTAGATAACAGTGGAAACTCATTTTACAAAGAAACATTAATAATCCTACATTATTGAGGGGTTTAATCAACTCCTCTAAATCCTATTTGTAGGAAGTGAGTTTCGTTTTGCCAACACCACAACGATATTTCTTCCTCTGTATTCAACTGAAGGTGTCCATACCCGAATCACGTTAAAAAAAAAAGGAAAAAAAAGCCTGTAACTAATTTGTATTGTCTATAGTAACTTAAAGTGGGTTTTACGTCTCTGCTCTGCCCCCCTCCCCATCCCCTTCTGCACTCTATCCCACTCTTCCTACTTTGTGTCCTTTCTTTTTTGTCTCTCATCAATCATTTCCCTCCACCCCTCTGTCCTCTTCCCTCCTCTATTTCCTCCCTCCGTCCATTTCAGGGCGGTGGTTCACATCCAGGTGGACGACGTCAATGAGTTCAGTCCTGTGTTTCGGGAGCCTGTGTACAAAGCATCAGTAATTGAAGGAAAGATCTACGACAGCATTTTACAGGTATAGAAAAACATCTTCTATGATTATCTGCACGTATATGGTGGTAAAAATAAAGTGTTATCTTATATACAGTAGTACCTCTACTCATGAAAGACCCAGCTAATGAATAATCCAAGTAACAAAAAAATATTTACCTCAATTTTTCGTCTCTGAATACGAAAGAAAATTACAATTATGAAATGAAACTGAAACCCCTGAGTCTATGTACATTACTGTACTGTACGTAACAATGTAATGTACGTAAATAATGTCATGTAGCTTTTTGTGACCCTTTGACCCTCATTCATCACAGAGTTACTGTTGTTTCGTCAGTTTTCCCAGTGTGCTCATTGAAATTTTATTACAGTACGTATTCGTTATTCATCATCTGAGTATGGATCTTTCTGTAGCAAATGACAACTGGGACACAGTAACCAGAGACAGGGGTCAGACAAAACAGGCCAAAAATCAAACAGCAGCAATCACATAGAAAGACGTTACCATTACTGGGACGTCATATCAAGGGTCCGAGGTCCAAAGAGGCACAGACAGGGGTCAAACAGGAACAAAATCAAATCCAGGCCAAAGGTCAAAAACAGGGAGAGTGCAAAACAGGACAGAGACAGAAACCAAAAACCAGGTAACCAAGACAGGAAGTAACACTCATAAGTATTGCTGATAACAAACTCTCAAAGACCAGACAGACACAAGGGCTGACACAGGTGAGACACATTGGGATTAATGAATGAACACATACCGTGGCCAGGAGGAAAGTAGGTAAAAGGTGAACACAAACTAACATGTCAAAGTAAACTCCAACAAAGACCAAACAAGACACTGGATACTGAGGGTCTGACACTTATCTTATCTCATCTCACCTCACCTCACCTCACCTCACCTCACCTCACCTCACCTCACCTCATCTCACCTCACCCTACCTTACCTCACTTCACCTCACCTCACCTTACCTTACCTCACTTCAACTCACCTCACCTCACCTTACCTTACCTCACTTCAACTCACCTCACCTCACCTTATCTCACCTTACCTCACCTCACCTCACCTTACCTCACTTCACCTCACCTCACCTCACCTTATCTCACCTTACCTCACCTCACCTCACCTCACCTTACCTCACTTCACCTAACCTCACCTCACCTCACCTCACCTCACCTTATCTCACCTTACCTCACCTCACCTCACCTCGCCTCACCTCACCTCACCTCACCTCACCTCATCTCACCTCACCCTACCTTACCTCACTTCACCTTACCTCACCTCACCTCACCTTATCTCACCTCACCTTATCTCACCTCACCTTACCTTACCTCACCTCACCTCACCTCACCTCACCTTACCTTACCTTACCTCACTTCACCTCACCTCACCTCACCTCACCTCACCTCACCTCACCTCACTTCACCTTATCTCACCTTACCTCACCTCACCTCACCTTACCTTACCTCACTTCACCTCACCTCACCTCACCTCACCTCACCTCACCTCACCTCACCTCACCTCACCTCACCTCACCTCACCTTATCTCACCTCACCTCACCTCACCTCGCCTCATCTCACCTCACCCTACCTTACCTCACTTCACCTCACCTCACCTCACCTTATCTCACCTCACCTTACCTCACCTCACCTCACCTTATCTCACCTTACCTCACCTCACCTCACCTCGCCTCACCTCACCTCACCTCATCTCACCTCACCCTACCTTACCTCACTTCACCTTACCTCACCTCACCTTATCTCACCTCACCTTATCTCACCTCACCTTACCTTACCTCACCTCACCTCACCTCACCTCACCTCACCTCACCTCACCTCACCTCACCTCACCTCACCTCACCTCACCTCACCTTACCTTACCTCACTTCACCTCACCTCACCTCACCTCACTTCACCTCACCTCACTTCACCTTATCTCACCTCACCTCACTTCACCTTATCTCACCTTACCTCACCTCACCTCACCTTACCTTACCTCACTTCACCTCACCTCACCTCACCTCACCTTATCTCACCTCACCTCACCTCACCTCACCTCGCCTCATCTCACCTCACCCTACCTTACCTCACTTCACCTCACCTCACCTCACCTTATCTCACCTCACCTTACCTTACCTCACCTCACCTCACCTCACCTCACCTCACCTCACCTCACCTCACCTCACCTCACCTCACCTTACCAGTTCATATGTTGTTTGTTCCTTTGGTATAAAAGTTGACCAGGAGTTTACAATACATAATGAATCAATGTTATAAAGAAACTGAATACAGCCGTAGTGTATTTGTGAACAGGTTCAGACTTTTAAAGTTTCATTCATCTTACAATGCTTCTCTTTGAATTTCAGTGTTACTGTTTGTGGGTTTTTTTTCTTTTTCTTTTCACCACATCACCTATCCACTTGACTCCCACTCAGCTATTACACTGAGGTCCTATATGACCCATATAACTGAATAACCAAGTGGTGTTTGGTCTCATACTGCATGAAATGATAGCCATTGTAGAAACGTAGAGGTGGAGGAAAATAAATGGTGGTCTGAAAGGCTGAGCAGGACTAAACTTCATTACCTGTGACATCTGGAGCAGGTTAAACATCTGCTTTGTGTACGTTCTGAAACGCTGAAAGCATTCGTATCTCACCAAGGTGACTTGGCAACTGAAGTAAAATGATCCATTCACATTAGGATAAAGAAAGTCTGATTGGGTGCTAAACACCGCTTCCCAGGTTCAACCTTTAATCCACCTCTAAAACCACAGAGTATTGTCACCTGCTCAGTGAGTGTCTGAGAAGCAACATTGACACTATTTTATTTGAATCCATCCATCCATGGTCAGCAAAGTCAACACATTCACACAGAAATTGAACGAATACCGTTGAAAACAAGTGGTTCCACACACAACAAACCCCCACCCCACCAGTATTGTAGCTCATTTTGACATAGATCCAGTTGAGATTTTAAAAATGTATTAAAAATATTATCTTTGACCTACTTTTCCCAAAATGTAACGTCTATTCTTGATACTTAGCAGTATATAAATGCAATATCAATCAATACTTTTGCTGCTAGAGTTTTAACAATCAAAGAAACAAACCGAACAAAAAAATAACATCAGTTTTAGCCACAGTAATGATGTTAAAAATAGTTGATATGAATTCAAATTAATGTTTAAACAGGGCTGCAAGACATTTTATGAGGGGACCAGTTGTCTTTATAGTGAATAAGATAAGATATTCCTTTATTAGTCCCACTAGGGGAAATTCCAGGTTTACAGCAACATAAATTATATTAAAAAAACTATCCATTTCTATGCACACTATATACACTATTGCACATGGGATTAATTAAGTGCACTGTTTATTACTGTTAATTGTACATTATTGTAGGTAATACATGTACACCGTTCCCTATAACTTTTTAATAATTTTGTTTTTAGACATATTCCTTTTCTATTCTAATAAATGCACATCAGTAATAAACCTTTGATTAGGCCAATCTTTGTTACACTTTGTCTATCAAGAACAATTCACTTTGTCACAATCATGTTGTGAGAAGATGTAGAAATATGTTATTCTAACTTTATGGACAATAGAATACAATAATAAGTTACGTATTTTGTTAGTGATGGTTTAAATATGTATTGATCAGAATGCCGTTATATTCTTCAAATCAATAGATGTCTTCAGGGTATTACTTTATTAAAGTCTGCCATATTAGCTCTGAGAACACATTGAGTAGAGTTCCAGTGGGCTGCATGTTTAACTGAGCACTAAGTTCACATTATTGTGATTTGTGTAACTCAAACAGAGATAAATGAAGAAACACACTCTTCCTTGGTGTCATTTTTATTTAAATTTGATTAGTTGCAGGCAATAAACTGCAATTTACAAACAAGCAAAAACTAAAATTTTTACGTGAACTGTAAAATCTGTCAATAGATTTTATAACTGTGGAAAACTATAAAGTGGTGCAGTTTAATTCCATCTGTATTTACTGGATTACTGTTTGCAGATCTTGAGTTGAGTTAATCTTGAGTTGTTGCTGGACTGTATGTTGTGATTTTGCAGGTGGAAGCGTGGGATCAGGACTGTTCCCCACAGTACAGCCAGATCTGCAACTACGAAATTGTCACTGCAGGGACACCATTCGCCATAGATCGCAATGGTAAGAGTTTTGTGACTTTGGTTACTAGTTAAATGGTGCTGATGTGATTAGTAGTGACGTATATGTCTGGAAGAAATGTCTGAGAGAAGAGGGTAAAGCAGGATAGCAGAGAGCGAGGCTGTTCTCATGTCTGGAGCCTGTGTTTTTATTTAATTCAATTATTCTTCTGACAAAATTGCATGAGCCATGCCCACTTGACTGAGAAAGATTTTTATATTAAATTAAAATAGTCCAGAACAGATGCAACCGTATGTTTTAAGCAAATGATTGTCTATTTAAATATAGTACATGTAATTGAGAACAACTTCACCCAAAATAGCCTGACCTAACCTTAAAGAAGCAGATAAAAAAAAGCCATGAACAAACAAAGAAATATTAACTAGAAAATCTGCCTACTTTTCTAGGATTCATTCATTGTTATTTTTGAGTGTTATTGTGCAGAATAGTGTCTGTACAGAAACAGAGGCTGTCATGATGTATTCACATTCATCTCCTGATGAATCAACATCTGACGTTCTGTTGACCTAAAAGCAGGACTTGTAGCATCACAGATACTTTTGAACAGACTTTGTGTCAGTCTTACATATTTTTTATTCACATGTATCAACCAATGAACCAATCAACCAATGTTTAACTGTCTTAAAATCATACTGAATGAATGTTAGATGTATTTAGTCAAGAGTTTCTGGCCCGCCTGTTTCCACCACTTTTTCACATTCCAAGGCTCATTGTGTAGAAACTAAATAACAAAATAACATGTTTTCATTAGTGTAAATTTCCTGAAATAAAGAATTGTTATATTTCTATTACCGTAGAATGCCTTATTACTTACAGGCAGGATTGGGTCCATTTTACATCAGCTGCTGTTCAGTATTAAAGGGACAGTACACTATT
This sequence comes from Siphamia tubifer, assembly GCA_020466265.1. Lineage (NCBI taxonomy): Eukaryota > Metazoa > Chordata > Actinopteri > Kurtiformes > Apogonidae > Siphamia > Siphamia tubifer. The sequence continues at coordinate 18,112,664 of CM035799.1, read as the reverse complement.
TTTTGCATGAATTTGTATGGAATCAGCATCTTTACTCTGGTGCACCCACAGTGACTTATCCCCGACAGTGTTCTGAGTCGAGTTCTGATCTGGTTTTGGTCAAAGTGGATTCCTGGGGTCACCAAAATACAACGTGTTTCTTCTCAAAACATTATGTGTAATTTGCCGTAGCAAACTACTTTCATCAGTTGTTCGGCAGTGTTTGCGGCTGCTATGTGCAGGTGCACAGCTGTTAGCAGTGACAATGAGCATTGATTTAATAAAGATTGAATGTATAGGTAGGCAGCCAGTGATTAGTAATTTCAACTGTCAAACAGGTAGTTACAGTACTTTGAAACCTGAATGAAAACACCAGTGAATAAACTAAATGTATATAACACTTTTAGATTTTCTAAGGAGTAGATGTGGGGTTCTGCAGTCCTCCCAGTCCACTTGTATTGATTGCAATATGCTTATAAATATGCAATATGAATTAATATCACAATGGTTTATGTCATAAACCCATACTTTATTCACACCAGAACACAGAAAACATACCAAATATTTATTGAATTAACCTAATTGTAAAATGTTCTTTCAAGTGTTACTATTCAACCTTTTCTCAACTTTTTGGGTGCATATTGCTGCCATCAAATTTTAAAATACCTTTTTTTTTCTAAAATCTGAATTTTGTCTTTTAAAACATATGCTAGGTTTTCAGTATCATATCATTAAGTGTCTGTCTGAAAGATGTGAAAATCATTGCCTTCTGCTCAGTGTCAGAGTAATTTTGCCTTACCTTATCAGTGTATTTTCATTTAAGTGTGTATTTCCACTGCATCTTCAGTTTTAAGGAAGTGTTAAATTTAACACATGCTAATGTATGTCTTCAGTGTATCTACATTTACATTTTAATTTGTGAGCACAGGTGAATATCTTACTAAACATAGAAGGAAAGTAAGTGTGGTCTGACATCACAGATGCATCATTAGTTCAACTAGTTGTATAACGGATATAATGTTTTAATCTTACATAATCAACCTTAATCACTGTGTGTCTTAGTAGGAACTGATGAAGAATGAACATTAAACAGCAGATTAGGGGATAAGACTTATAATCTTAGCGGTAGGCCAAAAACATTCACTCCTCAATAATGTTGAAGTAGTTCTTCTTCAGGCTCCAGTGTTATCTGTCAGAGATCCACCCCCAACATTTTCTCTCCTCTCCTCTCCTCTCCTCTCCTCTCCTCTCCTCTCCTCTCCTCTCCTCTCCTCTCCTCTCCTCTCCTCTCCTCTCCTCTCCTCTCCTCTCCTCTCCTCTCCTCTCCTCTCCTCTCCTCTCCTCTCCTCTCCTCTCCTCTCCTCTCCTCTCCTCTCCTCTCCTCTCCTCTTCTCTCTTTGCATTTCAAACAGTTGAGTGGAGGTGTATTTTATTTCTGATTTGCTATTCTCAGCCTATCTGCCTATATGAAATAAAAGCTCAGGGCTTTGTGTTGCATTCTCCCACAGACTCCACATCCGCAGTGGTGATCCGAATGCAATGTAATTCAAACTGAAGTGAGACTGGAGGGGTTTGTGTGTGTGTCAAGTAGTGTGTGTGTGTGTGTGTGTCGAGTTCTCCCAGTAGAGCCAACACAAGCACATCCTGCTTTCTGTACTGTAGTTCTTTATCTCTTTGTGGGTCAGATTTATTATTTTGTTTTTGTGCCTTTTGAAATAACCTCCTGGCCTTTTAACTGTATTTTACAGTAGCTCGTGGCTCGTTTCTGTTTATATAGTCTTTATTTAGTGTGTAGAGATAAAGCCTGGCTCATTTCATTTGATTGCCTTCCAGCCACAATAATACTGCACTATTGCATTGATTTGTTCTGTTCTTTGAAATGATGGTCATTTTGTGCACCACAGTAATAAAATATAGTTAGATACGCAGAGATGCAGTATATATCTCTATATTCACTGGGTAAATTGTGCAATAATAATAAAAAAAAATCATACCATGAAATTAACTGAGAAAAATCACCCTTTCCACTGAGCAACTCATTTAACTGTGCCCACAATAAACAGTAGCTTAACTGTAGTTTTTGTTGCAAAAAATTCAATATGTTGAGTTTTTGACCATTTGACATTATTTTGCTCCATGTAATTACTACTGAATAAAATATGTTAAATGTGATACAATTTCCTCAATGTCTTATCTAATGACTCGTAAATCAATCACATATGACTTTTGGATATGTTAACTGAATGGTGAAAATCAAACACTGTTCTTTATTCGTTTTAAAAACTTGCAGTCAGTTTGACAGTTTTTATAGACACACCATATGTGAGAAATATCTCCTTTGGCTGAAAACTGGAATGACAGCTGCTAAACCAAATAAATCAACATTACTCTTCTTATAATAAAAAGATGGTTGCATCTCTACTGTAGTTATTTTATATTTTATCATTCCAGTCTAGACTAAAATCCAGGTGGATCTCATTCATCCACAGAGTCTTATATTAGAGTTTATGTACTAATGACCCAATAAATACAAATGTTAAATTAAAGTATCACCTATCATGTCACCTGGTGTTAAAGCACAGCAAATATCGACACTTTTCCTGGACTCTGTTGTTCACACCAGCAGTGAATCAAATACTCGCTGTAGGAGGTTTTTTTTTGAAGGAACTGTCAGACACTGACCTTCCCACCTTTCTCCCTCTGACATTTCAAGTTCAGAATTTTTCTTTTCTGCTCTGAACTGGTTTCAACAGAGAAATTAGTTCAACTTGTTTCCTCTCCTCTCCTCTCCTCTCCTCTCCTCTCCTCTCCTCTCCTCTCCTCTCCTCTCCTCTCCTCTCCTCTCCTCTCCTCTCCTCTCCTCTCCTCTCCTCTCCTCTCCTCTCCTCTCCTCTCCCCTCCCCTCCCCTCCCCTCCCCTCCCCTCCCCTCCCCTCCCCTCCCCTCCCCTCCCCTCTCCTCTCCTCTCCTCTCCTCTCCTCTCCTCTCCTCTCCTCTCCTCTCCTCTCCTCTCCTCTCCTCCCCTCCCCTCCCCTCTCCTCATGTCAACCCTCTGGTTGTGAACAGAAATGTAAAAATAAACATAAATATGTTGACTTGTCCTCATAAATCCAGACACAGACAGACTTTGATGGCAGTGACTGATGCTATGAATTTTCCACATAAATAAGAGTGTGAGATTGTTTTGAAGCCATAGTTCATTGTGAAGCACATTTGTATGGAAATCTCACTGACAAATATTAATCAACCCAGACTCTGACGTTATTTTCACTGATGTGCAGTTCTTTGAAATGTACATTATTGGTGGCAACCTGCAACACTTGTAATGCATACTTATAAAACCTACTGAATATTTCAAGTTTAATTGAGCTGTCAAAGCATATACTGCAGGACTCCATTACACACATTCCTGGGGAGTTACCCTTCCTGAGTCAACTTAACGCACAAATTTTATTTAAAGTGATGTATGTTAATTGGATCATTTAGTGAAGTATGCAGTAGAGCCAAATCAGTGGTTAAAAATATAAAAAAATTAAGCCCATGGACTTCAAATGCAATGTCAAAGTGTATAAAAAGAAATAAACCATTAAAATCAGCTCTTACTTTAGAGTAATTGATGAGGGGACAATGAAAGTCTTAATAATAATGAATAGAATCACCGGAGGGCTTTTAATTTGGAAGTGTGACAGGAAGTGTTGCTTATTAATTTCATTTATTGCTTAATGTGATCGGATAATGCTCATTAATCAACTGAAATTGAATATTGGTGTTAAAGAGGATAGAGAATCAAAATCATGCTTTTCATTTTTTTGACGTTAGTTCAGTCTCTCTGCTGTTGGGAAAACACATGAAGTGCCAAGACGATTCTCCTTTATGAATTGCCGCCAGAAATTCAACAAATACGAGTTTGGCTAAAGTCTCACATCACATTACAACGATTGCCCCCTACACTTGAACAGCATTTATCTTTATATCTAGATGTTCTTCCTTATAACCCCCCCCCACACACACACACACACACACACACACACACACACACACACACACACACACACACACACACACACACACCACCAGCCCCATTGTCATTCACTCACACACCATTTGAAATGTTTTCCCACCTCCTTCCCTGCTACCACTCAAAGAGGAGAAATTATGAAAATGTTTCATCTTCTTTGGCGTCGGGGTGTTGGGGAATATTTTTCTGATAGTAACTCGTGTGCTAAGCATTATCCCTTGCTAATCACATCCCCAATACATTGGACCATTGACTGTTTCTTTGCTCAGTGCATTTCACATCGGGCTGTTTTGTAAACCTGCTGCAATTGGGAGCTGACATCAGGTTAGGGTTAGGGGGGATTCTTTTCCTTTATTCTACGGCCCTCTAGAACGTTGCGACAGCTCCCGGTCACTTGACGTTCCCAGCCTTCTGTGGGGGATTTTTTTCGCCAACCGCCCGCTGCGCCATTAACGCCCGCTGCCAATGGCAACGGGTTTTGTTACTTCAGATTCATTGTACTATATCACTCCGTAGGTAGTTCGGCCACTTTGAAAGTAAATATTCAATACGTTGTAACCGCTAATTTATCCAGTCTATTAGAATAGTTGCAATAATAACATGTAATAACCGTAGAATAAGCCTGATAATATATTGTCTACGTGTTACTATCAGAAAAATATTCCCCGACGGTGTTCGGCAACATTATCCCTTGCTAATTCTACACGCCTTTCCCTCTAACCCCGGACCCCTGCCGATGCCAGGAAGGGTCAGTTGGTTGGTTACCTCAGTCCCTGTCACTGTTAAAAGCTTATTTTACACAGTCACACATAGAAAAAATATTCGATGTTACAGTAAATTCTGATGTTAAATATTGTGGGTAAATAATCTTACCAAATGCCACCAGCCTGCGTGAGTACTGCACAAACTCCTTTTGTCATAGCCCTCCCGTCGTGTCATTTTAAGTATGGTTGTCAGATAGATAACACAACTCATCCAGCGTCACGTTAGCATTGTGTTTTCTTTAACATTTTCAGCAAATTTTCTCAACTGGCATGAAATGGTCGTACTACATTAATTAATTGAGCTCTGCGTGAGTTCTGCACTTGCTATTAATAAATTCCGTCTTGTGTTGCTAATGCTCAAATTCATCATTTTTAAAGACATGCTATGGAGAAATCACAAAATTTTCTCTTTATAACCTACACTGCAAAATAGTTTGTGCAGTGGAATGATTGATGCAGGCTGTTTGTTTTTTTTTAACCGACGACAGAAAATTACGACCGGGCAACGTTGATGAGGTCAACCATCTGTCAAACGGTCGTGGGTTAACATCCCTAGTTGTTACCCAGGCTTTAAAAGTCGGTGCCTCTTTTGACTTCCACAATGACTTTGAGCTACATTCATATTCCAGATATTTGTTCAGTCAGTACATTTACCAGGTTGTATGAAGATAGATGCATGTGTTTGTGACTTATAGTTGTTAAAATCACATATCTGCTCTGGTAAAGCATTACCCTGTTCACCTTAAGCTGGGTGATCATTCACTACAATTTGATGATTTCACCAAAAATCCATTAAATTATTTCAAATTCTTTGCTTCATACATTATGAGTCTGGATACACCAAGACGTACAACTGTGAGGCACTAATTCTAGTTTGTTTACTACTCAGTGTCATACTTTGTTGTGTGTGTGTGTGTGTGTGTGTGTGTTTCTTTTCTTGTTCTTTTCTTTGTTTTTAACTTTTATTCTTAACTGTATGTGTGTGATAGTACTGGATGATAGTTACCTGAGTGTCTATAGTCAGTAACCCAGGCACGTTTGGGAACAGTGGCGGGTTCTTAGCATTTCCTGTATCTTCTAGTATTACCCAGGTGACAAGTGAAGATAATCTATAATTTCAGTTTTGCATAGACTGTTTACAGAGGCTTCGATAAGGAGATCTCAAATGCAATAGCCCTTGAATTTTCAGTGAAAGGTTGCACTGATACAAAGGAGTTCAATCATTCTTTTTCAATTACCGATAAATGGAAAATGTTTATTGCTTTAACTTTTTCGAAAAGCGTAACTGCTTATTTTTCCTCTATCAGCGAGATGACAGTAATTATATTTCCTCTTTGTTTGTGCTTCCTTCAGGTAACATTAGAAACACAGAGCGGCTGAGCTATGACAGACAGCAGAGCTACAAGATTATGGTGACGGCCTTTGACTGTGGTCAGAAGAGAGCCAAGGAGGACGTGGCTGTGCATATTGATGTCAAGCCTGTCTGCAAACCTGGATGGCAAGGTCAGAGATAAGAAACTACCACTGAAGTATGCCTTGTTTTTTTTGTTTTTTTTTACACTGAATAATTGACAGAATTATTAACAATAGACTTTCCTCAACCTTTTTATCAAGCCGTGCCATGAAGATTTAAACAGGCGGTTCAATGCAGCTTCAGATTTCTATCTTATTTTAAAACGAGTGTCTCTCAAGGAAATCAGAAAAGCTGACAAAAACCTCCAGAGGAAAGTTGACTGGAGTGTGTATTTTTTTTAGTCCTGTAACATGCTACTAGCTTGGCATTCGAGCCAGACCATCTCTCCTGCTGCTTCAGCTGTCAGCGTTGACAGCATCTCAGGTGTCAAGCTCACACAGGAAAGAAAGAGGAAGACAGTGAAAGATAAGAGAGAAGAGGGGAAAAGGAAAGGGGAAAAGAGATAAAGAAAGACAACCGAAAGAGACGGCAACGAAGGGAGGAAAGAGACAAACAAAGTAGTGGTCGAGGTGTGAATACCACAGACATCATGAAGTTACAGTGAGATAAAAAGGCTTTAGATTCTATGTATAGGGAGCAAAAGTCTTCACATTCTGTACTTTAACGACATATGTGATATTTTATATTGGGAAATTAAACAATTTGGCATACAATGTTGCACTTTTACATAAATTGATGAAAACTGTATTTTATCTGCGATACTGGAGTATTGGAAGTATGAAAAACATGGGAAAATGTTGCTCTGCTACGGGGTCCACTTGAAAACACTGTATTCTCACCACTCTGTATGAAGTATAATAAATAAAATATTATTAAAAAAAATACAAATAATTTTTTTTCCCACAGTTCTATAGCCCTTTCTAGTGGAGAACTGAAATTTTTCTATCATTTGCATAGAAGCTGACAGACACCTAGGTTGCTTGTCTTCTGCTGCCTTGATCAATATTTTTATTCTTCATTTCAGTCCAACTATAAGTGTTAAAACCTCCATATAGTCACATAGCCTAACCAATCATGGCAGCAGAATATGAGTAGACCAAGTAAAATTACTCATTTTCAGCTTCTCGCCTCACAGCTTCAGTTTCCTGTTAAAAAGAAGTGTCTGACAGCAAGGAGAAGTCATGAAAGTATGGTAAATATAGAATATATTAAAGCTGACACAGGTTTTTTGGATGATTATAACACTATTTTAGCTACAGGCCTCATTCACAGCAGTACATCACAGGGTTGTTTCTTACTATAGGCAAACTAGGCGACTGGTTAGGGCCACCAAGGGGCCCCAGCTGCATGTTCAGCCTCATCTGAAGAAAATTAAAATGTCCCATCTTTATCTGTCACTATGTCATATGTTTATTACATCCCATGTACTTTTAAAAAAGTAGGATATGAATAAATGAAACTGCAATATATGTATACATACATGAAGATAAAACTGTTAGAGAACAGTGCATTTATATGTAATTTTTACTGTTAAAAAATATCACCACTGGCCCCCAGTAATCTCTGCATTATCTGATCTGGCCCTATCTAAAACAGGTTTGGACACCCCTGATCTAAAGGCTTTAGGAATCTCTTTATCTTAGTTTGACAAACTAGGAGCCCCCGAAACACCATTTCTCTTAGGGCCCCCTTGAAGCTACAGAAACTGCTCTGAATCCATGTGGTGGTACTCCTGTGAGCTTCTCCTAAATGGCACCATGATGACTGCGATCTACAGCTACTGTAGCAACACATACAGTGTTGGAAAAAGGTTTTTGAACACCCCATGAAATTGCAATATATTACTTTAAGAATCACTTTAAAGTAATTGAGCCGAGTATTGTTCCATTCTCCAAACCCACATGCTCTGTTCCATCCAGCCCCAAACTGGATGTTTTAGTAAGTACATCCAGGGCATGACATAATGAAACTGTCAAAAAATGTAGTTTCAGTATTTTTTCTTGTCAACAAAATTTTTTTTACGGCTTTTGAAACTCAAAAAAACATATAATTGAACATGCTGATTTTAAACATCACCCTAAACATCACTGTAACAGCAACTGGACTGTATTCAATGCTCTTCTCTTGTTTCTGAATATAAAAAAAAAGCCAAAGCATTATAATAAACTATGAAAATAAGATGTGTCCCAGAGTTATCTCTGGGATGCAATAAATTATCATCCTGCTAAAGCCTCCATCAATGCTGTATGACTTCTTTGTTATTTAGGTTTTTAACGGGGCTCAACTGGATAATGTAGTCATAAAACCATTAACCCATTATAGTTTAAAGGCATAAATGCATAATAATGTTATGATGTATTCATAAGTCCTTTATACACATGCTATAATCATATTTATTGCCTGTGTTTAAAGGTGAGAAAGGCTTTCAGTTCTGAAAGACTCTTTAGCATAAAGCTTTGATATGTCTCGCTCCTCCTCGCCTAACAATTCACAATCCAGTTCAGTCTGCTGTTGTGAATGTGTTTCTCAAGAGAATTGATGTTAAATTGTGTAGGTTTAGCCAGAGCTGCCAGGTGTCCACCTACGCAGACACACTGGGTTGTGAATTGCTTTCACTACCCACATTCAGAGATTCTCATTCACACTGAGGATAAATATAACTCCTGGATAATGAAAAATAATATTGACAACAGAACCGACGGGCATAAGTCTCTAAATCTGTCATGTTCCAAAATTATTTTATTCCTTTCTCACATGAAATCTTACACTATCTATGTTCAAGGTTTCAGGTTCATAGTGATTTTAATAATATCAGCTTGTAAATGGGTGCAAAGGCTTCTATGCTGAAGTTTGTGCTGGAGTGTTCAACACTTTTTCAGCTTTCGTGGCGCAGAAGGGCCAACCAAATCCTCTGCAAGTCACTGTACCTTCTGTTATTGTGGATGAAGACCAATGAGATAGTGGCTAGTGTAAAAGCAGAAATGTATAACTCTAGTACATGACTAGTTCCAACCACAAAACAAACTTATAATCTCATATATTAAGCCTTAATGGAAAACCTAGATTAGACACTTAAAAAGTGTAGTATCAAAAATGTAAAGGGTTATACGTAGTATTGACATTCCAAACTGTTAACAGCAGGGGGCCGTTATATTCTCAAATACATTTAGGATTACTAAAACTAGCGACAAATCAACACTGCATATCTGCAGACTCTATCACTTGATCATTTTAACACACATCTGTAATATGGAATCATCAAGTTTTTTTCTTTTAAATACACTCGTAGTTGTTTACTTGGATAGGTCTGTAAAATAACACCTTGTGTTACAATCTGAAATATAGTTTCCTGCATTAGCTGATAGTTTACATGATTGTTCTGTTAGCTTAGCTCTGCTTTTAGACAGAAAACAGTCACAGAAAAAACAGGAATCATTAGGTTTCTGTTTGGTTTGTGTTGTCAATAGCTGCATTAATCCTTTGATCCATACTGGTCACTACAGTGGACAGTTCTTCGACAGTTGTTCTCTTTTATATTCATAGGTTTTGTTGTTTTAGTTCCATATCAGTCAGTTCATATCATTACTGTAATTTGGTTGTTCTTAATACCTGATCTACACTAACATGATTACGTGTAATCGATTAGTGGTTGTTATTAGACCGTTACAGACTGTAACAGACTTCTTTAACAAAAATTGCATTACAAATGTTTTATTTCATGGTGTTCTGATACTGCATTTTAAATACACATTTCTTTGCTTCAAAGCTTAAACACATGTTGTTCAGCTGAGTGGACATTTTTTAACTTCATAAAAAATAGGTTCATTAAAAATAAAGGCTATTTCAGGATGACTGCCTGCAAAACATTTCTGAAAAGATAGAGCATGGCTTTGACGGTGCAACATGCAAATGAAATGACAAAGTTAATCATCAATTCTCTGAGCTGACATTACAGAAGTTACATGCATCATCGCTATGACAACAAGGTACTCTAAAGTTGGTAGTATCCAGTAATGTAAATGGTCTCCTGCTACTCAAGTCAAGTCCAGTCAAGTTGAGCTGGTATCACATAGTGGAAACATGCTTCAAAGGTTCTCAAAGGCTCTATGATGTTTGTTATTCTCACCATCATAGTGACTCACTACTCCCTCTAGTGGTCATATTAACCCATCAGACTGTCAGTATAGATCTACTCAATGCATAGCTTTACGATCGGGTACATTTGCATCTGTAGTATAACCTCAGTATTCTTTATTCTTAACACTCAAATTATGCTTTTAGGCCATATTTGATTATTTTAAAGTAGAAATACAGCTTATAGTGCAGCTTATTTAAAGAAATATTTAACATCCAGAAACGTAAGTATTGGATCCAAACACTAAGATGAACATTTAATAAAACATTAACTATACACAATTGTATTCACACATAATTTTATTCGTTTTTACTTTCATTTTAATTAAACACAGACCATGGATCATCCTCAGTCCAAATAGTCTAATCTTTAAGTTTAGAATAGAATATTAACCAGTATCTGAATACACAGTAGTCACACACAGGCAGCTCTGAATTGAGATTTAAAGTTTAGCTATATTTAAGAGTAGCTGACTATTAAAGAGTGTGTGAATGCAGGATAATATACCTTCAGCTATTTTTGGCCTTTAAACAGTACAAAGGATGCAAGGAAGCAAGTCGGAAATGAAAAGGAAATGGTAAAGAGAGAGAGCATAGCAGTGTCATAATGGGTTAGATGTTGTCTTTTGTTTCTGCTGCACAGTTAAACCAACATGATGTTAGAATATTTAAGCATTTTAGCTGTTCGGTCTTACTTCAGCCATTGAATATTTTCAACGTGAGACTAATAGAGCAGTCAAATAGTGTCATTTGATATTTGGTTTTATTCTAATGTAAATTTTTATGTGAATACCTACAGTAAAATCAACATGGACTCACAACTCACAAGTATTTGATGCAAGGTTATCTGTAATTACAAAACATGAGATAACAGACACTGTGAAATAAACAAATTACAGCTTACAAACTGCTAACAGATTTGACTCTTAAAGGTTGGAACAAGCGTGTGGACTATGAGCCAGGAACTGGAAGCAAACAGCTGTTTCCCAAGATGCACTTGGAAATGTGTGGAGGTCCCCTCTCTGGTGTGAAGGCAATGGTGGAGCTGCAGACCAATCACATTGGGAAGGGCTGCGACCGTGAAACGTACTCTGAAAAGTCTCTGCAAAAACTCTGTGGTAAGTAGAGCAGTAAAAAAAACATATGTGGGTCTAGAGAATTAGAAAAATGTTAATGGTATGAAATGCTTTATTGAAAATGCAAACCAGTATTAAGGCATAGAGGGGTATGAGAGAGCAAAGGGTACTAATAATAAGGAAAGGCAAGGAAAATTTAATTTAAAGAAGAAATTACCTTATGATGCCTTCAGCTTTTCCATATATTGATATGCATATGCTTGTGCACTATTGAAATCTTGAAGGTTAGTATGGCTTTCAGTTTGTGCTTAACTGCCAGTGAAAACTTTTCAATATATTTACCATACAATTAAACATTGTTTTATCTGTAGTATTCTAATTCATTTTGTGAATTTTTCACTCAAGACATAGACTTAAAAAATCTTAATCTGTTCATAATTAAAAGCAGTACATGTATTATTCATGCTCCAAACTGGCCACATCAGGGGGACGTTATGTAACAGAACAAAAGCACAGTTGCCAAATAACTAACAAATCTCCACAAATTCAAGTCAGTTCAATTTATTACAAATTATTGCATAACAACCGACAATTCATTTGCACGATATTTTTGTAATAGGATACCTCAGAAGCAGTCCTCAGCTCTTTAAAATGTGTTAAAAACACAATTTGCATTTTAATTATTTATAAATTAATATGTTCTAAATAACTACAAACATATTTAAAAAATATTTCCTATCTATCTAATGTTATTTAATTTTATTTTTTTTCTTGAGGTGAAACTCAATTAAGTCTGAAGGTAACTGAAAGTTAGCCTAGCCACACTCGATGCCCCTAGAGGCAGCAAATCTGGCCAACGAATCACAGTGAAGTAAAGAGTCAGAGGGTGGGCGTAACAAAGTGACGACAGAGCTTTGACGATTCAGAGAGAAACAACCAGAAACAACGATAGAAGACGAACAACAGCGATGATATATGGCTCCCCACTGGGTGGTGGTTTCCCTTTTATCAAAGATGAGTGAAGAATGTGACAAAACACCAGCAATCTTTAAATTCTTTTTACTGAAGCGACAACAGTCGTTAAACTCCACAATCCACCATTTTGTTTAGTCAGTCGTAACTTTCTCTGAAGTTTCCAGCGCTCTACAGTAACTACATCAACCCAAAGATTACGCTGATTGTTTGTAGTACCAGTCGGAACTGTGGATCAACACATTCAGATGATAATAATACCTTCATAAGCCTCTTAATCAAAGTCACCCATGTAGAAGAAACCCTGAAATTTCAAACTCCATTCTCACACATATATAATTTGCCAACTTTACACCAAACAGCTCAGTAATAAAGAAGTTCCAATAATAAGATTTAATGAATCCTGATGGAAAAAAAGAAGCAGTTTTGTTTTTAGTGCAGTCGTCCTGTCATTGTCATATTTTCTCACTGACACCCCCAGGTGCAGCTTCAGGCAGCACTGACCTCCTTCCTGCCCCGAGCCCTTCAACAAACTGGACGGCATCTCTGCTGACCGACAGCGGGCGAGACAGTGACCTCATCTACAGATTTGATGGACATCAGGCTGCTAATATCCCTGATCACGTGGTTCCTCAAAACCTGACCGACCAGTTCACCATCGCAACGTGGATGAAACATGGGCCCAGTCCAGGACTCAGAGCAGAGAAGGAAACTTTAATCTGTAACTCTGACAAGACAGGTAACGAAACTATTTTACGCATACATGTATTTTATATATATAGTTATATACAGTATATATAGTTTATATATATATATATATATATATATATATATATATATATATATATATATATATATATATATATATATATAATTGTCAACTATACAAGCATGAAAATGTAAAACATAGAAGTGTTATTAATATTCACAACATGTGACCTTTAGTTTTACATTTTCCAAAATGATTTCTTGGGTGTTATTGCCTTAGGTGACAGTCATAAGAAGAGGAAAGAGGGAGACGCAACATTTAAACCTATGACCACCAATGTGGCACAGTTATTTTGTAATATAGCAGACAAGTTTGACTCCCAGAGAACATTCATTATGAACCTTTTTTTTTTTTTTTTTCCATTTTCAGCATAATACAAAAGAAGCTGATCTTTGTTGAGATCTAACAAAAACAAATGTCAAAATGCTCTCCTCATTGACCTCAGACCAGTATTTCTAAACCCTGAGAAATAAAGATCCAACTGTTTTATGCCATTTATTTTCAAACATTGTTCAAATCCTACATTCATCCTACACTCTGGGCAATAAAGAGTCAGTGTAAGTTACAGTGTAAGTTACAGGCAGTTCTAAGTTACAGGCAAGAATACACGTAGATGTCACATGTTTTATAGAATAGCCTCCAAGATGTGTGTGTATTATCAACATTGGTATGGCACAGCCCATTGTGCAATCTTTAAGTCATAAATACTACTTAGTGTTTGTCTCTCATAAGGAGCTCTGCAGGAAAGATATCAAAGTTAAGGTGGCCTTTAACAAATACAAAATCACTCACACTTTGATTTCCTGGATGCCTATGTATGTAATGTTTTTGAATCATAGAGATCCTTTCAGAATAACAAGGTAAACTCAGACTGAAGCCTCCCATGGATCCCAAACATACTGAACTTTTGTGTTCTTCAGTTCTAATCTGAGCTGTCTGAACACTATAATTAAACATCCCATCTGCATGTTTCACACGTTCACAATGGCCTCACAGATGGCTTATTAGCTTAGGAAATGTGTCGTCTGATCTTGTAATTCAAAACCTCAGGGTAGTTGATGTCTGTTTTATTTACACATTTCTGGGTATGATATACGGAATGGTGTGTGATGACTTGATGTTTTTCTCTGTCCACACTTACGCAGATCATTTTACGAGATGGTATTTTTGTCTGTCCACACAACCTTTGTCTTACAAAAAAAATATCTATTCATGTGTCAATGCAAAAACACTTACAAATACTTTGATAAACAATAATTTCTGAAAGCCTTACAACTGTGGATACTGTGGATAAACATGGATATAGCAGAGACTTTAATTTGTCATTAGGGTAGGTAGCAGCAATAACTTTAAGTTACTTTAACTGATGGTTCATGTACTCTACATGATGTGATTTACATAACATTCCATAGTTTTGGTCCATTTTCTACAGGTAGCCTTGGTGACCTTGTTTACTGTGGGTCATGCACTGATTTATTCACCTGAATTTGATAGTTCAGGTGTATGTTCATTACAGCAGGCAGTAATAGACATATGCAAATTGAAGTGTGATGCCATCATTATTTCAGTCATCAGTATCTTCATTCTCTCAGTACCCATTGATACACACGAATTGGAGTTTTCCATTTTCGCTTGGAAATTGTGTTTAAAAAATCTCAGTTTGTGATTGCCCAAACATATAGAAAAATGAATAATCTGCATTAAATATGGACATGGTATGTATGAGGGAACAGAAATCCACATGTAGTCAACCCTATGATTCTCACATGATGATCATAAACGTAGTATTCATTATCTGTTTCTATTATTTCCTACTGCAGAAATGAACCGCCACCATTATTCTCTGTACGTTCACAACTGCCGCTTGGTGTTCCTGCTCAGGAGAGACTTCACTCAGGTCGACACTTTCAGACCTGCAGAGTTTCACTGGAAACTGGAGCAGGTGAGAAGTGTGTGTTTGCATGTACGTACTTCTTTGTCCTGTTTGAGTGCAAGCGTGGAATCTGGGTGATTTTCTACAGCAGGTGAAGGGCCATTATTATTTGCGTAGTAGAGGAGAGGCTCTCCATTCTAATTACCAGAAGCCCTCCATCACTTTCTTCTGCTCGCTACAGAAGATAAGAGGGTTGAAGAAGCACAGACACACACACACACACACACACACACATGCACATATCCAGAGTAGAAAGTCTGTTTAGTTATGGGTAATAGCTCACCCAGCAGCAGATCTCTATTATCTGTCATGCTTCTGAGGAGTTGTAGAACTAATTTGCAGTGAAACTAACTTCTGTGCAGCAGAAACCCTTTGAGAGAAAAGGTTGCATCATATCAAGTTGCTTCAGTAAAGTATACAGTAAAATAGTTTTTCTAGCTGAATGTTGCAGTCTTCCATTTCCAAAATGATAATGTAGTTGCAAATGAGCTTACCTTAAATAAACTCTGAGTTCAACCTAACTGAATACATACATATTAGAGGTGTGAATCTTCACTGCCTAAATCTTTCGATTCTATTATGATGTGCACATTAATCACATCTTAATGTAATGCCTTTTCAGTTAGTTATATTAGCACAAACACCTCCATCACTGAAGTCAAAGGAATGTGTATCTCAATGCACTGCCAGCAATCTAACCCATTAAGATACTGTACATACAGAATAGCAACTACTGTACCAGGCCAATATAAGGTGATTTAGCTTTTGTGTAATCAAGTATATTTTGATTAGCTGTCATTCAACACAATGAAACTTGAAAGAAAAATATATGATGCTGGGTATCCCAAACTACTTGATAAATCTGTCATCATGATGTCATCTGTCATCAAAATGGCCAATGAGGGTGTAACCTGTATAGTCTTTTACCATCTTTTCCCTTTAGTGAAGCACCAGCTACGGTTACATTCAGTTATTTAAGTCAAATATAGTTAGTGTAACTCTCCATTTTCAGTTTTAATTGCAGTAGATCATGGCCTGCAGGGGCTCATTTAAGAGATGGACACAGCAGATTTACAACTGAATAAAATAGTGAATTTAATCTGAATAAATCATGCTATTCAAAGGATGTTTTTTTGTGTGTTTTAAATACTGTCTGTATTACCTTGGTGCATCACTTCACTGAATGAGAAAATTGTTACTCTATTAATCTTGTCGTGATCTGGACAACACAGATACAGCAAGACCCCAAAGATGAAGAGGTGAACCACCTCAGAGGTCATCTTCTATGTCAGTAGAACCCATAAAGCTTTGGTTCATCAGACACACCAGGAAATAGCATTTGTTTGCTAACTTTAGCTGGAGCTAAACTTTTTATTTTTTTTTAATTCATATAAATTTGTAGCTTTATTTGGGGTTCATCCCATTTCCTCAGGTCTTTGTGATCATATTGAAGGTAATAGAATGATAACCGAATGTGCTTTGCAGACTCAATGACACAATACTACAGCATATTGACAGTCTGCACTATAGAGTTTCAGTCAGGGCCTTCAGTAAGTAATATTAAACAACATACACACATCTTCTACATCTCTACACAATCAACACACTCGTACACAAATAATGTTCAAAGCACAATGTACATGACACAATACTCCTTAAACAATAATGCACTCACCCATCACTTAGAAATAAAGTCCATGCATCTGTCTTTTGTGATAAAGTGTTCAATAACATTCTCATATAGTTTTGCTAATTGCTTCAGCTGATCCAGTCATTCTTTCTCAAAAGAGAAAGATGTCAAAAAAGGCCAGCTTGTTTGTCCAGTTGTGTTTCTTACTTAGGTTTTAATCTGTTTGAGGGTTGCAAACAGCTGCTTTATGAAGGCTGTAGATGTTAGGATTATTAGGATGAGGTATGTGAATCCATAAAGCTGTATCATACAGTACCATCTACAAGGCCGGTCCCCATAAACATCAGGAGAGCCGTTATAATTTTACTGCGAAAGTTTGACATGATGTTCATGACTTTTAACTCAGATTTGAGTCTCGTCTCATCATCTGAACCCAATTTATCCTCACTTGGGTCACTGGTAGGTCTAATCCAGCTACAATGGGTGAAGGCGGGGTACACCCTGTATGTATGAGTGACCAGTTCATCTCAGGGCTGAACATATATAGACAATCAATCTCACATTCACACCTATGGGCAATTTAGATTAACCAGTTAACCTATCAGTGCATGTCTTTGGATGATGGGAGGAAACTGGAGTACCTGGAGAAAACCCACGCAAACACGGGGAGAACATGCAAACTCCACACAGAAAGGTCTGGTGTGGGAATCAAACCAGGGTCCTTCATGCTGTGAGGCACGAGTGCTAACCACTGCACCACTGTGAGTAGATTTGAGTCTGTTCAGGTCAAACTGTGATGCATGTCTCCTTCAGACTCTGGAGCTCTGCCACTAGAAAACTTTAATTTGTCAAACTGCTCAGAATCCAGCAATCCAACAAACATCAGTCTTTGGTGATTTTCAAATTTGTTCACAACTTGTGCTCGTATGCTGTTGATCACAGCTATGTGAAGCTCTCAATCAATCTTGTCAAATATATCACTGAATATAACTTGTTCCCTTTCAAGACTGACAAAAATCTGTAATTATGGTCAGACTAAACTGTCTGTCAGTCATGCATTGTTGAATAGTGCACCAGGAATGTCGAAAATGTCTGTATAGGAAGGTGTGCTGATGCAAAGTGTAGTTTCCCAGTAATATTTTCAATCTCAGGTATGTGTTGGAGAATCTCAACTGAAAGCAAAGAGGCCTGGGATTGAAATTGCACATCACTTGTGTGGAGCAGCCATTTTAGACTAAGGTTGTGCTTCTCAGTTTTGGGCTCTGAACCCCACATGGGGTCACCCAGAATTCAAATGGGGATGCCTGAAATTTCTAATAAAAAAAAACCAAAAAAAACCCTAATAAACACTATATGGTGAATTACGAGGGACAATGCCAATTCATAAAAAAACATGACAAACTGTAAGTCTTAAACCCAAGCACTGCGGTACTGTTTATTTGTCAAATGTTCACTGTGGTCAGTTTCAGATGCTGCAGCTCTTTCATAATTCATAGTTTAAGTTATTGTTTGTTCAGTATTAATTGTCAGCCTTATAAATACAAGCTGGTCTGAGTGTACATATTCTGACCATAGAAAATAAAATTCTATACGCCTGGGTTTCTGCCTCCACCCATAATAATGTACAGTGGTGGAACAAGCTTTTTGGACACCCTATGCATTTCTGATATATTGCGTTAAAAATATTCTCAAGTCACTGAAATCTGCCAAGTATTGTTCCCTTCCCCAAACCCACATGCTCCCTTGTGCACGTGCTCTGTTCTGTTGAGGTCAAAACTGGATATAAAACAGAATATAACATGTTGAAATGGTCGATAATTTATTTTTATTTTTTACCTATAAAATAATTAGCATCTGTTTGTCTGATGCAACCCCATCTTTTGAAACAAAACATATTTTTCTGCAAATATTTCATAATATTTGAAACTGTGTAGAATTTTAAGGGTGTGTGAAAAACTTATTTTCCACTACTGTACATTGTATAGACTCCATGTTCCCTAAAATTACTCTTCATTTGCAACATAGTATAGCAAACTATTACGTGATAAGAAACCCATTCATTTTAGCAACAACAACAAAAAAATATTGGCTTTGAATATCTGGGTTTGATGTTAAAATGAGGTCATGAGCCAAAAAAGGTTGGGAACCACTGAACTAAAGTCATCCAGTAGAATAAAAAATGCAGATAGTCCACTGAGATTTGTCAAAAGTATCTTGTATTCTTTCATTTTTGATGCTCCTTGGTACACCACTCGGTTCAAAGTGTGTGCATAACAATGCATGAAGACGGCCTGAGGGACTTTGCCTTTTATATGAGTCTGTACTCCATCTAGTCCCAACGTCATTAGAGCCGCCCATTCCTAACACTGCATGGGCCACTTGATTTAATGTTATATTCTCCACTAGATCCAGAAAAAAACACTGTTATGTCATGGGCTGTGCTGTATTACTGAAGTTAGTTATCTCTTCAAACATAACTGCCACAAAATGTGTTTAATGTCTTCTTTTTTTGATCATTCATGTCTTCACACACTGCATTTTTCAGATAATAACTTTTTCCTGATGTTCTTTTTAAAACTGTGGTTGTGGCAAGATGATTCCTCAAGTCAGAGTCATACTCATCTAACCTTATTAACAATTCCAAAATACTGGCTATTCTGTAAATCTCTGGATTCATTGTATCTCCTGAAACATCATTCATGTTGTCCCAAAAATGGGATGCAGTCAGTAAACCCCTTCAGGATGTCCCGCTTCCTTCTGACTCTCTTATTGAGAATTCTGATGTTACATTTCTTCTGCACATTCAACTACAAATCCATCTGATATCCACCAAATGTTTTCACATGCAACACTACATTATAGTATATATAGTACTCTGAACCTTGTGTTTCAGCCCTGCTTTAGTGAAGCTCTTCAGACTGAAAACATCTAAATCAATGTTTGAAATGTTGGATAAAACATTTTTCTGGCCTTTGTTAGTGAATCTAGTTCAATTGAAATATTGTTTTAAGCAGATAGAAAATATGGTGCAATAAGTAGCAACGGTGTAAGAACTTCATGTTCAAAGTAATTTCATCACAAAATTTGGGGGAAGTATAGGGTATGTTGCTGAGCCCAGAGGGTATACTGCCATTTAACATCAATATTTGATTGGCTGACTATTATATACGCATGTGTGGTCTTTCAACTAAAGGTTAGCAGTATATGTAGCAGGTTCCCAGTGAGCTGAAATCACTGTGAGGTGTTGGGGTGATTTTTTTTTTTGGATATTGGATATTGCAGTCAAATCCACAACAAAAATAACCATGGCATTACACTAGCAAGACAGCTACACATACTTTAATTAATTCTTTATAGGTCTAGCACAGAAGCCCCCAACCACTACTGCATATTGAATACACAGAAAGAAACACAAGTAAACCTAGCGTCAGTAAATCATATCATACCTGAACAGATTGATAATCTGTTTCCTCCAGTTCTTCCTTTGCAGTAACACAGCTCAATTCACCATTCAAGCTGAGGTTTTTTTTTTTTTTTTTTTCTAAAAAAAACCCCTCTGACCCTGTTCAAAAACATTTTACAAAAAAGTCTGGAATGGATGTGTTCACAGCAGAAAAAATAACAACAGCTCAATGGATCGCATTATTGACTACCTGTAAGTATTTATACTCAGATCATTATTTATCTGCACCAAGCCATGCTACAACATGTGCTGTGGAAAAGAAGGTAGTGATGCTGAGTCCACAGATGGTAACCTTAGCAGGCGAACACAGATAAACTTGGTGACATCCACATGTTGTCACGGTTCACTTAGAAAAAATACGTTTTACCTGGTGGAACCAAATTTTTACCAGGAACCACATTTTCAGTTCCTTGAGATTTTTGATGTGAACATGTAGGCCAGTTGGAAATTAATTGCAGGTTCTCTGTTGGTTTGAAAACACCTTCAGAGGTTTTAATAGGAGCTTGAAACATTACTACAGTAGTTCACACCAGTCCGGGCTGTAACAGGAGTGGAAATAATAGACACACTGGAGAAACACTTTAAAGCAGTAATTCACATTTTCAGTTCAAGAACCAAAATAGAAATTTGAGAGCCAAACGTATGTCATGAACTGCGTACATACGTATATCTACATTTTTACTGTCTTTCACTACCTTTGTCTTTCATCCTTTTTGTCTTAATATGTTTTTATAGCTTGTTGCCAAAGATAAGATTAGAGCAGATCAGATAAGGAGTTCTAATTTTACATTAATTTACATAAATCACATTTTTATTAATGTACCAATATTAGAAATTATGCAGCTCGATTTCAACCCAAGTTATATCTGATACACACTTGTATTTTATACTTTTATGCTAACACATCAATATGAGTTGCCGAATCTCACTACTGCTGCATTTGGTGACTTTTTGGTTCACTTAATAAAAGCAGTCAGGCAAATAGTGATGCGTGTTTTTTAAAAAATCCAAACAGTTGTATCCTTTTCATGACCTGAATAATCATCAGCCCCACAGTTAAATTGATTATGAAGTTCACATCACAATGCATCTTAAAGTAACACATTTCCACAAACCTATAAAACATATGATCCACAGATAATTTTTTATATAAAACTAAAAATCTGAACAAGTGTTAGTCCAACAAACGATGCATTTGTCTGTGCTTTTTCCCTTTAAGACATTACAATGCAAGCTCAGACTAGCATCCATAACATGGCAGGATTAAAGGTCTTGCTCAGTGACACCTCAGCAATGTGGAGCCTTGATTGAAAATCATCCAACATAGTGCTGCCGTGTCACTGTTGCAGAGCTCATCAGGCAGTGATGAAAACAAAACCCACAAATGCAAGTAGAACCCCTGGAGTCAAATGATTTTTATGATAAACCAGTAAACAGGAATCTCCCATGTTTCTACTTTCCATAGATTTTCCCCAGATGACTAATTATGTACAGTAGATGTAGTGCTAATCTCAGTATCTCCCTTTGGGATGCGCATACATCCAGATATATCCAAATGCTGAAAAGACCTAATAATTAAGGCAAACCCTCAGGAGTTTTTGCTCACTTAGCAGATTATATCAGATGTTTTTGGCATCTATGCACTGGTTCTAGTATCTCTAACTTGCTGGCTTTTGTTTGAGATGATTAATTCCAAACTAGAATATAAAATAACACAGAAATTAACAGAAAGCAAAGTTTCCTGTGTGGGAAGAAATGCATGAAGCCATAAAAGTATGTTTTCCAACCGCTATCTCTGTTTCCTGCATGCACCTTCCAGCCTGCAAACGAAAAGCATTTTTCTCATGTGTACCTTCTAACCAGGAACGTGTTTGTTCTAGGTCAAAGGTAGATTGAAAAGTGTTTTTCTCAGCCCCTTGTTCTTTTCTCCAGAGGCTGAGTGAGGTGATGTGACAAAGAGAAGGGCAGCAAAGTAGCAGGCTGCAGGGTTTTCTGAGCAAACAACCTCCAGATAGTTTTTTTTTTTTTTTTATCCTTTCTTCATCTTTTCTCATCTGTGTCTTTTTCGACCGACATGTTTCTTTCACACACTTGCTGTATATAAAAGCTGTGTGCAGAACAATTACAATTGGTTTGATCAAAATTACATCTAATTGCTCTCTATGTGGACATTTCTATAAAATGATTTTTTACACCATTGGTGTAATTCCGGCCAGACCCCCCCCCCCCCCATGTAATCTAAAGGGACCAGATACAGTGACACACATTACATCCTGTTATGAGGATGTTTATGTGTATGTGGAAATGCTGCCTGTGATTGAAAGAAGTATGATGTGTATTCTGGGTATAAAACTGTGAAATACAATCTTGTTTTCTAATACATCCAAGTAAATAAGTTTAATTGCAGTATCACATATTATTCCAGCTACAAAAAAATGAGCCGCAGTAATATGTATTGTTTCAGGTCCTCTTCAAAAGCTAATATAACAACAATAAATTATGTATGGAAAAAGCTGATGATCCTTCACACGCTTCCACACAAGATATGTGACAGTAAAAAAAAAGCTTTATGTTTGTCTGAAATGTAATGTTCTTGACTGTAGTGGAAACATCATAACTGTTAAACTGAACATTTAAGTCAAAGAAAGGGATACATATATATATATATATATATATATATATATATATAAATCAGAATAACGTAACATCAAGCTTAATGTAATGATCAATAAATGTGGAATTGAATATCAAATTACATGAAAATCTTAACATTTTGCCTAGGTAGATGTGTTCAGTTAGAATCAGTCACTATTAACAGCAAGTTTCTCTTAAATCTGATATAATGTAAAGCATCCAATCAGCGCCATTTACTATGCTGAACAAATTGACCGGTTGGTTGCTTGTAGAATCTAATATGTTGGCACAGTGTGAAAAGTGTTTACCCCAAACACACCACCTACTTTTCCTCAGGGCTAATTGGTTTGATGTTTTTTTTTTTTTTTCTTGAAATGTAGGCGTGCATCTCCAGTAGGACCTCAAACGGGTCATCTGAAAATACAGAGGTAACATTTTTAACGAAAAGAAATCATGGCAAGGCAGTTAATTTACATGATAGGGATGTGTAACCCTAACCCTAAGTCATTTACTGAATTTTCTGCAAATAAAACCCAGTTAAAAAGGAATGGTTCAAAGTTAAGAGTTTAACATTTTGCATCACAACATTTCTTGAAGTTACATTGCATTACTAAGTAACAACAACTGCCAAGGGGAAAACTAGTATCTTTACCTCTTTTTTCCCTTTATGTGGTTCATGTTATTGCTGAATGCCAGCAAAATGTTGAGTCAAGAAAGAAAGTGCTGCTCTTTGAACCCATAGAACTGACATCACACTCTGATCTGTGCCCTGAAGCAGCACATGGTACAGTGTGTCAAAGAAAGGGGGCTGAATTTCTTTAAAAACAGCCACAGCTGGATTTACTGCAGATGCTAAGACATGGAATCGACAAATCCAATGGAAATATAAGTAATTTTTAAAATTTTATTTTATTTTTTAATAAGCCATTTTGACTTTTTTCTCCACCATCATTATAGTTGAGGATGGATGGATGGATGGATGGATGGATGGATGGATGGATGGATCTATTATTATTTTACCATAAAGTGGTTAAAATCACAAATTAGCATCTAATTTCTTCACCTTTGTCTCAGAAACAAATTCAACCCTTAAAGGTGTCATTCCACGGAAAACCAGTTTTCGACGCTCCTTTTGGAATCTGATGGGTCACCCCGACTTACCAAAACATGCTGCCTTTTAAAGTGGTTTGTCACCTCCACTGGCTGCATACCGTATTCACGGAAAACAACAAGAGGAACGAGGGACCCAGAAAAAGCCGGTCCGTCTGACGTCAGATGGACTTTAGCGTCACCCATGTGGGGTTAAGCCCGTCCCCCACTGCCGCGAATCTGAAGTAGTATTAGCATTAGCATCTACACGAGAAGACGGCGCCACAGTACCTGTTGCACGAACTTGAAAAAAATGGCGGATCAAACTGGTTCATGTGCTCTCTGTGGAAATAAAGCCTCGTTTATTTTCCCTACATGTTTTCAGAACAAGCCACGGCATGAAACCTAGCTGGATGCTACTCTGGTAAAGGTAAACACATACATAGAGGGGAGGGAGGAGTGTTCCTTCATGCATTCTGAGCCAATCAGAGACGCCTCGTCACTGCATCATGGACATGTATGAGGAAGTTTCGGTAAACTCTGTTGTTCGACCTCAAGTCATTTTTGTACAAAAAATTTTTGTGCAAAAACAGCTGGAAACAAAGCAATCCGGACATTTTTTAAGTAGAACCAACACACAATGTATTCAATAACAATGGAAAACACAGTAATATTAATTAAATAACTATGGAATGGCAGCTTTAACAAAGGTTTTGGTGCAGACTGAAATAGATCCAAGCTGAATGTTGTGTGTTAAAGGCATCTGAGACTGAAGAGTCAAGAGGTCCCTGGTAGAAGGTGAAGTTGGGGTGGTGACGTTTGTGAGATGATCAAGATGATTTTGATGAGACATAATAGAAGGTCTGCAGTGATTGGAGGGAAGAGGCTCAAGCACAGACAGAAAACCCCCACAAACCTGTTCCAAAAATACTAAAAAATGAAGCATGAAACAAAATGAAATAGGACTAAAGGTCAAATTAATTTCTGCTTTCCCTCCAAAGTTAAAGCTTCATGATGAACAACAGCAATAAACATTGGTTTCATAAATCAACAAACTATATTAATATCATGGCTTCTCACATCTAGCAATTTTCAGCTTCTATATATCATGACTCTCCTCAAAATAATCTGAAAACTAAATAATTAAGTAAGAAACAAAATAAGCCTCAGTTCATAAAATTGTTGAATCTAACCTAAATTGGGAATAAATTCCAAAGCTAAAGGTTACATTTTTAAATGTGTCACTTGTTTTGTTTTGTTTTTTACCTTAATGCAAATGATAGAACAAAACGAAAAGATTATGATAGTGGTGAATACATCCAATTAACGTATTATTATTATTATTATTATTATTATTATTATTATTATTATTATTATTATTATTATTATTATTATTATTATTATTATTATTATTATTATTATTATTATTATTATTATTATTATTATTATTTATTTTTATTTTAAAGAAATTATTATTATTATTTTTTTACTTCAAAACATTACTAACTAGTGTCAAAAGAGAATGTGATGTATATCCTAACATATCTTGTATGTTATTTGTTATTTCCATATTTCTTACTTAATACTACCACTACTACAATTTGATGATGACAATAATAATAATAATAATAATAATAATAATAATAATGCAAGAAATGACATAATAGTTAACTCCTACAGTGAATATATTAGAAGGTAATGATAACAGACTGAGGAGTTACACCGATCTTCTTGAAAATAGTGTGGTGAGAAAGAGGAAGAAGAAGAGGTGAGTATGGGGTGTCACAGCTGCTTCTTATACTGTCCTTGTTCCTCTAGCACTTAGAAAGGACACTCAATGGCTTCTACGGCAACTCCATTTAGCTCTATTGATTTTACAATTCTCACTTCAAGAGAGGAGGGGTGGTGGAAAGGGATGAAAGAAAGCGAGCAAAGACGGAGTGATGAGGGAAAGGGGCTTCAATTTTCCAAGTCGATAGTGCACAGTGAGGGAATGTCAACCTTTGCACGTGTTTGTGAGCGCATCTCTGCACAGCCCTAACAAACACACTCACATTTTTTTCCCCTATTTTTTTGTTTTTGTTTTTGTTTTTTCAACCTTGCTAATGGACTTTCAGGATGAATCACTTCTCTCCTGGTACATTATTCACTCTCCCTGTTCTGAAAAACGTTCACTCACAGTCACAAAATCCTATTCAAATCAACATTCACCCCAGTACAGTACTGTCCCATAAGCTGAAGATGATAACAAAAAAAAAAAAATTGGTCAAACATAAGAACAAAGAATGAGTGCAAATGGCTTTCCATACCTAGAGTGTTTTTCAGCTCAGTAAGATAAGAGCAAGTGTGTCTGAGGTTATATTGATTTAAACCTTTATAAATGAGGTATTATGTACCCGCAGCAGGGTAGTTATAGAAGAGAGGGGAAAATCTATGTTAACAGGGTGAATGATGGAATGAATGTGTAGCGCTGTTTTTTTTTCTCAGTAGAGGCCTGAGATTTGAGAAAGAGGAGTCACGAACTAAAGATTTATTTGTGTTGGCAGCTGCTTTGAGTCATTGTGAAATAAGGGTCCAATCGACTCAACTGGACGCAATTTGTGAATCCCAGATAAACTTCCCAATTTGACCAATTACACGGCTTGAACCAAATGTGCTGCTATTTATCATTTATCTCTGAGGTCGATGGTTGTGCGCGAATGTTGGGGATAGTGCAAAATTGTCCTTGTCTACACAGCATCTACTGTTGGGCTTATCTGTCTGCTATTACCATGCATGTTGCACTGTGGCTTGTTCCCTGCCTTGTGTTGATTAGAAGCCTCCCATTGTTTCTTAGGAGATTAATTGGATGTTGTTGGTTCTGTTGTGTGTGAGAGTGTGCATGTTTCTCCTCCTTTTTACCGTAGATAATAGGGTAGATTGAAATGTATATTCAGGGAGTGAGGTACAGTACAGTAGTAGTGACGTTCCTAAGAAAACAACAGTTTTCCTGAGGTTTCTGGTGTAAGTGATATTCATTATATACAGGGTGTCCAGAAAAAAAATACACACACTTTAAGATAGATAGATAGAGAGAGAGAGAGAGGGGTGGGGGATACTGGGAGTTTCATGCACAATCGTCTTTAAGGGTTCCATAAAATTGCCTAATAAGAGAAGATATCTAGTGAGCAGCATGTCTGTACTAAAAAAAAAAAAGATATCAGTAACTCAAACAGCCTGCAAGGTGTACAGAAAATCAGCTCTGAACACACAACATGTTGAAACTTGAAGCTGGAAACAGAAGACCATGTTTGGCATAATTTCTATCAACTAAGAATAGCAAACTGGAACTAAAATCCCCACAGGCTTTGCCAAATTGGATAGTAGATTAAAATAGATTCGGAAAAAACTTCAATAGAGTCCATGTTTCTGCTGGTTAGTTGAATCAGAATTTGGTCTAAATAACATGAAAGCATGGGTTCATTCTGCCGTATATAAATGATTGAAGCTTTGGAGGATATTTTCTGCCTGCCAGAATATTGTTTCTGTCTGTGTCCTTACCTGTATGACTCATCTTGTCTTGCTAGTTCCTGCAATATATAACATGTTATGCCATTGTTTCTTTCACATACAGTAACAATGAGTTCAGTCTACTCAAACAGCCTCCGTAGACACCAGATCAGAATACAATTGAAAAAAAAAAGTTATTTTACCAAGTGTGTTTTTCTTATTTCTAGTGAAAATCACACTTAAAATAACACATAATTGCCTAAAGGGTAATTTTTCAATTAGATATAAGAAGTTATTTTTAGACAGTAGATTTTGAAATTCAGGATAATTTTCACTTGTTCCATTGGCAGGTTTTTTTTAATTTTTTTTTTGGCTTAATTAGTTCATGTGTGTGTGTGTGTGTTTGTGTGTGTGTTTTGCTTAATTCATAGAACATGTGAAAATTATCTTGGTATGATTTATTTAAATAAGATTCTCAAGATCTATTGTTTAAAAATAACTTCTTATATCTCACTGAAAAGTTACTCTTTAGGTAATTATGTCTTATTTTAAGTCTGATGATTAGAGTTTATTAGAATGTTTAAATATACAGTAGATCTCATTTGATGATTATGGATCATTATGCATGTGTACCTGACAAATCTGCAGCAACTGTATGATGGTATCTTGTCAGTATGGATCAGAGTCTCTGAGGAATTTTTCCTTGTTAAATCTATGCTGTGAAGAAGAATAAAAGGCAGCACTGAACAGAAAATGAGTTCAACCTAAAACTAACAAATGAGTAGGAAACGTGGTGCCACATACAACACACAGTAGAAAGTCTTCCCAAGAGTATTTTTCTCATTTCTAGTACAAATATCTAAAGAGTAACTTTTCAATGAGATATAAGAATTTATTTATAGACAATAAATCTGGAAAATATTATTTCAAGAAATCTTACCAAGATCATTTTGACTTGTTCCATTGGCAGATTTTTTATTTTTATTTTTTTGCTTAATAGGTTGATTTCATGTGACGTCACATTGCGATGTAGTCAGCGCATGATTTTCAGATGGAGGGCAGGAAGTGAAGTAGTTTGATGAAAATGCCTGTTTTGTGTAGTTTACAGCTGCGCCAATCATTCTGAGAGAAGGAAAAGTGATTTTTTTTTTTTTACAGCACCAAAGATTGACGTTCAGAAAGGTGAGAAATGGAAAAAGCTTACAGAAAGATGCCATAAAAAGTGGATTTTAAATCTGCATTTGCAGTTGGGAGGAGCAGAGTCTGCTAATGCTAATGCTAATGTCTGTGTCTGCAGCGACCATTTTGTGTGTTCGAAAGCTAACTTTTTTTTGTGGATGTACTATACAGTATATATATCATTAGGTTGTAGTTAAATGTTCATTTACACTGTTGTAACATGGGTTTAACTAGACCAGGTGTGCTCAATCCTTTTCCACGAGAGCTACTATCCTGCATGCTTTAGATGTATCCCTCTTCTAACACACCTGACGGTCATTATCAGGCTTCTGCAGAGCTTCATGAGAGGTTTATCATTTGAATCAGGTGTGTTAGAAGAGGGATACATCTAAAACATGCAGGATAGTAGCTCTCGAGGACCATGATTGAGCACCCCTGAACTAGACACATCGAGATGCGTTGCATGTTTATTTACATTAGTCGCTACTGCTAGCGGCTACTGTAGCAGCGGCTAATGTAAATAAATATGCAATACATCTTAACCTTGCATCTTTACAAATGAAACACTCACCCTGGCAAAGACCAAAAGATAATTATTGTTCAGCCTTTTGGTACCCACTGACAAAAGAGTTTCATGCCTCCAATCTTTTCTCCGCTTTCATCTGCTGCCGGTGTAGTACGATGTCTGCAGGACCAGGTAGTTCTAATATCCACAACAAAGATTGTTGGCAAATCTTTGGGTTCTGTCAACTCATTAATTTTCACAAGATACGGGTCACATCCAATAGATTTTTAACTAACTATGTTTCTGTGTTTTGACACTGGATCTAAACCCGTACAAGCAGCGCTCTCTTCAATGGTTTCCTCCAAAGTGACATTCTCTATGGTTACTTCCTGCCCTCCAGCTGAAATCGCAATGTCATCAGGTTTCAGTCACGAAAACTGAAACCTACCTATTCAAGCAAAAATATCTTGTACACAGTAAATATTGCAGTGTTAAATCAACACTTAGAGAGTTTATTTAACTTCTTCTAGAGTGTATTTGGTCCCATTTTCTCCAAATTAACACTGCAAAATTTACTGTGGATGATTTATTTATTTCTTTACTTGTTTTAAGAGGTGCATTATTTTCTAGTGCAATTAATAGGGTTCTTGGGGCAAACATATTGTTGTATCGTTCTGAACAGTTGATGTAGTTGTTGTTGTTATTTTTTTAATACTCGATAGCCTCACCAAAATTGACATGAATAAGGTTTTGGCAACAAAGGCTGTACTGCAAAGGATTGGCATGAAAGCTTTACGTAATTACAAAAAAGAAAACAAATATTGTGCAAAAGAATCTGTTAGGTGGCTCTGATTATTGACAAAAATGAAACATAGAAGAAAAAAAACACAATGCTTATCAAAAAAGGCACTAATATGTCAGATGTGCAAGTTTTATCACCATCTTCCTTAAGTGCTTTTTCAAACTCCCAGTGGACCTGGATTATCTTCATGTGAAACTGAATATTGTGTAAATGTGCTGTGAAGACATACTAAGTAGGTCTCATTTTTCATTTATCAGCTGTGGACCAGACCAATAGTGTTAGAATATTTAGAAAGCAGTAGCATTGATGTAGCCAACACGCAACTCCAATTTCCTGAATACTTTACTGTAATAGATAACCCTCATTTTTCTGATGTATTTTTTTTTTCTTTTTTTCCCTGCAAAAGAACGCTGTCAGTTGAGACTAATGTGGTATATTTTCTCTCCTGGGTGGTACTTTTTTTCTGTTGATTCAACTTCAAAATTCTGAATAAGAGCATCTACCTGTCAGTGTTTAAGAGAGTGGTGAGCCTTGAATATTAGACTGAAGCAAAAAGCATTACAACTGGAAGTGTGCGATGTACTGCAGCTGATTTGACCATAGAAGTACTGTATTGGCTAAATTCAGTGGTATGACCTAAAAAAAAACAAAACCAGACACACACACACACAAAAAAAAAAAACCTTGAGAACCTTTTGTCTGAAAAGCCTGGAAAATAATCCATATTTTCTGGCAGTCAGCATCATGTGATCTCAGATGTGACTGCGGATACTTTTTCTCAGGGTTAATATTGTTTGCAGTGAATCATTGCAGTTTTGCAAGTCATTCTGTTTTCAAGGATTTAGTATGCAGTCTGTTTAAAGGAGCCTGCACTGGTCATGATGAAGCATTTCTTTAAGAGCGAAACAGGAAGACAGAGGGCAACACCAAAAATATTGAGCATTGCCTGTAGCATGTATATTTTCCATCTTTGTGTTTATTTGATTTCGAGTTTGTATTTTTCAAATGATCCTATTTGAGAGCTTAAGTCTACTTTGTGTCCTTTAGGCACCTCTTGTGTCGCAAAGCTGCTATATAAATGTAAAAGACTCTGCGTGTGTGTCCTGGGACTAGAAGGTATGCTATTGTGTGTGTGTTTGTATGTATGAGGTGGGGTCCTCTATGCCAGTATCTTCTACTTATAGACCACTCAACAGGCATGCTGAGTGCACTATAAGCACTACATTATTCACTAGCACTACATGAGCAGTCAGTCAGCATACTAATGTATCGACAGCTTCCTTCGTCTATCGTTCAGTTTTTGCTTTTCTCTCACCATACCTGTCTCCCATATCTCCTCATCCTTCTGTCTCAGCATGTTTTCACTCCTTGCTTATTTTTACCATTAATTCTGCAAAATAATAATGAATAATTCACAGTTGTTTCTTAAATTGCACCATTTACCACATTAGAAGGGGGTGTGGATGTATTAATGATAAGCAGACATATGGAAATGTATAAATATGATCATGTGTAGTAGTAACAATGGGATATTTATACAAAAATATAATCATGGATAATAGTGACAATGGGATATTTATACAAAAATATAATCATGGATAATAGTGACAATGGGATATTTATAATATAATATGCAATCTTTAATCCATTTTTGCTTGGTGGTTTGGCTTTTTGTATGTTTTACTTTCGTTATGGTACTATGCTATTTGTAAACTGTTATTTTTTTTTTTTTTTTGGGGGGGGGGTAATGGGACTCAAGATGGAAATGCCTATAATACAAAAAAATAAAGAAATAAAGAAATCATTAATTTAGTCACTGGGATGTAAAAATCCTTATTCCAAAATGCAATTTCCTTTAAGTGGAAATAGTAAATGTATTGATTTTGTTTATTCCTAGGCTTCACATATTTCCTCATTTGCTTCTGCTACTTCCCTTTAGCAACATTTTTGACAAGAATGTTTTTCTTGTCAATTTCTATAATAATAATAATAGAATAATAACTTGAAATTATATAGCACATTTCATGGTCCCCAAGGTCGCTTGACAAATAAAAAAAAAACATAACTGTCTTTATATTTCATAAATTTTCTCAGTTACTGTATAACAGTTAAATGGTTAATACCTGCATCCTTTTGACATTGTGTGTATTGCATGTTATACTGTTATACACATACTACTGGACATATTAGCAGATACTTTTGATTCTTTCTGTCTTAGTATTTGTTATTTTCCATTTTCTTTTGCGCTCTCTGGAGAACACAAGTGAAAAACTAAGCAAAGGCATGACAAGGATAGATCTATCCTTGTCATTCTCCACCAGTACTCTGACACATAAGAAGCAGGCATCAATAATGCACTGCAACAACAGTGTCGGAGAAGAGAGGCAAAGAACATGAATAGAGACAGAAAAGATGAAAAAAAAGAATAAAGGTGCAAAGTAGGAGGGTGTGATGAGGAAGGCAGAGGAAAAATAGAGACATATAACAGGACACATGAAAAGACAATAGAAAGGGGAGTGGTGGAAGCTTCATATTTATTAAAATTAATCTTGCGAATCCTGAATTTATACACAGTAAGCAGTTAGTGGCTTTGGAGAGGACATCTGCTCTGACATAATGTTGTCAGCAGGAAAGGCATATTCATGCACAAGTGATTTTATAAATTACTATACCCTTTACATCAGCAGAAAAGCTTAGTCTTCAGCAGTGTGGTTGTAATACCAAAGTTAAAAAAAAAATCAGTGGGCTGAGTGGGTATCCCTGTAGGACTTATCACAAAAAACACACTACAACATTATTTAACCGACCTTTACACTTGACATTGCCTCAACCAATTCACAAGAGCCACTCACTCTTACTCTGATGACTATTTAACATTAGCAGGTGTGTTTCCACAGAGCTTTTTATACAATGTTCAATTAAAAAATTCTACATGTATTATGAAAACATTTTTATACACGAGAGAGAGGCGGAGAATTATTCATCAAAGGTCAATGTGAATAAGTGTAATGGAAACAGATGTACCAACTTATAATGTTTGTCTGCATGTGCGGACGGATAAGGAGGCTGCAACACTTTCTAAATGAATTTAAAATGTAATGAAGCAACACTCAGGTTAAAGAGCAACGCAAACAAATGTTAGACAAAGGCTTTGACAAACTGTGGAGGAGTGGAAATAAAATTAGAACAAATCACAGGTTTAGTTCAGTGGTTAATAGCTTAGTCCAGTTTAGTTTGGCTTAATTCTTGTCTGAAATACTGTCCAAATGTCTGTGATGAAGATTAACACATTTTTAACATTTACAATATCGCACGTGCATATATTTGTAGTTTGTTTTTCAGATTTCATGTCATGTCAGTTTTATATCACCTATCATAAACTTTTATGTGGTGGGAAAAAATTGAATTAGATTATTAAAATATTTTGATTACTTTTATAATTAATGTGTTAAACTGGATATTTTGCAAAACCCACCAAATTGCAAAAGAAGCCATTCCTAGCCAGTGAAAAGATGGAAAACCAACACAAATATAGGCTTTCTGTGAATATAAAAAAGTTAATTAATTATATATATATATATACAGGGAGTGATTAGTTAAGTCATTCACTAAATGTAAGTAATTGGGTTATTATTATTAATATTATTAATATTAATATTATCAATAATATTTTTTTTAAATCTTACTGTAGATTCATGCTGTTATGTTTGACACAGAGCAAATTCTATGGTCACAGAGTCTCTGCTGCAACCTGGCCCGTATCACTCCCTGTTGTCTGGCGTCTTTTAGGTGATAATTTAAATTCATCCTCCAGACTGAATATAATTTCTAGTCCAATCAGCTCTGAACTTCTTCTTCCTTTTCTGTCAGTGTGTAAGTTACGAGGATCTAAGTAATGTAATAAACCCTCATAAATATACCCTGGCAGATCTCCACAAGACAAACAGGCTCATCCCTGGTGTTTTATTCTCAGAAATAAAACACTGTTACTGCATGGTTATATATACAGTATATCTATCCTCTGCAGTACAGGTGGAAAATCTATACACTGATAATGGCTACAGGAAGAGGAGAGTAATCAGACATGTTTAACATTGTTGATCCTGATTAACACATGATTGGAATTCTAAAAATTATCTAATAAAAATCATAGAAATGATGTATTGTATATTCTTTATCATCTATGGTGTCCACCCCTAAAGGCTGGTCATATCACATATGTCACCATACATTTCCATTTAAAAAAATGTTAAACAAGCTCAAGAAGGAAAGAACTGAAAGCCTGTTAACCCCACATGTTATCTGAAAAGAAACTAAATATATAGACGAAGCAGCTGTGGCTCAGTTGGTAGAATGAGTCGTCCAATGACTGGAGGGTCGGTGTTTCGAATCCTGGCTCCGACTGTCTGCGTGCCGAAGTGTCTTTGGGCAAATCACTAAACCCTAAATTGCTCCCAGTAGGTCAGCCACCTACTGGTGTATGTGAAAGGGTGAATGTGAGGCCTATAGGTGCTTTCCCACTGAATAGTTTTAAGAACTTAGTTCTAGGAACTAAATAGTTCTTAGAACTATAGAGTTCCTAGGGAACCTTTGGGTTTGCCTTCCGACAGGGCAGTGGGAACCATAGGAGGGGTTAATGTGCTGCTAACATCTGCCACAGTGATATATTCTTGAAACACTAAGTTCAACAATCACACAAGGAAGTAGAAGACAGCGCTATTATAAACTAGAATAGAGAATGAGGAGGCCACAGCGTTTATGTTCTGTATCATGAGAATTTTAATTATGATCAAATACAGCATCTAATGTCAAGAATATAAGAGTTTACAGAGAGAGTTAGGAGATCAAGAATGCAGTTGTAGGGGATACTACAACGTATGCTAATGTCATAGTGTTATCCAACATCCATATTAACCCAAAAATGAAACCACGTTTTTCCAACACACAGTTTACTGCAAGATGAGGAAATACGGAAATAGGCGTTGTCTCGGCTCTACCAATCACCAAACACCTACAACATATGGTAGAACTATGTAGTTCCTATGCTGTGGGAAAGGGTGAAAACAGGTTCCAGGAACTAAACAGGTGATTAGAATAACAAATGGTTCCTACAGTGGGAAAGTGCCTTATGTAAAGCTCTTTAAATACCTTGAAGGTGGAAAATGCAATATATGCAGTAAGTGTCGTCCATTTACACAGCAGATACAGACATCCATTTTTCATACAGTGGTCAATTTTGATATTCAAATAATCTATTTGAATGAGCTTGAAGTATTCTGTATTATTATTACTAAGGGCCTAAGCATTTATTCTGATGTTGAGCAATTTTTTCTTATAGAAATGCATTCAATTCTCCTTTTTTGCCATGCTCCAGTAGAAACGTCTCAGCCTACTGTATGTTACACTTACATACACCAAACTTTCCATTTCAATGCTTAGCAGTATTCCTATGATATTTACAGAATGATTTGATAATACACACATTTTTCTTTTGAAAATGGTGAAATTAGATTCTTTTTAAGGCTATGAACAGTATATTTTTGTTTCCTAGGTAATGAAAGGCAAGAATCCTGAAATCCTTCTGTAATTTTATTTTCATCTTGTGTGTGAACAAAATGAAAAAAATATTTTTGTATCTGGCTTTATCGTCTCTTCAGATCCATCTACCAAAAATGTATGCAAATTACATATATTTAATGAGAAAATTTGCATAATTAAACATACAAATTTGTACTACATTTTTTCATACTTGTGTAAGTAATCAACTGAGGACGTTTCATGGAGATATATATTATTTAAACAATTTTACTGCATTCACCTGTAGTGTCTCGCCATTAGAATACAAATTGGTAGACATAATAATAGAATACATGGTGATAAATGACTTAACAAAAGTTCAAAATACAGGAAAAAAAAAACTAGCATTGGGTCAATATGGATGAGTTGAATTGCCAGGTGTTGATACATACAGTAGAACAACCATTCACAGTCACACCTACAGTATGGGTGATCAGTTAATATACTAAGGTGCAAATCTTTGGAGAGTTTAGGAGAACCCAAAGAGAATCCCCCCAGAGAAAGGAATAACATGCAAATGCCACATAAAAAGTACATCGTGCTATTGAGTCACAACAAGAAGGTTCTGGGTTCAATATTCAAGTGAAACTGGAAACAAAATATGTGTAAAACTACTCAGGATGTAAGAGTGTTCACATTTTGATTGGAGTTAGACGTCCAAATCAAACATACTGTTTAATTTCTTGCTTTGTCATTTTCGTGATATGTAATAAACTTGGAGTGTTCCTTTTATTGTTTGTTTTTTTTAATCATGTCTCCATTAAACTAAAGTGTTTCCTTCAAAGAGCAGTTTTGTTTAGCGCAAGTTTTATTACAATGCAAATCAGTAGCTCTGAAAGCAATAAGAAAAAACAAAAAACATCATTGTAATTCGACAGGAAGCCGTTTCATATTTACATACATGTTCAGCAGGTTATTTTTCTCCTCATTTACTTCTCAGAGGGGTTTTTATTGTGAAGTATCATTTCCCCTCAGATGGTCAACGTGGGTGCTTTAGTCCTTCAAAAACCAGAAGGGGAGGATGGGAAATTTGGGAAAAAAAAAAAAGTACCTTCTCAGCGTGAAATGATCATGTGACTACATGGAAACCACTTTTAAAAATACTCACGAGGTACCAGTATCATCTGGTTTGAGCGAGAATGTACCTGTATCCTGTATGTACCAGAATATTATGCACATTTGTAATGACGTGTTTGTAGTCGACGTTACAGTATCTCTGCCTTTGTTTCTATCACGGTTGCTGACAGCAGTGTTCTTCTTTCTGGCTCGCTCTGTTGTGGGACTTCTCTGGTGATAGTGTTGGTCCTGAGCAGGCCTGCGTCGAGCTGCTTGGGGACCAGCTCATTACTGTGTTTGTGCATTCATTGTCTTGTTTCACTTTGGGGAAAAAAAAGGAACACTTTCAAGCTTCCATTGTCTAATGTGTCTTCAGACAAGTGATACACACATAAACACAGCTCAGCACCGGCGGAAAGAGAAGTGACGATGGCAGCTACTAACAATAAATATGTCTGTGCATGTGTTGTCAGCAGCACAACAAATGAGCACTGGGGTGAATATACAGCAGCAGATATTCTTATTACAGATGACATATACTGTAAAATAATGCACTACAAGCCACTCAGTAAGTCAAGCAGATACGTTTCCTACAACAATGCAGTGTTACTTATTTACGCATTCTAATTCCTATTAAATTTAAACACACAGCTTTGACATTTAGTGATTCCTTTATCCTTTCGCTTCGATTTTACACTGTTATTATGAGCGTCTGATGAGAATTTTCAGATGTGCAGTCACCATATCTGCATTATATGTATATCTGCATATAAACAGTATATTTTTTCTGCTACTCTGTTTGGAATGAATTTCATTAGTCATTACACGCAAAGACACAGACAGAGAGAAAGGAGAAGAAAATGTAAGATAAGATATTCAGGGTAAAAACAATCAACATCGCTGTGGGAGAGAAACAACGCAGCTCAGTTTGTTTATATATTTTCTTCTAACAGAGAACTGAAGCAAAAATCATGTTTTTTTTTTTTTATTCCTATTCTTTCCCATGTGATACTATGGCATCACGTTACATTAAAGCACATATATAACGTTTGTTATATGGCATCCACATGAGGCCAGGTAACATTGTAAATGTATGTGGAATATTTTACACATATGTGAAGTCAATTATTGAGTATGTCAAGTTTTGTAAACCAAAAAATTTGCCTGTTAAAATTAAAGAGTTAACGTGGATGAATCCATCTTAATCTGATTACATTTTTTAACACAATTAAGCCACCTGCTGCAGAATGACTCAGGTATGTGAGTAAGGTCATTTGATGTTCGTAAAGACTATTGACTACTCTTTAAAAATGTGGGTCAAGAAGCGGGTCGGGTGCGTACTTTTCAAATATATTTCTGGTGGTCTGAGTTGCGGGCAAGCTTGTGAAAAAAAAATGGTAGGTTGTGGGTCGTTTATACACTGAACACTGCATGTCTGTTAAAAATAATCTAATTTTACAGCCATAAGATGACTTACCACATATTGCTCAGTGTTTTTTAACCCTGGGATCGGGACCCCTCGTGGGGTTGTCTGGAATTCAAATAGGATCAAATTCTCACTTTGTGTAGTAATCTACACCTGACCTTTCTGCCTCCATCCATCATAATATACATTATATAGATTAAATCTAATCTAAAATTGACATTTTTTTGCAAAATAATATACAATAGCAAACTATTACATGATCCAAAACAAATAAATTTTCGCAGATGAATGTTTTATGTGAGACACAAATCACAAGTTTGTGATGTTAAAATGGATGACTTAATATGTTACTAAAATTGGATTACTGACAGTACGACTGGAGACAAACACTCTTCTGTTCATTTATCCAGAACTCTGTTTACATATTGTGTATGTAAATGGTAAATAGACTGCACTTATAATGCTTTTCCACATTCCTGGTACTTAAAGTGCTTCACATTAGCCTCACATTCAGACACCAGTAGGCAGCTGCTGCCATGTAAGGTGTTACCAGATCTACTGGAAGTAATGTGGGGTTCAGTGTCTTACCCAAGGACACCCCCACATGTGGACAATCAAACCAAGGATTCAAACCACCGACCCTTTAGTCATTGGACAACTTGCTCTACCAACTGAGCCACAGCCACCCTGCAGTTCACAACACAGATTTCAGATGGACCCCGACAGTCTAGATAGATAGAAGAGATGGAAACAATCAAAAATGACTAAAACACATTATTTCTAGGGTTAGATTTGTCTCATTGTTAGACTCATCAGGCATTTGCTCTAGTAATGAGTCGATGTATTGTGCAGTTGTTGAACTCTTAGTTGGCTGAGCTTTTATAAAGATCACATAATAACTGGTTTGGGATATCAAGTGCATTATGAATGTAGACACTCACCTACGCAAACAGATTAATTGTTGATGCATATTACTTAACATTCACCTCCACAGGCAGTCAGTCAACCAGCAACTAAATGGAAATGACTGTTCATTTTGACTCCTCTTGTAAAGAGCACAGTTAATATAAAGCACAGGTAGTCATTTACACATACAGTTTTTTTCTGTCTGTATTTACAAAGCTAAAACAGGGACTTAAAACGCAATAACCTCCTTTTAATACATTTCTTAATGTTGATGATTGCCACTCCAATTGATTCTATGCACAATATGGCGTCTGGTTACAGTCGTATCCCTGATATGCGCTTGAGCATTTCCGGTCGAATACTTCAGTGTTTTGATAGAACTCTACAATCTGACAAAGATGTGGAAAGATGACGTCGTGCTTAATATTAGTGTAGCCAAACTCAAATCTATAGCCTACATACCGCTTGATGGGAACTGCTGCTGCTGGAGTTGGAACTGGTAATCATTATCATTTTTCTGGTCACGGCAGGCTCCAAATGCTTCCAGGAAGCAAATCGGGTGCAATGTTATGTTGATCAATTAAGTTACTTTAGGAAGTGTTAGTTACTATACAGATGTTTCACAGAAGTGTTATTTTATACAAACTCATAATCTCATATCTAACATTAAACAGCCGAGCAACGAGTGAAATGCAAAGTTAGTAATAATCAAGGAAGTCGCTATCTAAGCACTGTTAGCTATGTAGCTACAGTAGCCGCTACAGTAGGGTTGTGTCACCATTGAGAGTATAACACAGTTCAACTTATGTACTTTTTGATGTAGTTCGAAATGTACATCTTATATCCCTTCCCCCGCTTGTTCTGGGGTGTGATGCGTCCCATCCGAATGAGTCGATGGACATCTGTAACAGACAATTTCGGGAGGTCCTGCAGCCATCTCAAGTAAAAAGTTGCCATCTTTGAACAACTGTCAGACGCCAGAGTGCTATCAAAACACTGAAATATTTGACCGGAAATGTTCAAGTGCATATCCCGAATACGACTGTCACCAGACGCCATATTGTGCAAAGAGTCAATAAAGTAACAATCAAATAAAATTACTGATTATATCTTCATGCGGCCAAGAAAAAGCAACAATATTTCGTCCACTATCTCCTGAGAAAGCTTATATGGTAAGAAAAAGGTGTCCTGTGGGAATTTGTGTTTGCTCATGCTCATAAAAGGTGAAAAAAACTGTACTCAAAATCAAACGTCACTTGAGACCCAACAGAGGTCTTAACCCCATTAGTTCTTATAACAGCTTGTAGACACTCCTCATGGTGGTGAGTGTGTATGTATTTGAGCTACTGAGCTTTGAAGAAATCTAACAAAAGGAAATCTATTTGTATGGACTACCCTGATTTACCTCATGCATCTGAAATTAGCAGGTATTCTTCTTTTCTGCACAAGTGTGTGATTCAATCGAAGCCTTCACACCTCACTGGACACAGTAAAACATCATTTGGAATGTAGTAAACCTTCTGTATGTGGTAATCCTGACTAGTTTTACATGTACTGTATGACACATGAAGTAAGGGATATAAGTAATAATGGCAGAAAATGAGTTTGTGTGTTTTTTGCAACATTCAAATCATTCTTTGTCATGTAATAAAATATCTCATCTCAAATATCTGTTGTTTTGGAGAAAATTGTTGGGTGTTTGTACAGTAGCTCCAAAAAGTACTAGTAAAACAAAACAAAAAGACAGTAAAGATCATTACCGTGTTCTGACCAATGTCCAGTGAGGACCCTAACCCAATAGTTTACAGTCCATCACTGTATTAGACTGAAACAGATTGTGGAATCACTGTATTTTCTACACTATAAGGTGCACTGTCAATGAATGGTTTTTCATGAATAAGGCACATTAAGTAAAGTCTAAATTATGAGATAAAAAGTCACAATTGTGAGATAAAAGGTCAAAATTATGAAATAAAAAGCCAAAGTTATCACATAAAAAGTCAAAATATATATATTTATATATATATATATATATATATATATATATATATATATATATATATATGGCACACTGTGCAGTAACAATACTGCCTCATGTCCAATAATCTACCTACAACTACTGGGGCTGGACAACATGAGAACGTTATGGTCATTTTTGGTAGTTTGGTGTCTGTACAGTTACTGCCTTTTTACTTTGTAGGGCAGAATATTCCTGATGCACTCATTTAAAGTTACAGGAAACTGATGTACTGGTGTTTCAGTTTTGATTGTTTAAGAGAAATACATTTTTTTTTTTACATAGCGCAAAGTCACTGGTATGAATCATACTTCTGAAGTTTGCAGTCTTTTTTAGTCTCTAAAGATTAGGTTTCATGTCACTAAAGATGAAA
The DNA here is from genome assembly GCA_020466265.1 of Siphamia tubifer. Classification (NCBI taxonomy): domain Eukaryota; kingdom Metazoa; phylum Chordata; class Actinopteri; order Kurtiformes; family Apogonidae; genus Siphamia; species Siphamia tubifer. The sequence goes on along the minus strand of CM035799.1, from coordinate 18,071,460 downwards.
CATTTTTCTTACTTAAAAGCCATGTGTTGATCATTTCCTCACCTTAAGGCACCCTCTCAGGGCATTCAACTTAAAATACCTTATCAACAGGGGCCTGGGGAGGAAAATGATAATCACAAATGTCTTAATATAATATCATATTGTCATGAATATAATTGAAACAAATTTTTAGGGTTACTTCGGTTTGCATTATGTATATGATTCAGTTTGTTTTTACTTAATTCTCCTGAACATTAGAATGTATTTATTATATATAGACAAATGTCTCATATGTTTGTACATGTTTTACATTCTGTTTCCACTTTTCTAGAATACTTGTCATGTTATGAGCACAAATAACCAAATTAAAGCTACAAATAATCATCTGGATTTTGAAATTTTCAGTTGTTCTGCTCTTGCTCAGGAAGAAAATCAGCTCATAAAATTGAAATACCTTTTTATATTTATTGTGATAGTATTTTGACAATAACTCACTTGACTATTTCTATAATGACAATATTTCAGATTAATAATGGAAGTCATAAGTGTACCATCTAGTGTATTCAGTGTCTTGTATTCTGTGAGAAAAATATTAATATATCGTTTTTCAATACAGTGTAAAATACAACAACAAATACTGAATCATCTATGAGGAGAAAAAGAGAAAATCTAAGGGTTATATGCAGGTTATTTCTGCTGTGTTTCCTGTAGTTATGGTATATAATTAAATACTTTTGAGATTTAGTGCATAAGAAGTTTTCATTTTGTAGTTGAAGCTGTGAGGAAGGAAAAGGTAGGATGAAATTATATTACGTTATCAAATATTTATATGATTTGTTAAAGATCCTATGTTTTTTATTCTAAAAACCATTAATGTTGTTTAAATAATAAGAATGTTATATGGAGTTCTATACATTGTTCATTATACTTTTTACATAGTTTTATGTCTGTCCGTTTTTATTACTAGTAATAATAATAATCATAATCATAATTTAGAGTCGCAGAAAAAAGTATGAGACCACCCATATTTTCTTCAATTTCTTATTCATTTTATTGTCTTGTTCAACTAAAGCTACACTTGTTTGGCCAAAAATAATGATAACAACAGAAATATCTCATAAGAGTTTAATTTAAGAGCTGATATCTATCCATTTACCATCTTTTTTTTTTATAATAACCAAAATCAGTTCAGTACTTACATCAATATCTACAGTATGGCATTGTACTGATATATACAGTATTTTCTGTCTGTTAGTCACATGATGCACAACTGATTTACTGTAGTACTTGATCATAACCTTTGTTTTCCATTACTTTTAATGTATTTATATGTATAATTTTTTATTCATTTGCAATTTTTTGCTTTTTATTTCATATAGATTATGGCTATTAACTATAATAATAACCTTACAATGGTGTTATATTATATATAATAACCCTACCATGGCATGACGTGAATGCCCAAAATATTATAAACATGGAAAAATATCTGTTCCTTCTGTCTCGAGTGATGTGAAAATAGGATGACATATACAGACACTTTATGATATTTTGTTTAGCCAGCAGGTTTTCATACATGTGGGACTAAAGCAACCAGTCAAAAAGAGATGGATTTGATGATGAGATCATTATTACACTATGATATTTTTAATCATGTTATAAATGTAATTGGATAAAATATGTGTGAGTTCAGGTGAAGAACATAGGGATGTGTTTTCACACGTTCATCAAAGGGTGTTTTTGGTGACTGACAAAATGTATTTGTCACTCATCCTGCACGTTTAATGAAGAGCTCATTAGATGGGAACCTCATTAGCTATTTCACGACTGAGAGCAAATGATCCAGAGAGGAGGAGAGGAATTTGTAGCGTGTCTTTCATTGAAGGTGGAGAGGCGAGGAACATTCAAGGATGTGCCTTTGCTTCTGGCTTCTTGATTGGAGTAAACATCATCATCTTTATAACAGCCTCCCTGTAAACATAATCCTCCACGGAAAAATGCTCCTAACCCAAATAAACCCTGTAAAAAGAGAGGAGAGTTACTGGAGGAATGTATTTTTAAAGATGTCCTATTTTCTTGTATGTGCAACCCAAGAATTTTTAAAAATGTATTTGTATGCATAATAAGTGGACACAGAACAAAGAGTGCTGTAGCTTGGTGGTAATAACCTCCTCTCTGCCTCTTGCAGATCTGTGACAAGGAATGGCACTACTATGTGATCAATGTGGAGTTCCCTGCGGTGACACTGTTTGTGGACGGTGTGACCTATGAACCCTACCTGGTGACAGACGACTGGCCGATCCACGCCTCGAAGATTGATACACAGCTGACTGTGGGCGCCTGCTGGCAAGGTCAGTGTGTGTCTGGGAATTTGAAAATATAGAGGAGCTGCATTAGGAGCAGGAAATGACATCAAGACGTCAATCATGTCTAATATGGGTTGGACACAAGTTTCTTTTTTCTTTTTTTTTTTTTACTTTAGTTTTTAATTTTATTTTCTTACATATACACATTACACACAAAACAACAAAAAAACAACATAAAAAAGGCATGGTATGTTAAACAAGGTGGGCTTGCAGCCTTCAATTTACATTCATTATTGTTTATAAAAATTAATAAAAGAAAGAATAATAAAATGAAAATCACAACATCTTACGTGCTGGTGTCTTTGCTTGTAAATGTAATTCATTTGTCCCATTCTTGATAAACTTTTCTTTTTTTGTTCTTAAACAATAAGTCATTTTTTCCATCACACATATTTTCTGTATTATTTCAATCCATTCCTTCTGTGTAGGTGGGTCTGGGACCACCCATTTTCTGGTTACGGCTTTCCTGCCCGCAGTGAGAAGAATTTTTACTTAATATTTATCCTCCTTTGGGACAACTTCCTCTATATTTCCCAGATACAGGGTGGAGCAGTTCTTAATAATTTTATATCTAAGTACTTCATTTATCACAGTGTTCACTTGTTCCCAAAATGAATCAATTCTGGGACAACACCAAAAGATGTGTGCATGGTTTGCATTTATTTGGCCATATTGCCTCCAACACGTTTGCTGTTTTGATACTTGTTTACTTTTTATGTTTGGTGTAATAAAGAAACACATTAGGTTCTTCCAATTAAATTCTCTCTACTTAAGTGAATTTGTGGATGTTTGTTGACTTTCACATGGGTTGGACACAAGTTTCATATCAGAAAATGCTTATGGAAACAACATAGTCTGACATTATTTTTCAAATCATGTTTGTTTAAAAAAAAAGAGCAAATGAAGATGTGGAAACACCTCTGTTGAGTATGTTCTGGTAACTGTACTGTACTGTCTTACTGTACTGTCGTTTGTCCAGGTCAGGGTTGCAGGGGCAGGTAGCCTCTGCAGAGACACTCACACAGATGTCTCCTCCGCCGCTTCTACTAACTCTTTCGGGGGAATCTCGAGACATTGATATATTTATAGATCAGCTGTTTGCAGTTTCTTTTCAGATGCTCTGGTAATTTGTGAAATCATATTTGGTTTTACAACAGAGTGTGGACCAATGAGGGGTCAATATTCTTTCTCTAATCTGTGAAAAACTGCAAAAGAAAGCTGTATTTCTACGTTATACATGTAACACATCTCGCAGCTCCACATTCAATGACACTACACAGCCTAGTTTATTCTTCCCAAACCAGTTCTTAAAAATCCTTAATGCAACTTTAGTTTTTCAGTAGTTGTCTTTCCAGCTACAAATTAGTCTGGCCAAGTATTGTAATTGCTTTGTAGCATCCTGTCAGGCATATATTTACCTAGGTTATCTTTGCTTTGCTTTGCTGTGTCTGCTTTAGACTTCATAGATAAGTGGTTTTACACTCATCATTTATTCATGTTATGTCATCTTTTGATGTATTTTGTTTGGTCTATTAGATTTAATTTAGGATGACCTTACTGCTAGTTGTATGAGCTCAACAGTCAGGCTATGTTTATTTAGAAAGAGGCAGGAAATATAGGATTATTTTTTCTTTATCCTATTCCTTTTCAGACATGGCTGTGTGTATGTTTGTTCACTTGACATTTATTGAAGGTCTGTTGATGAAGTGAAGCACATGTCCATGATCTAAATAAATTAATTCATTCAAATTCTCTGGACATTTTTTAGAAACAGTGGGCAGCATGGTGAAAGTCCTGGGTTCAGTTCCAGTACTGATTGATATAGGCCCTAATAAGTAGGGTCTATATATATTATAAGTTCAACGGCCGCTCTAAATCAGCCATAGTTGTAAATATGACAGTGAATGTTTGTTCATCTGTACATGTCAACCTGGTAACATGTCTAGGATGTACCCCATCTTGGTCCCACCAAAACCACCACGACCCCCCTCATGGACTAAGTAGTTAAATAAAAAGTAATAAATTCATGAACAGTCACTGTCTTCTGTACATTGTCATTATATGCAGCAGTCATTTCAGATAGATACATAAAGACAATTCAAGTATTTATGATTATCATAAAGTATATACGAGTCAGTTATGTTATAAAAATTGATAAATTACTGTATGTATAATAGTCAGGTGCAGGTTCATATTACAAATGTTGATGTAAAACCAAATAAACTAAGGGTTTTACAAAAAACAAAACAAAAAAAAAACAACCAAACATACACAGACACACACCAAATAGGGGAATCAATCGTCATTCAGTTAAGTTAAAAGCAGTTCATGGATCTTGGACAAATTCCCTTAAACTCTACAAAACCAACATGATATATCAATATGAATTATATACAGATAACACATCACTTTTAATTGCTATGTTCTCTGTACACGTTACAAGATTTCCACATGTATGTTTATGCTGCACAAAATACCACGTGATTAGTGATTATTATTATTAGGGTTAGGGTTGGTAGTTACAGATATCTAAACCACAGATCTTGGCATACATTGACAGACGATCAAATGGTTTTGAATACCACGTGAAAGGATGAAAATATATATGTATAATGTGCCAAATGCCTTAAGAAGTGGTGTGACAAACATCGAGATTTCATGAGATCAATGTAGCAAAACATAATCTGAATGTTGTAGCTACAGACCAAAAGTAAATATTATAACATATTAAAAATAGTCTGTGTTTTGCAGAAGATTAAAACTCTGAATTAAAAAAAAATCCAAATAATAAAAATACTACTCTTAAAGATAATGAGGGAAAAACAAGAGCCTTACCAGTGCAATAGATACTGTATATAAAGAGATTAAGATTTTCCCTGAGGCTGCAAGTCTTTCTTTTAGAGGCATGAGCAGCAAGTTCAATGGTAAATTCTGCATGTCAGTTCTGACAGCCTGAGATGAGAGTGCGTATGATCGCATTGGAGTGAGGAGGAGCTACACCGCTGCCATGTTTATGACAGGAATAATTTTACAAAAGTGCCTTTATGGAGACAGTGAGGAAACTGCAGGCAGCTTGAACACTGCACTTGGGCTCATAACACTCAGTATTAGTCAACGTTTTATATTTGCAACAATCAGTCAATTTGGTAATTTTTATGGCCTTAAACATATGTGAAAACATCTGTTTATGATAGAAAGGATACTCACAGCTTTACAAAATTTAACTCCTGTGTAGCTTAGACATAGCAGTTTCTGCTGAAATAATTCTTTACAGAAAATAAAATATATATAGTATAATATATAGTGTTCCTCTGTTTTGATCACACCCTCTGGATGTGCATTATTACTCAAAATGACTGACATTTCTTTAAAAGAAATATTGAAACAGACTGTAGTTTAAATTAGATTTGTATACATATCACTCATTTTGTTGTTGTAACAATAAAAAAGAAATCAGTAGAGAGAAGAACTACTGCTGTGATTGAAATAAAGCAAAACTCAGCAGAAGAAAATATATCGAATATAGCTGTGTAGCTATGTTTGTATGAGCTTGTCAAAAAAAAGGGGTCAAATCAAACCCTAGGGCTACACATTGGGTGACATTGATTCATGTCAACAGTCATTTAAATCATATAAGAAAAGGTTACTGAGATAGTCATAAAGTTGTTGAGGCATAAGAAAACACAGGTGGAAAGTTCACAAGTGGGGTATTTACTTCTAGAATATTCAATAAAACAAATAACTGAGGGCAACTGAAAAAGCAGAGCTGTAGTGCGGTTTAAAAATGGATCAACAAAACATAACGCAAGTGAAAAATAAGGCTAACAATACAAGAAGTTAACTTAACAGACTAGACAGAAGGAATCATGAGAGAAATGTGTGTGTGGGCTGAAAAAACTAATAAATATACATGGTAAAGAATAACAAAACTAAAACACACAAGGAAAAAAATATAAAACCACAAAAAGAAATCCTTTCATTTTTCTGTGATCATGTAGAAGTCACACAGTATGTTTACCTGTACATCTAAGTCGAGCTAGTCAGGCAGTAATCGAATTAAGGACTTAAGTGGAGTTTCCCAGAAGTCTGAGCTTACATGCACAGAAGAAATTTGAATTGAATGAAGACTGAGGTATGTTAGACCCTCAGACATTAGGCCATGCAAAAGTTTGAGGCCACCTTTAGCTGGATGATTTTACAGCATTTAAATGAACATACTCTACATGTTTATTTGTCATTATTGTTTATTCAAATACTGGAAATATGGACACAACATTAAATGACACAAAAAAACTGAACTAAATGGGTTCTAAAGGTTAAAGTCAGTAATTAGCGTGACCCTTGACCCTATGACAAGAAGGAGCACAAACAAGTAGAATCATCAGACGTGGGTTGAATGGAACATGATATAAAATAACAGAATATATTTACTATAGTGCTGGAAGGTCTCGGAGCATCTGTCTTTGTATCTGCATGGTTCTGACAAATTGAGACATTTGAAATTTTTTATTGGACAATTTGGTACAGTTGAGGAATGGTGCTATTTCCACATTTTTTATATATATATATATATATATATATATATATATATATATATATATATATATATATATATATATATATATTTTTTTTTTTTTTTTTTTTTTAATTTAATTTAATTTTTTATTAATTAGTTTATTCCTTCTCTTTTTTAAAGTGAGTAAAGTTTTTATTGTCATGTACATTTAAAGAATTATTTATCAAACAATTTTTATTTTGTTTCTTATAAAATATAGACTAACATCTTTTCCCAAAACTCTGCTCTGCAAGTTGAAATGGAGGTCACATTAAATACGACCAGATTGGTTTATAGATCTGTTTTTTCCAACAAACTTGTTTCCCTGCTGTACTTCCAATACATCCAGACTGTATTTTAATACACACATACAAAAATGCATATCTGTGGTTATTGTAACTTTTCTAAACCAACAAACCTAATGTTAGCCTTAGACTTTTACACAGTTGTGAATATCCTCATCATCCTTCTGTCCTGAAGCATAACAGTTGGACATCACATAAAATGAATGACTGTCACATTCTCATTCGTGCTGTTCATGCAGGTGCAGCTGCTGTGCTGTGTGTAAATGTGCACAGCCTCTTTTCGAGTTCACAGATGCCATGACACATATCACCTGATACCAAATAAAATGTTAGTATAAATTATTCTGTGTAATCACACAGATATTCAGAGACATATAACATTATTATATCCCTGAGCGGAGGTTTAGTGATATGTTTTTGGTTCGGCCGCTTCTGCCGGTACCCCTGCTGTCCCTGGATATCCTTCACATTAATATGATAACTTGAAAATTATGGGTTTAGAAATCACACATTTTCTATATCACTGAATATCATTGAGAGGAAGAAATGATTCAATTTTTGATGATTTATCTTTTCTAGATTTCCCACAAGGGGCTGTTCAAAAGTTTGAAATCACTACTTTGAATTCACTCTTTTGTTTCACATGTTTGGAACTATTTGTCTAACTGACTTCTCATCAAGTGTAAATTAAACGTCATGCACCTGGTTATGCCTCACATCATGACATCATTAAGGATTAGGGCATTTGGGGATATACCCCTAGCCATTGCTTCCAACAGCATAAACTTAATTTTAAATCAGCCATTAATCCCTGTCTGAATTACATTAACATCTGGAAGCTATTTTGATGGGCCTTTCATTAGACTGTATCACAGACATGAAGTGAGCATGAATGCTGGTTTGATGGTAGAGGACTCATGCTCATTAACACACACAGCCTGAGTCTCTTTTCATTTCTTTATAGACTAGTCTTTGTCTGAAATGTGACACAGCAAACATTAACAACTCTGATAGACAAGGCTACATTTCTCTCAGGAGCAAAGTTTATGGGCATGTGTGCACTAGCATATGATTTGCAGAAAATCTTGTGAAGAGGTTCATAAAACTGGTCAGATTGCAGATGAAGTGACAATTTATTAGTGGGCAAAATGTATTCTGTGTAGATGCTGCTCTGAATCTGCTTCATGTGAAGAAATACTGTAGAAAGAATGCTTAAGTATGAACAAATTGGACAAACTCTTTCAAAGTCCCTGTTTTGACAGCAGAAAAGGAAATTATTGATGTTTGTTTTTATTTGTCTACAGTATGTTGATTTTGTCAGTGATGGGGGTGTCACTTTTACCTGTGAGTGATGATGGGATGTGATTATGTTAAAGGTGTCATTCTGTTGAAAGCCACTTTTCCACACTGCCTTTGGAATCCAAGTTACCAACACATGCTACATTTAAAAGTAGCGTTTCACCTCCACTGGCTGTATTTCCTATTCATAGAAAACAACACAGAGAAACAAGTGAATCAAAAAAGGCATTTCCACATTACATCATATGGACAAGGGCGTTAAGGGGCCATTTACATGAGGACGACTGCGGCTAAAGACGACAGCGCATTTTATCAGAAGTGCCTTTCATTTACACGAACCCAACGCCATCATGGTGTGAATACGCACAAATCTGAAGACTCCTTCCAGAGTGGGATGTATTGAAGACGCGCTGGGTCGCATCTCCGTCTAAATGCCAAGAAACCTACATGTTCACATTGCGTGCGTCACATATGTTCACGTCACATACACTTTCATGTTACATTCACATAACAAACATGTGGGACAACCTGGACCCTACAGATCTTCCAGCTGCACTAGCATTAGCACTAGCATTAGCACTAGCATTAGCACTAGCAGCTCTGGTAAATGTACAGGAGTTGTTTCAATTATTGTACAGACATTACACACATACCATAGCTGAACAGAGATGGGTGGACAATTACATAAAAACAGAACAGTCCTGCTGGCCTGGCAGGACTATCCAATTGTATTTCTCCTACTGTTGCATCTTCGTATTAACAAGGATTTCCTCCTGAATATGCTCGTCTAAACACGGATCATGGATATGTATGAGGAAGGACCGGAAAACTCTGTTGTTTGACCTCAAGTAATTTTTCTAAAACAGCTGGAAATCTGGACGTTTTTTTAAACAGAACCAACGCACAATGCATTCAATAACAATGGAGAACACAGAAAGATTAATGAAATGACATTGCAGTAAGACCTGTAAGGCAAGTCATGATGTGTTTTTGGTCATTTTGCTCCTAGAGAGACAACATTTCTCTTTTGGGTCTTAAGAAAAACACGGGGAAAAAGTTTGGGAACCCCTACAGCAGGCTAAATTATGAACCCATACAAACCTGGTGCTAGTTTTGTAGTAGTTCCTAAATTTATTTTACTCTCCAGGTACCATTTCTTTAGTAATTTGTCACCATTTATTATTATTATTATATCATCCTCTGTCATTTTTTTTTAATGTAAATTATGTATTTTCTTCTATTTGATTTAGATAGTCATGGAAACTCACAGTTATTTCAAAGATTATATCAAAAAAGAAAACAACTGAAGAAAAAGTGACTTTTTCAGTGTGGATATCAATAAGTGAGCATGAAAACAAGTGTTTCCATCCACTGCGTTTATCACACTCCATGGGTTTTTATGGTGAATCAGTGTTATGGAAGATGACAGTTATCCCACGTTCATTATGGAGCCTCTGAACATCCATATGGGTCATATCTAATGACCATGAAAAGATAACAAACTGTATTTTACACCAATTATTTACATGAATTGGTAGGCTTAGTGAATCAACAGATATCAAACATTGTGGTTTGGTAGATACTTCTCAGTGGAAGTTTGGGTCTTTATGCATTAAAAAAAAAGGTGATTTCCGTCTAAAAGGAAGGATATTTTAAAGGAATAATGGGCAGCTAACAGCTTCAAAGACTGAATATTTTGTGCTCAATTTACAGCTAGTTTAGGGTAAGCATTCTGACTACAACAAAAAATAAACCCACGGAATACAGTCCAAAAGTAGTGATAACATGCAGTGAATGAAGAATGAATATGTTGAATATAATATCTAAAGCACAAGCCATGGAGAGACTTACTGTTAAGATAAATTGAGAGATTAAGATTTATACCCCCAGGGCTGCGAGTCTTTCTTTTTTGAAATCAAGAGGAGCTACCATCTAGCATCAAATGGTAAATTCTGCGTGTCAGTTCCAGCAGTCTGAGATGATAACCCATATGAGTGTGCTGGAATGAATAAATGCTACACCACTGCCATGTTTATGACATGAATAATTACACAAAAGTACCTTATACTGTAGGACGACACAATGAGACGATGGTGATGTGCTCTGCAGATTCTTTAACTCACAGTAACACTCAGCATCATGCAAAGCTCCAAATTTGCTGGCATTTCAGCTGGTGTGTAAATGTCTTTTCATCCTGTGCCTGATTGCAATTTTCTCTTTTTGTCATCGTTTTCTTTTTTGCTTCATACAGCCCCTCTTTCTGCCTCTTTCCACGAATCTCTGATTGTGAGAGAAAGCCCTGAAGGAAGGATTAGCTAGACTGAATGGAGGACAACTTTGCCAGCTATTACATCCCAATGAAGCAGCTTTAAGCTTCACTAAGCCGCAACTGATAACTTTGCAGGCCATTAGATTGCCTCTCAGAGTCTCTCATTTATCCATTCCCTTTTCCCTACAATCAACAACATAATAACGATGAGACATGTAGAATAAAAGACAGCGAGACTGTACTCTCACTGCCTTAAAAGCAAGAAGAATAACACACAGCACAATACAAGGTCAAGAAGAAAATGGTTCTGTTGTTGCTGCCTTTAAAGCTGTTTTCTGTACTTATTTGAAATGTGGTTTTATTTGTTGAGCAGCAGCAAAAAGTGTGTGGGGGAAAAAAGTAAGTGTTACACTTTACAAATACTTAACTAAAGAGACAAAGTGTTAAAATGAACCCAAAAAAAAGCATAATTTAACACAGTATTTATTATTTAGCTATTTACAGCTAAGTTAGAGGTTTATTTTTGTAGCAGTTTTGATTATTAAAATCTGTTTGATCTTTTGACTCAGATAATGTGTGTACAATTGATGAACACTTAAAAGGACAAAACCAAATATTAATGGTTTCATCCTGCTTTTATTTATTTATTTATTTATTTATTTTTGCTTAAAATAAATTACTATGCAAGATCCACATAGTTTTCTTTAACATGGCGTTATTGAATCAAAAGTGTTCACCTATACCTACTCACTTCACAAATAAATTAATTAATTAACTAAATTTGTAAAATCAGCTACACAACATGTGCCCCTCAACCTGCTCCTATATTACTCATCACTCTATTGTCAGACTATAAAAACCACATGTCTAGACACATGTTGTCCAAAAATATCCATTTCTGAGTGCTCGCTATAACACAAAGGCCTCTTCTTGATGAAAAAGCTTTCAACGCCGCCTTTGTTAGAGTGATGATAATGTGGAATAAAGGGAAGAGGGGTGAGGAATGTACATTTGGAGACAAAGATGGTGAACGTTTCGTTTCCTGCCATTTCATCTGACTATTTATAATCACTGAATCGTAGTATTTACATGAACATTCTGGGATGTAGACATGAATCACACAACATCTTACAATACTGTTGAATGTTTACTTGATGTACTATTGAATAGACAGTAAGTAAACCATGCTGTAAGGATAAACGTTACAAACTGAACAGTGATTATAGGGCAAAGAAGAAGGGAAGTGAGAAGAGAAGAAACAGGAATGAAAACAAGGGAAAAGGAAATAAAAGAAAGAAAAATAAGGAAGACAGGAAAGAAGAAGAGAAAGGAAAGAGGAAGAAAGGACAAGAAAGAAAAAAGGAAGAGGAAAAAAAATGAAGAAGGAGAAGGAAAGAGAAAAAGGAAAAGAAAAAAGTGACTCCCTTTGTTACGTTCTATTTGGACAGTTGTCTTGGGTTTGACTTTTGCATTGTGCTTTTTTTTTTTCATATAGCGGTGAGGTAATGGTAATGGTAATGGTAGGCTAAGTAACCTTCAGCTTCAGCCCTAAACCTTTTTGGTCAAGCAATGTATTGATCATGTGTGAATATGTAACTTACCTGCCTTGTGCTTGTGCCTTGTTTTGTATTATGACTGAAATTTAAAAAAAAAAAATCTAATCTAAAAAAACAACTAGTGCTGTCAAACAATATTTTACGAAAAAACCATCACAAACTGCCTGTCACTATTGGATCAACTGCTCATTTGCACATTCATGACAGTAACTCTACTTAGACAAACTACCACAGATGTTCATTTTAACACCACTATTATGTACAAACACAAAATGTTTTATTTTATTCTATCATTTTAAAAGATCCTGGTTATAATTGCCTCTTACAGTATTAGATGGAGCTTATTTCTAAGTGTTGTAATACACTAAATAATTAGCAGAATGCAGCTGCGTGTTGCTGTGTTTTGCATGCAGCTTCACTTTTGTAAATTCTCACCTCCCGTTGTTCAACATGTTAACGGTGGTTGTCTCTGTGACAGGATGGTCTCTCTCTGCTCTACATGTGTACACCGCTGTGTGATTCACATCGACAGCGCTCAGAGAGTACATGCCTTCAGCCACATGCAGGCTGGCTGGTAGCTGCTGTTCAGAATAATATCTGCTGTTACTTACTGTCAACCATTCCCCCAAGCCCAGCTGTACACGGTGTACCGGCGAAAAACCTCCAGACGCCACTAAGTCAGTTACACTCTGACTGAAGAAGATATATTCAGGACGGCAGGAGATGATTTTCTGCAGTGGGTTGAAATATAGGTTGTTTGTAGGAATGTATTTATGAGAACAATTATGCAAATGTCAGATGAAGGATAGGGATAATCAGAAAAGTATACCTACACTTTGGTGAAAGGGAAAAAGCTCTTCAAGGGTAAAGTGTTTCAGGTTATAGGTATCTGTTATTTCTATTTTTGACTCATAACATTCAGTGTAAGTACAGTATTATCACAATATTATCTCTTGTTGTAGATAATGGAAGTCTATGTACATTATATTAACCTCTACTTGGACTGTATGATGTACTGTTGGATGACAGGAAAAAAAAAAAACTTGACCTAGACCAGTTTTTATGCAAAGTAGGACATGAGCCAAGGACAAACCACTTACATTTTGGAGCAAATACATAAGAAAAAAAAAATGCACAGATGGTAGAAGTTATTTAATTTTCCTCAACACTAGATCATTGATTATCTTTAGCCTTACAACTAAACCCTTTGTTGCCACGGTAACAGTGGTACCTTTCACTAACCAATCTAGAAATCCTGATTTGTTCATTGATTTGAGTAATTTATGGCAGTAGTGATACAGACTTTAAGAAACTGAATCAATGTTTTATTTTAACTTTTAGTGGTTATGGATTACAAGCTTTTTATTAAATACATGCACAGCTTGTTAATTCAGTCAGTTATGGGCTTTTGGTTAAAGACATATTAGATTAGTTAATACATAATTGCAGTTAATTTCCTACTTCTTTAGCTTCATGAATTAGTCACTGCACAAAGAAGATACATACACATATTTATTTAATGTAGTGTAAATATTCCATCAGCACTAGTAGAACTAAAAAGAGCAATAATTGTCTTAAATAAACTATCCCGCTGTTAACACTGACAGCAATAACTAACAAAAAGGATAAAAACAGAAAGATGTAATGTTTGTGTTTTTTATGGAACCAGTAGAAGATTGAACTATTAGTGTTTCATGTAGGTCCAAAGGCTCTTCTGTTTGTTTAACTATGTGTTGTAGTTCATTCTAGTCTTTCTTTCATCATGTAAGATGTGTTCACTCATGTGATATAGATCAATGCCTGAATGCTTACACAATGTTTGATGGTCCAGTACCTGTTTCCTGTGATCTGGTTTATGTTTGCTGTTTTATGCTGATTTGTAAACAATGATAACAATTAACAATGATACACACTGGCTTCATGATAGAATGGGGGTTCTTCATGCTTCTCTGCTGACCTCAGTTATAAACTCTAAAACAACCACTTCATCTCTTTGCAATGTTTTATTTTTAGCTGATTCACGAATGTTCTCTCCTGAAAAGTATGATCTATTTATGCCAAATTGTCCTTTTTTGCCCTACTTCTCATGGATCTATGCCTTTCTAACCTGTTGTCAACCTTTTTTTTTTTTTTATCTTACATCCACCCTTTCTCCTCTCCTCTCCTCTCCTCTCCTCTCCTCTCCTCTCCTCTCCTCTCCTCTCCTCTCCTCTCCTCTCCTCTCCTCTCCTCTCCTCTCCTCTCCTCTCCTCTCCTCTCCTCTCCTCTCCTCTCCTCTCCTCTCCTCTCCTCCTCTTTAGGTGGTGAGATAGCGACCCCCAGGTTCACCCAGTATTTCCATGGCAGCCTGTCAGGTCTTACAATCCGACCAGGGCGCATTGAAACCCAGAAGGTTATCTCCTGTTTGCAGGCCTGCAAAGAAGGCCTTGATATTAACTCCCTTGAAAGCCTTGCTAAGGACATCAAGGTATGAAAAATGGGGAAGGGGTAACTAATGCAGACAAACACACACTGACAGGCTCAACATGAACAGCTATAAGTTGGCAATAGGGTGGCTGATAATTACTCCTGCAAAACTGTAAAAGGAAAAAAGAATTCTACAGAACTTATATTTTACATTTATCCAACAAATCTTTTTGAAGAATTCTTTAAAAAAAAATTTTATTTTAATCAGGATTTTTGTTTGCTTTTGTGCCCAGTTCCATTTTAACCCTGCTCAGTCAGTGCTTGTTGTGGAAGGCGAGGATCTGGACAGCATTAACACAGCCATGACCAAAGTGTCCTACATCAACTCTCGTCAGTTTCCTACAGCAGGCCTCCGGCAGCTACACATCACCACCACAGTTCAGTGAGTATAAATGCACCACGAACTACAGCAGAATCTAAGACAAATATAAGACAAAATAAATCACATTTTTTTCTGGTTTTAGTTGGTTCTTTTATGACTATAGATGGATTTAGTCCTTATTTTACAGTAGTCTATAAGACAAACAAGGTTTTCCATTAACTCTCAAATTTTACAAATATAACTTGTTCATAAAATATATCTAATGAAAAAATGACAATTTTGCCAAAATTCTTGTTTTTTTGATGAAAATGTCTTGTGCTGGAAAGAAGTGTTTTTTTTAATCATAGTGAAATTGGCATATCATGCAAATCTGTAATTACAAGACCTTTCTGTGCAACTAGTCACATGAAAGTAGGTTTTGTGTGTGTGTGTGGGGGGGGGGGGGTGCAATATGTGTGGACACGCCAGGAAACAATTTTAGTAGTAGAGGGTAGAGGGG
The DNA here is from genome assembly GCA_020466265.1 of Siphamia tubifer. Taxonomy (NCBI): domain Eukaryota; kingdom Metazoa; phylum Chordata; class Actinopteri; order Kurtiformes; family Apogonidae; genus Siphamia; species Siphamia tubifer. The sequence goes on along the minus strand of CM035799.1, from coordinate 18,055,844 downwards.
CTATATACAATAATAATTGATATATCTGTAAATCAACATTATATTTCCTTCCATTGTCATGTTTATGGAATGACTTCTCATGACATCTTGCAATAATAAATAACTAAATAAATCATCACATTTTTGATTTAATAGAAAATACAACATCGTGCATTTTTGTGGGGGGGTTTTTTACATTTAGTAAATATTGGTAAACCTTTTCACAGATGTAAAATAGAAAAACCACTAATGACTCAACATTTTGCTTTTATACGTAGAAGGAAAAGGGGCACAGTTACAATCAGCACGTTAATCAGGAGGTGCCACTAAATATACGATAATTCTGCTTTAATTCTTTATGAAACACACTTTGATGAGTCGTAAAGTAAATGGCTGTTGCAGTAATTGAGCAAAGTGTTAAGGCTACTGGCACATGTCAGCTGACCCTCATCTGTGGTTAACATCAGGCAGGGTGCCCTCACTGCTCTTCTTCATAACAAACCTCTGCCCCTACTTCACCTTTTCATTCTCAATCTAACTTAATCAATTTCGCTTTGTTGCCATTGATGCGATGTTCTGTTTCTTAGAGGGGCATACGTAGGTGAGCACGAATGTGTTCACTTCACTTCAGAGTCATGTTACCAAATATAACATATAGAGGAACAAATGCATTAGGATAATTTTGACAAGTGGTCCTGGCTGAATTCTGATGTTAGGAATTCTCAGTCACTTACATGTATGAAAAAGGATAGATATATTGCCCAAAATAACGATATCTGTCACTAAGGCTGTTCTTATTTTCCTCTCAGTCGGTCCAAGGTCTCATTAAGAGTCAATGTTTAACCTTGAATCTTGTTTTACCAGCTCAAGAACCAGCTCCATTTTGCAGATCAAGTTCTGGGAGCTGCATTATCGTAATCAACCAGAACAACTGAAAACGGAACCAGTATTTTAATAACTAAAATAATGTAGCATCGAGTCTGCATGAAAAAACAGAGAAACAGGACAGCAGGGTTTTGTGGAGGAGAGATTTACTATGATGGGATGAAGTGGTTGTTATAAGGCTCAGTCCAGAATTAGCAGGTTCACAATATAGGAAAGTGGGAAAGAAAAAGATGGAGGTGAAAACACTAAAGAGAAAAAGTGTTTCATGTGTCTGTCTTTGTTTTTATGCCATGAAATTACCAGAGAGATGCCAAAAGAAGCGTCATTAGAGTAAAACACCCATCAGACCAGCTGGCTGTTGAGGACATTAAGCCTTCTGGTTAATTGTTAAGACCTGCCTGCATCTTTCTCTACTTTTTTCTGTGCATCTGTCTCTTGATTATTTTTTTTTTTCAACAAGCTTCTATTAGTTGACTTTATCCATTTGTGAAGTTTTTAAGGGCGTTCACTATTATTGATGGTTCTTTTCTTTCTTTTATGTGTCTTCTCATGTCTCCACACCTGTCCTGTGGCTTTGACCAGTTAAATGCAGGCAGGTAGAAATATGCTTCAGTGTTTACCAGTTTAATATAAGTGAAGTGGGCATTGAGCTGCATATCTCCTTTTGAGTTAAAGACACATAGATTTGCTTTTACACTTCTCAGAAACTACAAACAGACAGAACAGAGGCTAAAAGGATAATACACTACTCTATTCCACATTTTTAAGACATATTTCTTGAGCTTTCTTGTCCTTTTGAATCTGTATTTCTTAACCCTGTGCTGAAATTATAAACTAATCTACATATTGATGTCCACAAGATTTTTCTGGGTTAACGCTAAACTTTGAAACCTAATGTGTGCTTCCTATGTTGTGTTTGATTTTCTTCTTTTCTTCTTTTCAGATATTTATTTCTCTAATTGCAATAGCAGGTCAGGGCTAATTTGCACTCAACTCAGACTTTATAATGTAGCTTCATTTAACTACATTTTTCATCTTACATTGAACTATTCAACTTTTTTGCTGTTCTTGATTGTTATTAGCACTTTCCAGTTTATACAGAAGTCATAGAATTAACCTTTTGCAAGACAGAAAATTAGATAGAATGCAACAAATTGTCTTGCATACAAAATAACATATAAAAGAGTTAAATTAATTGCTCTTTGTTGGACACTGAAAATCTCTGCAGCGACCTTTTTGAGGTTACCTTTTCATATTTTGCACCAAAGAAAATAGAAAATAATTACATTAAATTAGGTGAGATGATTTTCTTCCATTTTGGACAAGGTACTAATTGCCTTTGTTGTATGAGTCTACAACAAAAGGCACTTCAAGTATTATACAGACTTACAACAGCTTTCCTTGACTGGCAATAATGATTTCTGGAGTAAGTCTTTTAGTAATGAGATTTGGTGTTTTGTAAAGGAGTTCATCAAAGGAAAATGACTCATAGCAGCCGATAAAATGTAATTAACTGAATCTACGTGTATGAATCTGTCAAAATGACAGTAACACCGGTGCTCCCCTGTTGTGGAATATCTTCTTTGTTCCCTGTGTGTCAGGTGTTTTGGGGAGGACTCATGTCTTGCCATTCCAGACATCAAGGCGGTCGTTATGGTTCTACCGCCTAGTGAACCGAGAATCACCATTACAGGATCTAATCGACTCGTCAGGCCGGCCAGTGACCTGCGGAGCCCACTGGGTGTGGCACCCTTCAAAGAGATGCGCATCACTAGCACAGTAATAAAGGGGGACAGCTTCAGTGGATGTGAGTTGGGAGACGGCCTGTGTTGTGGCAGCGTCGTCATGTCAAATCAGCTTCATAGAAATTGTGATAATTATGTTGCACCCAATGTAGGTTTCCATTACTATTATCATGTCATGTTCATGTGTGGAAAGGTCCCTGCATGTATAATAAAATTAGAGCATTTTATTCAAATGTTTCACCACCTCAAATAATAGCATGGAATCTCTGGGGGAAAATCTTTTCATGTCTTTCAAAAGATGTGGTTGCATCAGACACAAATAAAAACCAGTGATTGTTTTTAATCTGCTTGTTTACTGTTATTAAGAAAACAAATTATAAAACAAGTGGTGCCAGGCACAACAAACCTTGGCCCTTGCAAATGTTTTAGCTCTTACTTGACATACCCCTATCAGTCCCTGGAACTATCGGTTTGACCTTTCAAGGTCACTCAAGGTCAAAGGCCATGATGTCATGATGGACTCTATATATAGTTTTCTATCCAAATGACTATGTATTAAAAGTCTTTTTGGAGTTAAAACCATTTAAAATCATGCAACCTTGATTTTTGACCTTTCAAGGTCAAAGTTAATGATGCAGTTTTGAAGGCCATGTCGGTGTTCCTATTTGTCTTTATCTCCACTCGTTTACCATTATAGTCCATTATAGTTTTTTAGGTATCGAGTCAGTTATAATACAATAATAGGTCAAAATATACACACAAGATGCAGAATTGAAAGACAAACATTTTGGTGCTCATTGGAAGTCTCTGTGATGAATAGTTAAAAAGTTACACCCCAAATTTTACTTGAACCTTTATTGTGACCTTGACCTTTGACCTAGAGTCTTCAAATGTGTTCTTCAAGGTCCTGATGTCAATACACATCAACAGTGAGAGCAAAAAGACAGGAATAAAATTGAAAATCCGGATTGGCCTTATTTCTTATCATTACCAAACACATTTTGATTACCTTGACCTTTGACCTACATTCACCAAAATGTAATGGCACTTTTTCTGGACCATCTTTCCTTAAAATGTTCTGAAAATTGATCCAGTAGTTTTTGTATAAAGTCGCAGATAAGCAGATGGACAAAAAAACCCAAACCAGAACCAATGCCCGTTGCCTCCCATTCAGGGAGCAGGGTAACAAAATACCTGACAGCTTCAGCATCTCATGCCCTGGGTGTGTATCAAGGAGCATTTTCTTGCTGAAACATCCAGTTATGACCTCTGTTGAAACAGTGCAGGTGCAGAAGGGCCCAGGTGGGTTTTAACAATGGTACAATTCAATGACTTGTAAGAGTGATTTTCAATGCAATATCCTCCTGAGACCCAGTAAGTGAACATTTTCTCCATTTTACATTAAATAAATACCTTAATTGGAAACAGAATGATGCAACAGTTTTAATCTAACAACTTTTTTAGTGGACTTCTTTATTTATTTTTCGGAAGTAAAACTACATTACACTACAGACTTCAAAAATGAATTGCTGTGTCTCAGGAGGATATCTCCTAATTGCATAGGGTCTCCAAAAAACATTTTTCCACTATTGAACATAAGTGATTCTGTGTCCACGTATGCAGCCCACAGGCCAGGTGTGATGGAGGTGATGCACAACCTGGATTACTGTGACATCCTGTTAATTGGCGAGGAATTGAATCCTGAGAGAGAGAGTCTGGAGATTCATCACAGTGCTTTGTTAGGAAAACACCTGGATGCTACCAACTCCACCTCTGGAATATCAATATATGGTAAGGAGGTTTCACATAGTGCACATATCAGGAAACACACCTGCTGTAGTGGCAGGAAAAAGAAAAAATCCCCAATCCACAACAGCCTTCAAACTATTTCATTCAAATTTGTATGTATACAACAGTAAATACTATATTAGACATGAGAATATATGGAATACTGAAACATATTGTCACTTAGGTTTTCATAAATGTTCTGGCGTTTGCTGTTAAATACACTGGAGGAGGCGGAAAAACAGGTTTTATCTACACTGAAGGTTCTGTAAACTGCTGATTTTTTTAGGTATTTTTCATCAAGGCTTTTTCACAGGTTGGAAACATCCTCTTTGCCTGAATTCACAGCACCTCATTATCTCAATAGCCCAGTACTGCAGTGATTCATTTAATTTGACTTGAAAAAGCTTCAATACACCAAACTGAGGTTGGTTTATGGTACTGTACATAATAAAAATCATCTACAAATTATTAGTAATTAGTGTCAGTCCTCACCAATGGGTATGAAATGGGTTTAATTATGAAAGGCGCCAAAAATCAGTTATTAAAATGTCAGGTCAGTTATCCTGTTCCCTGCACATTCAGTGGTTAAAACAACTGGACAAGTACTTGCTCCTCCATTCAGTCTCTGAACATGAATTAGTGATGTTGTGATTTTTTGCTGAAGTTAAGCTATACATCATATATACCTGACTTAGTATTTGTACATTATCAGACTCTATTTAATGTCATCTAGCTGTTGGATCTCAGCACATTAAACCCCAGTGATTTATTTAGAGCCAACACGATTAGTTAAAGTGGGTGTAACGAGACATGAGGGAGATGTAAATCAAACTGTGATCTGCCACACCCACACAACCTTGAGAAATGGTCTTAAAATTAACTGGGTTTTTTTGTTTTGTTTCTTTTAATGAGGCTTCTCTCACATTTTTGGGGATGTTAAATGAGACATTCAGCTATGTTATATATTCATTTTACAGTTTCAAATAAAATTTGCAGCACTTTTAGGAATGATGTGTGTGTGTGGGGGTAGGGGGGGGGACAAAACGCCTTGCCCTTCAAAGAGCAATCAATACATTTAAGGTGGCCATTCAGTTTCTATTCTGTAAGACAGCTGCAAAGGTCCCAAAAAGACTCCCGTCAAAACATATTAAGGTCTTACTCAAACAGTTTCTTCCAAAGTGTGTTTCACTACTGAGAAGACTCATGAAAATGGAGTGTGGGAATATATCAGTATAGATCAACATCTATCATTTCATAGTCTGCTCTCACATGTATTCTACTATGATCTCTCTTCTATTATCTGAATGGGGTTGTGTATTCTTCCACAAAACAAACATAGAGGAGAGTGAAATGAAAAGGGATAATTCTGGAAAAGGACAGAAGGACTCTGACCACCTGAGACAAAACAACCATAAACAAGTGGTGCCAGGCACAACAAACCCCCCTCCTCACACATATTTTAGCTCTTAATGGACAACTTCCTCTAAAAATGTGAAACTATGGGTTTGACCTTTCAAGGTCAAAGGTCATGATGCCATTTTGGAGCCTAGATGGAGTTTCCTATCTGTCAACATTACTAACTGAGTACTTATCATCACTGTTTTTTGGAATTACAACCATTTAAAATAATGTGATTTCGAGTTTTATAGTTATAGTAACAAATTCTCTATCTCCAGTCATTTTTCCATTATAGTCCATTTTAGTTTTTTTCTGTATTGATCCAGTGACCCCTGACCTCTTGGGTCAACATTAGGTCAAAATCTATATCTACGTATAATTGAAAGATAAGCATTTTGATGCTCATTGGACGTCTGTGAGATGAATAGCTAAAAGTTATATCCAAAATACGATTTTGACCTTTATTGGGACCTTTGACCTAGAGCTGTCAAATTTGTATGAGAGCAAAAAGAAGATATATGCAAAACTGAGTAGACAGGAATGAAAAGGAAATCCTTGATTTGCCTGAAAACAGAGTTTTGGTCACATCGACCTTTGACCTACTTTCATCAAAATTGAATGGGATCTATTCTGTACCACCTTGCACCTTTCCTGAAAATTTCACGGAATTTAGTCTAGTATTTTTTGTGTAAAGTTGCTGACAAACAGACGGATGGATAAACAAAAAAAAAGAACCAAAAACAATTAATGTCTCTCCTTTCGGGCATGGGGTAAAAGGAGACTGCAGCCTGATACCTGCAACAGAATCAAACAACACTCATCTGGTTCAGCTCATATTAAAAAATTATGTCAAATATTAACACTATATTTATATTTTTAGGGGTTATACATACATTAATACAAAATACAGCAAACAATTAGCATTATGGCAGGCAAAGTGGAGTTAATTATTTTTGTCTCATTCCAATCAGACCTATCAGTGAGTGGAATACATTAGGCAGCACGTGAACATTTCCTTAATGTTGTTGTGTTACAAACAGCAAATACAGCTAAGGTAGGGATGTGAAATCACTCGTTTAGAGCACCTACAGATGTTGTTCATTCCCAGTATAAAGTCATTAGTACCAACCAAAAGTATCTAAAGAACAACTGGCTCTCGAGCATCCAGCATCTGTGGAAGTGTAGCATTATTAGCACATGTCTAATATGGTGTAGTTCCACCTTTATCTATAAAACCAGCTCTGACCGAAGGGCTAGACTCTGAAGTCTGCTGTTATATGTGGACCATCACAATAGCAGCAGATCCCTGAAGGAAAGAGAAAGATGGACTTACACGGATCGGATGTATTTGTCCAACACCTCCCACAGATTGTCAATAGACTCAGCTTTGAGGCCTCAATGTTTGTTTGCTGCCCAATCTAGTAAAACATACCATTATTATGAAATAATCACTATTATTACACTTCTCCTGTCAGAATATTATATTATTGCTAATCTGTGTATGCTTTCATAGCCTTGATTGAACATTTGCAGGTAAATAAAAGGGAAAAAAAACTGTCTAATATGTTGGATGTGTCTTTGATTTATCAAGTTAAGCATTTAAAATCCAATAAGAAATTATTCTTCCAAGTCATTTACTTCAAGTACTCATTGAATTTGCAGTAAAATAGTATATTATTATCCAGATATGAGATTATGATGTTATTTCACATCAAAATCTTAAAGTGTTTTATAACGATAAACAGGTGTGATTATCTTCCTTTGTGTGTAAAGGTGTGGACTCCATGGCTCACTATGAGCAGGCTCTGAGACAGGTACGCTACAGAAACTGGAGACCGGCCTCCCTGAGCGAGAGAAGATTCAGGGTCACCTGCTCTGAACTCAATGGACGTTACACCAGCAATGAGTTCAACCTGGAGGTTGGTCTAGTTATATTTATTCGTACTGTATACATGCTCCTACGATCACACCATCTTCATGCTTAGTTATTTTTTTATTTTGTCACATCTTGCATCTTGTGCTGTTTGGAGTCTTTTTTTAAACATAACACTGTGTTTTTGTCCATGTAGGTCAGTGTCCTTCACCACTCAGCACCTGTGGAACATGTCAACCATATGGCTGCCCAACCCCAGTTCATGAGACCAGTACATCACCCACTCATGATCCACACTCTTAACTCACACATGTCAGGTAAGTCTGGGAAAGTTCTCTCTCACACATTGCTCTATCATGGGGGTCATGGGGCCACATTCAGCCTGATTTGATCACACTGTTCACATCATACCAGGAAACTAAAAAAACATAATGACTTATATATAATATGATATAATATAATAACTAGAAAAGCACTCTGAGAGACCTGAGAGGGGGGAGGCAGAAATGAAGAGTGGTCCGCCAAGGAGGTTATGTTTTTGCCAAAGTTTGTCTGTTTGTCTGTCTGTCTGATACAGTAGTTAGCAAGATAACTCAAAAAGTTATGGATGGATCTTGAGTATAATTTCATGACGTGCTGGGGGTGTCATAAGGAACAAATGATTAGATTTTGGTGATGATCCAGAAGAGATCCTGGATTCTGGATCACTTTGAAATTTTACATTGTGGTAAATGGAGAATAAATTTCAAACTGATCCAGGATCTCTTCCAGATCACCATTTGGATGAAAACATGAAGTTTTCATCAGGTCCCTCCATAACTTTGTTTGGACAAAAGACACATACAACCCAAACAAAACCCATGAAGAAAAGGAACACAGACTAACAGCAGCTTTTAGGACAAATTCACAGCAGCACATTTACCTGGAATAATGTCTCAAGAGTTAAAGGATTAAAGTAGATCAATCAAAAAAATGGGGATGGGAGAAGACTGAGTTGTTTTGAGCTGTGTGTGCGTACATCCTCGCACAGGCACACATACCGGGATATGTGGAGTCAGATGTAGCCTAATTACATTATATCAGCTTTGTAGATTTGCTAAAAATAATTACAACACGTGAGGCTACATGCTAACAGATGTCAGTACTCACCAGTTAGCAAAACATAGAAACTCTGAGTCCACTTTGACGAAGTGCCGTTGAAGTGTGGATACGTTTGGTTGAGATGCTAATGCTATTAATTAACTAACTATATTTCAAGTAGCACATAAATAATCAAGATGAGATCTAGTGTATTTGCAAATGATTGCTAGTAATTTATGTTACATGTTTGGCTTTTTGATTGGCATATTTTTCTGATCACCGATCAGGCTATTTTTAGGCAATATTGGCCGATTATGATCAGCAGTCGATCGATCAGTGCAAATCTATAATTAAATTAAGATCAGAGCATCATCATCTAATATAATTGAATAAAAGCTTGTCTTGTGTTTTGTCCTACACTAAAGGTTCAGCACCACCTGCAGCTACAGTTGTTATTGTGGTTTGTATCGCCGCTCTGGTGGTCATTGTGGTGATCGGCGTCTACAGGATCCACGCCACACATCAGGACGGGTCTAGAGAAGATGAGGACGGGGTTAAAGTCCCTGAGGTGGACTGGGACAATTCTGCACTCACCATCACTGTAAACCCCATGGAGGTAACTATGAAAACATGGCCTTAGTCAGTATTTATTATGATCATAACTAAATATGTGCATGTCATAGAGATACTGCAGTACCTGACCGCCAACAACATGTGCTGATCTAAAATGTGTAATAACTAGTTCTATCAATATATTTGAATAATTTTGGTAAAATACAGTTTCTCTGCTTTTGGACAGTGTCAGATATGACTCATTTGAATGTTCAGAGGTTTTGTAGTGAAGGTGGAAACGGTGGTTGTTTTTATGTCCAGTAAAGTAGATATCTCATTTTTTTTTCTGTTCTAATGTAACCTTTGCCTTGACTCTGAACCTTTATGAACATTTATGTAATCATAGAATATAGGAAGATATATGAAAATGCAGAGGATAGAATCATAAAGGAAAGGGTAGATGAAGAGAAAACTACCGGTAATATAGAATTTGTCATAAAAATTGTTTGAGGTCTTTAATGCTTAAAGCTAAAGTCTTCAAATTCTTTCTGCAGCTCTCTCCTTTTGGCCCAAAGCAAAAGTTTATTACAGATAATACAAAGGTTTAATACAGATAATACAAACGTTTATTACAGATAATACAAAGGTTTAATACAGATAATACAAAAGTTTATTACAGATAATACAAAGGTTTAATACAGATAATACAAAAGTTTATTACAGATAATACAAAGGTTTAATACAGATAATACAAAAGTTTATTACAGATAATACAAAGGTTTAATACAGATAATACAAAAGTTTATTACAGATAATACAAAGGTTTATAACAGATAATACAAAAGTTTAATACAGATAATGCAAAAGTTTATAATATTGTTTCTTGCGGTTACTGAAATTTTCCAGGTTTCCAAATCTCAACAGAGTAGAACAGCAGCGTCTTACACATGCCAAATCTGACAGAATCTGATCAGTAATTTTCCTCACCAGTGACATGGGGGTCACTGGAGCCTATCCCAGCTACTTATGGGTGAACATGGGGTACACCCTGGACATGGTGGTGACAGAAAGGGTGGCTGTGGCACAGTTGGTAGGTGCAGGTTGTCCAGTGACTGAAGGGTCGACAGTTCGCATCCTGCCTCTGGCTGTCCACATGTCAAAGTGTCCTCGGGCAAGATACTGAACCCTAAATTATACTCCCAGTAGGCCTGGCAGAAGCGTGCATAGCAGTAGCCACCTACTTGTGTGTGTGTGTGTGAGGGCATGAAGGTGGAAAAGCACTCCAGTAGATAAGTGCAGTCCATTTACATGTTGCCAGTTCATCGCAGAGCTGACAGTCACTCTTATATTCACACTTATGGGCAATTTAGATGAACTGATGAATCTATCAGTGTATGTCTTTGGATGGTGGGAGGAAACCAGAATACCCACAGAGAACCAGAGAGAGGCCCCACCCTCGTCAACTGGTGCTGGAATCAAACCCAGGACTTTCTTGCTGCATCACTCCTGCACCACCATGCCAAAATACAACTGTCAATCACCTATTTAACCCCTCCTATGCGTTTAAAAACACAACCACAGAGTAGATTCAGAAGTCTCATGTCCTCTTAACATCTACAGTTAGAGGTAATTATGGAATTGCACCACTGCAGCTTTAACACACGGTAAAGAAATCACAGCGTGACATTATGTCAAAGACATCAGTGCATTGTGTTGAGAAATGTGCTGAAGTTAGTATGCTAATCAGCTTGCTGTGTCCCATCCTCCCTCACTACAGCACTTTGGATCTCAAGAGGCGCAGTGAGTCACTGTGGCACTGCCTCTTGATGTTGCTGCAGTAGCTACTCTCCCTCACATTCCCAGATGAAGAGCTGCAGAAACAAATGTTAGACAAACGCTTTTGACAAATGATAGAGAAGTTTGCAACATTTCAATTCAGTTCAGGAGGCAAAAGTGATAGTCAACCTCATGTATCTGTTTGTCCCACAATCAGCAGCTGAGGATGAAATGTCACATTTAACTGTTACAAGGTTAGACAATGATGGTTATGATGATGATGATGATGATGATGATGATGATAATGATGATGATGATGATGATTATGATGAATCATCTCTTAAACTTCTAAGACATTACTGGCTGCCAGTGTTCAAACACATCTACTCATCTAAAGTGTTTAATAAAATGTATTTGAACCACTAATCCTACCAGTACCTTGAAATAATTAAAGGAAAATATTTCTTCTCAGCTATTCTTCATCATCAGAAATGAGTCATTTAGATATTCACCGGTGGTGAACATGCAAATACTGTTTGGTTCTGTAACAAAGATTCACCAAGAAAACCCATGTAGCCTGACAAATGACAGGGGTTATAGATGCTTCTTTAGTTAATGATCCAGTTTTATGATATACTTTGCTTAAAAAGACACTTTACTCTTTTTATGCTTTCATGAACATTTACATGATCAGTAAATTAGATATACGAAATCACCTCATTATGACTGCAAAATGCAAAATTCAAAAAATAATATATCAAAAGATAATAAATGACCCGAGAAAGGTTAAACAGATAATTGTTCATTTGGTTTAAGTTTTAATATCCACATAAACGTAGTGGATGGAAAACAGAAATACATTGTCTTTTGCAGATTTTTAGACATTTTCAGGCATTTCAGGTAAAATCTGCTACTGTATGCATTTGTATGGACCCATCTACTGATATCAATGCAACAATAACAGAAGAAAACATCCATTTATATACTTAAATGATAACTTTAAAATGTGTGGCAGAAAAAGCACTAAATATAGCTTTGACAAAGTGCACCTTGCCCCATTATAAAGTTAGATTATAATAGACATAACCCCTGAAATCATATTGCCATCAAATTTAACTAGTTTAGTTACAGTAACTAACTGGAATAACAAAATTATCTAGGAAGTAATTGGAAATTTAATGATAGCTATATTTTTAAAAAAAATTAAAATTATAATAAAAATAGGGGGAAAAAAACCTGTCAACAGCCGAGGGTTGAAAGAGCAAAGAGATTTGAGAAGGAAGTTTTCACATGAAACACTTTCTCCACAGCTGATGGTTACAGTTTAATCTTAATCTACCAAATTGCCCCTTTAAAATCAGACTAATGAGGTAGTTGATGAAGTGTGAAATCATGATAAATGTCCTTTTGGAGAACAAGAACTTCAGCAGCTATCCAGATGTGTCCACATGTGCAGCCACTGAGAAATAGTTTTAAATTACCTTGTTTTTCAGAATATCAGAGGAGCTCAGACACTGGATGAAGAGGTGAAAGAAGAGGAGCTGGAGGACGAAGAGGAGGAGGAAAAAGATGAGGAACAGGTGGGAGGGATGATGAGCACAGAGTCAGACAACAGCGATGACGACGATGAAGACGAAGAGGAGAGAGAAGAGGGGAAAGGGACAAAGCGAGTGGGAAAACTTGTGTGGGACAGTTCCTCTGAAACATACTGACCAAACATACATCAAATATGTACACCGTCTCTCTTTCTCTGTTTCTCTCACACACAGACACACACATATATGCACACATAATGCAGACATTCCTTCATGCTCGGTACAAACACACAAAAACATTAATGAAGAAATCATTTACAATCTGTTGCTGGAAATAATGCTCAATCTGCCCACATTGTTATTTTTAACAAACTATCGCCCTCTGCTGGACACAGTCAGAACTACAGCTCATTGTTTTCACTGCAGTCTCACAGTGCTGTAAAAAAAAAAAAAAAAAAAAGAAGATAATCATATGGATATTACAATAAGTTTTACACCACACCATTAAGGTAAAACAAAGAAAACATACATATGATTATAATCCAACAAGCACAGTCTTTTCATGGATGTAAAATTATCTGGAAAAATGAATCAAATCTCTGCAATAACCATTAACACAAACCACACAAATCATCTGTTTTCTTACATTAACACAAGGGTAGGGTGGACTTTTCTCCTTATATCTAATATTTGCATATAAATATGTCTCCAAATTACTTTTTTATTCTTTATTTTTTAAACAGATTGTCTGTAAAGGTTATAGTTACAGAGGATGGATTTTTAATAGATATTTCTGTGTTCTTTGTATTACAGTTAGTTAATGCATCCATTAACTCATTTCATGTTTTATTTCTTTAGGTCTTAAGTCATTTATATCTATATTTTGTTCTAATTAGACATAATTCATATGTCAGGAACTTTTATTGTATGTTTTAACAAAATTCCTTTTGTCCTAACATATATAGCAGGTATTATATAGCGGTATTGTCACTAAATGTCTATCTGTTCCCATCTTTAACTCAAACCTGAAGCCTTTCTATCCTTAAAGTCCATGTGACCAGTGCTGGGTTTCTCCACATGTATCACAGTGCTGTGGTTCTGTGGCCTGGACACTAAAGAGAAGCAGGATCCTGGAAACATTGATCCATTCAGAAATAACTTACATTTGTTCAGATTTTTTGTGAACTCTTTTGTTGTGGTCAAAATGTATTCACACTGTTGAAACGGCTCATGTGTGTCTGTTTGCATTGCTTTCATTGTCTTCTGTCGAACTGTATCTATCCGTACTGTGGTCTAATGTAGAGATTCAGCAGAAAATGATACAGAGATATTACCACGTTGTCCATATCCTGTATTTGTCATCTGTTTTCAAACTCACACTAACAGGACCCCCCTATGCAAATATGCACCCAGTGAAAATGAACATAAAGGCAACAATTTCATCACGTATACTATCTAACATATTTTAGGGAGACAAGTTTAACAAGTACTGATTATAACAAAGCAGCCTGGTAAATACACGCCTCCTCCAACTTTATGTGAAGTGCCCATTTTAAGCAAGTATAGTCCCAAATGTCATCACTGAGATCAACCAGAATCACAGATATTACAGCTGATTTATTCAAGCTAATCTTGATGTAAGTGATCCTTGTGTAAAATAGGTGAAATATTCCTTCAAATCCAGCAAATTTTAGAGCAAAGAAGAATAGTCACTGTTTACTAACATTAAAGTCCCCATGAAATTAGATTGGATGTTTTAGTGTGTTTACATATACACAGCAGGATTATGACATAACATTGATTTCTTGGAAAACAATTGAAAAATGTGACCAGTGATTTTTTTATTTTTTTTTTTAGGCTGTATGTCCCGCTCTTATTAACATAAAATTTTCTCTCATTTCTTGTCAAAATATCTCAAGACACTTAAAATAAGACATAATTACCTAATGAGTACATTTTCAGTGAGTTATAAAGAATTTACTTTAAAACAATAGACCTTGAGGAAATCATAGCGAGATCATTTTAACTTGTTCGATACAGATTTAATTTTTGTTTGAATTAGAGGCACAAAAAAGTTAAAAAAAAAAAGAAGAAATATCTGCCCACAGAACAAGTCAAAATTATCTTGGTATGATTCCTTGAAATAACATTGTCCAGATCCATTGTTTAAAAATGTGTTCTTATATCTCACTGAAAAGTTACTCTTTAGATGATTATGTCTTAATGATATATTTTGACTAGGAATGAGAAAAATACACTTGGTAACATATAGATTTTTTTCCAGTATAGAAGCAGCAGCTCTAGTCTATCAGCAAGTACTTAACATTGGTCATTATTGTTGTTGCTCTACTGGTAGATTCAACCAATCAGAGCCGACCACAGGGCTCCTGAGCAGGTCCATAGATCAACCTGTGCTGAAATACTTATAAATGGGACAATACGCTGCCAAAGCATAAATTAGTTTCATTCATACAGTGTCAACTCACAACACAAAGGCACTTCTAACCATCCATGCAGCAGTTATGGATTGTCACTGAGCTGTTATTTCATTAACATCATGGCTCCACTGCTGAAATGAACCAATCACAGCAGACTAGCCTTTGTGCTGATCATTTCATGGGGATCTTTATGTCAGTAATCCAGCAACATGTACAATAGATGTGAACATTACTATGAAGTCATCTTATAACAAAATGTGATCGCTGACTTTGATCACTTTGTGAAGTCTCACTTCTACTCTGAGAAAACACTTCCAAACGTGTCATCTGACAACATATACTCAGTGACTATTTTATGAGCTTTTAGATGACACCCTCTGTTCTTCTCTCCCTCCCTGTTGGCCTTTAATCACCTGTGATTGTGATGTCATCATTGTGAGACAACTGCCTTGTTTCCCTCGTCCCCTTTGTCATATTGTGCTTCTGAAAAAAGATTCTTTTACATATAAAAATAAACCCTGTAAAAATGTTCAGACAGTTATTTTGTATATGTTTGGTTTTCTTTTTGTAAACTAAATGGTTGGGATTTCTCTCTCTTTAGTGGTCATCCCACTGCTTTCTGTATATTGACCAATAAAGACTTGTTTTAGACTCTATACATCTCTTATTTTTTTCTGCAGTTTTCTAAAAGTCCAGGCTTTTTCACACTGTATTGGTGAAAATTATTTAACTAATACTTTATAAATAATTAAGTGGACATATTTAACTCAATTATATTTAGGCCTAATAGCGGTTGGTTAAGATAAACTTCTTTGAGTATTCTCATTGTCTTTTCATTAATTTAATATGACAATCAATGTTTACAATCAGTTACAGTATTACAAAATATTTCAGCAAGATTAAAGTTACATAGTCATGAGTCCTAAAGTCCAGTCTAAGTCTGGTCATTGAGTGTGCATGGCCTGAGGGGGGGGGGGGCTCAGACACACAGTATATAACACTTTTCTGTCGACCTCTCCTTCTTCAGATGTTATCTGTCCATTCGTCAGCCTCCCCTAAAAGCTTGTATTGCTATGTTGACTCCTTTATGCAAATTACTCTGACCTATGTCCAAGGCAATTTAGCACAATAAAATAATATGACATTTCTTCAACATTTATATCATTGGTCCCATTGTAATTTTGCCAACACAACACTTTTAGGGTACCTTAAATACATAAATACCTGCTGCTACTGTTGTAGATGCATGATTGGTAATCTAACATTAGTTTGTCTTAGTTTGCATTGATCAAATGTACACTCAGAAAAAAATTATTAGACCATCAAAAAGCAATGGTTATGTAATCAAGTAGTAACTACTGTGAGCATCATATGACTAAAACAAGCTGAAAAGAAAATATGGAATATCTAAAAGCACGGTTTTTATCAGTACAATACCAGAGCTATCGATGTAAGAACTGAAGTGACATTGGTTCTTGTTAAGAAAACATGGAAAATGGATACGTATCAGCTCTGAAATTAAACTCTCACAAGGTATTTTTGTTGTTATCATTATATTTGTCCCCAAAAAATCCTGCTTTTTTAGTTGAACCAGGCATTAAAATTAACAACAAATTGAAGAAAACAATATTTTTTTCCAGAACTGTAGTTATAATGTAGTCATAACAGTACCACAGGAGTTACATGAGCATAACACTAGGTCTGAGAGTGTTAGCAGTATTAACTAATTTGATAATATTAACTCATAAAGACCTACTGTTATTATTACTGTAGTTCCTCCATGATTTTTTTTCTCACTATTTGACCTTTTTAAGGGGTTTATCTCCAATTATTTTAAAATTATCCTTTGTATTTTGCTTCTATCAAACAAATAAAACTGAAGAAAAAGTGCTATTTTCAGTAAAATATATCAATAACTGAATATAAACCAAGTGTCTCCATCCACTGTCATGGTCAAACTCCATGGGTTTTACTGCTAAATCAACATTGTTGAAGATGACAGCGTTTCTAATGGCTACAGAGTTTCCAGATGGGTCATACCTGATGATCATGAACAGACAAACTGCATTTTGCACTAATTATTTATATTTGTTGACAGCAGGGGTAGTTCCGGTCAATTTGGTGCCCTAGGAGAGAACCCCTCCTTCCTTTTTGTGTAATTATAAATGAACATCTGTAAACATAGTGTCCTACATCTGATCGAGTACGTACTGAATAATCATTGTCAATGTTAAGTGTAATGGTTTATTTAGTGTTTTTTCTACACTATAAGAGTTGTAACACGGGACAAAACACACTTTTATTCTGCTAAATCAAACTTTAAGAGTCCAAATTCTGAGATAAAAAGTCAAATCACTAAGCACTACCAGATTTACTCCATATGTAAGGCACTCTGGACTATAAGGCACGCTGTGAGAAAATGTAAGTCTTTTAAGTGCATCTCATTGTCCGGGAAATATGGTATCTTAATATTTTAACTCTGACTTGGTGCCCCCAAGACATCTGGTACCCTAGGCAACCGCCTAGTCTATCACCAGCCCAACCTAACGCCAGCACTTGTTGACAGGATTAGCGGATCAATAGGCATTAAACAATTTAAACCAGTTTTGTTCAATGGTGGTGGAATTTTTACCAGAAACATATTGCAAAATTTAAAAAAAAAAAAAAAAGCTATAAACTGTCAGGGTAGTTATTCAATTCATTTCAGTTTTACTTATATAACAAACATAACAATGATCTATCTAAGGCATTTACTATTGTAAGGTCATGATGTTTAAATATTACACAAAGAAAACTTTTGGTGACCGTGGGAAGGAAAAACCAGCCTCAGAGTAGGTGACCATCTGCTTCTAACAGTCAGTATAAGTGGAAAGAAAAGAAGAAAATGACAGAGAAAAAGCAGAAAACAACAAAGTCCAAAACTGGTAACAATGAAGGATTTCTATTTCACAGGTGACATGTGACTCATATTCTTTATTTTGAATAAATCATCTATCATTATAAATCCATTATACAGTTTTCTTGACTTCATAGAGCATTAACTTAGCAAAGACATACAACTTCCCAGTTTGATTCAAATTCACTAGAATCTAATAATTGGAAAAATAGTTCATAATAACGAAATGTCTGGACTATAAATATAACAATGCATAACCAACATTTTCTATCATTTAAAAATGTTGTGTTTGACCAGGAACCACCAGTTTGTGTTTGTTATTTTGATTAAATAAACAAACAAATAAATAAAGCATAAAAATAGCAACGACAACAATGTACTTTAATGTGTATTACAGAGAAAACTTAATTTTACAACATCAACATAACGTGTCTACAAAACATGTTTCTCCACATGCAGCAGCAGCAGCAGTACATGTTGGTATTGATCCTAAAATCTGTAAAACTCAACAGGAGGGATAACCACCGTCCTACCCACATTTGACATTTTGAAAGGTCTGGTGAGTATCTTTATTATTATTATTATTATTATTATTATTATTATTATTATTATTATTATTATTATTATTATTATTATTATTATTATTATTATTATTATTATTATTATTATTATTATTATTATTATTATTATTATTATTATTATTATTATTATTATTATAAGTAGTAGTAGTAGTAGTAGTAGTATCAGTATTAGTATTAATACTAGTTATTAGTTATTATTATTGTTATTACATTATTAAGTGAGCTCTCATACCCTATGTGGGTATAATCATCCTGAAATAGACCCCTCCCATCAAGATTTTCACTTTAATTTGTCACCCCTTTATGTCTATATACATCCAGATTATTCATTCCTCTCAAACTGAAAAGGGATTCTAAACATTTTCTTGTGATCAGTTGTTTATTGGTTTTAATGGCATGAGTCAAAAGGTTGGGATTAATGATGCAAAAAACAGATGACAGAGGCAGGATGACAGCTTCACGTTGAAAACTGTCTGAAATAAATCATCAAAACTCACGCAAGATCATTTTATTGTCATTGATGTAAGGATCAGACTTTAAAAATGCTCCCAAACACACTTATTACAATTGATGATGTCATATTTTACAATATTTTCTTTTCCATCATAAAGATAAGGATCACTGAACAACTCTGGACAATGTACGTTTGATTGTTTGTGTCAATATAGTTACTCTGCCTTTGAAAGTCTCTGGGAAGAAGATGACGAAAGACATAAGTGTTGTGCCCCGGGCCTGTAAATGATTAATAGATTTATTATAATGAATAAAGATTCATCCTCAGGACATGAATAAACACCAATTTAAATATTTGATTGTGTGGGTTCAGTGCAAAAACACAATTATAGACAAGTGGATCTGTGGAGCATTAGTGACCTCTGGTGGTAGAAAGAGTTATGTACCTTTAAATAACTATTTACCAGAGCTAAATACTGAAAATGGGAACAGAAACCTCATGTAAAATTTTGGAAAATTAATATAAATGATGATAATAAATTTAAGGTAAAACTTGCATTTTTTTTTGTATCAAATGTGAATAATTACTAACCATCAGACACAGGACAGATGTAATCTGACCTCTACTTTAGTTATTTAATTCAGAGGCGTTCACCCTTGGTCCTCAATGGGCCCCATTGTCCTGCATGTTTTAGATGTGACCCTACTCCAACACACCTGATTCACAGCACTGGGATATCAGTCTT
Source organism: Siphamia tubifer (assembly GCA_020466265.1). Classification (NCBI taxonomy): domain Eukaryota; kingdom Metazoa; phylum Chordata; class Actinopteri; order Kurtiformes; family Apogonidae; genus Siphamia; species Siphamia tubifer. Next base: position 18,036,119 of record CM035799.1, on the reverse strand, counting down.
CAGCAGAGCTTGATGATGATCTGACCATGCAGGATAGTGGGTCCTGAGGAACAGGGTTGAACACCTCTGATAGAATTCATTCATTTTCTGAATCCACTTTATCCCCACTAGGGTCACAGGGGTCACTGGAGACTATCCCATAATAGTCAGAAGTCTTCAAACATGGTCCTCAGGGTTGAACCAGGGTTGAAGACTTGTGCTTTAAATCATTAATTATGGCCATGTTACAAGTTGTTTTGAATCTTTTTTCCAAAACTCCCCCCTAAATGGGAAGGCTATAGTCCGTGCTCCAAAAGGGTCATTTTGGACCACATTCAAATCTGGTTAAAAAGTGCTTGAAACCATTAATTATGCCCATCTACATGTTTCCAGGAGTGTTTCAAAGTGTTTTAAACATTTTTTTCCCAATTTTCATCAGTGCCCCCTGGTGTTCAAATGAATGTTCCAAAAGGGTCACTTTGGACCAACTTCAAATCTAGTTAAAAAAGTGCTTTCAATTATTATTTATGCTCATCTACATGTTTCCAGGAGTGTTTCAAGGTATTTCAAGGTGTTTTAACCTTTTGTTCCAGAACTCATCAACACCCCTCACTGTTCAAATGGTATGTGTTCCAATGAGGTCATTTTGGACCTCATTCAAAATTCCCAAGCACACAGAGGGAGAACATACAAACTCCACACAGAAAGGGCTTGTTGAACCCAGCACCGTCTAGCTGTGACACACGAGTGCTTTCAACTATGCTATATTTAATTGGATTTAATTATTCTATTGTATATGTATTAGTCAAACATCACTTAGTTCAGGATAACATCAAGATTAACTTGGTTCATTGGTTCATTTAATGTTGCAATTTTACACTAGTGCACTTTGAAATTGGATATATTTACCTGTGTTTTATAAAACCATTAGGGCATTTTTTTTATTTTTTTTTTACAATTTCATATTTATAAAGCTATATGTTGTTATATTTTTTTAACCTTTGAAATGCATTTTTGTACACATCAACACTTTCTAAGCACATCAGTGCTATTTTGGGGCTAAAATGAAGAAGTTGTGATTAATTTATTATGCAGTGTATTCAGGCTTGAACATGTTTCCTATGAATCCTCTGAATATATAAACAGAACATATGTGTTACCAGTGTCAGGGTGAGAAAGTCCATTTTAACAGAGTTCTTAAAGATTAAGGGCAAAATAAGTGATTAAAAAAGTGTGCATACGTTTTTAAATGATGCTCTCTGTCTCGGAGAGTTAATAATAAACTCCTGACATTCATATTGGGATGCTGAAAAGCCCAAAAGGCTTGTGTTTTGTGTAAAATGTGGCTCAGTGTATGTGCAAATGGATTGCAGTGTCAGCTCTGCTCACAACACCACAGATTATTCATTAATTCTCTGAGCAGATCCCCATGGAGGAGAAAATACATTGGGGTAATTAGTGGTCTAATGTGTGCCTTTTATTAATGAACACCGCATGTCCAATAATGTGCTTTCAGACCTGTGTCAGACAACACTACAGAGCGCTTCAGAGTAGCACAAATGCAGCAATTACTACTGAGTTTACAACTATTCACAGACAACAAATGAAAAATAAATGAGTCCAGTAATATAAACTGATCCTTCCACTTGCTGCAGATTTTACCTCCTTCTTTTCTTATCATTAGCTCCTCTGCTACAATTCTAAAATAACAATGACCTTCATATTTTTTTTGTTTCACCACTGACACTGAACGAGAGCAGAGAGTCATTTTAGAGCAAAATATGTAGAATCAGCAAATCAGCACTAACACGACTGTAGCGCATGAAAATGTATAAAAATATGTGCAAGTTTACCACAGTTTCCTTTAAAAGCTTGAACACAAATAGTGATCCTTGAATCACTGCATGTCAATATGCTCAACTGAACACATAATGTCTGATCTACACCCACTTTGCAATTTAATAACATACTATTTTGTAGGATATTTTCTGAAGGTGATGATGGCCAGACCCTCAAAGGCAGCAAAAATTATGTCAGAACATTTGAAGAGATAATAAATGACCTCCTTATTTGTGTAGACCAGGGGTCTGGAGACCCCATGGTAGAGTACTGTTATTGATAGGTAACATAGTAACGTAACAGATTACTTTCAAAAGTCTAAAAATCTAAAGCCTCTCTCTCTCTCTTTCTCTCTCTCTCTCTCTCTCTCTCTCTCTCTCTCTCTCTCGCTCTCTCTCAAATTCAAATTCAAACTGTTTTGGTACAGTGTTGCCAAAGCGTTATCATACAAATGTATGACACAGGTTCATACATAGAACATTAAATACATAAACCAAGAACAATTGCTGTAGTCTGTGTGTGTTCACAAAGTCAATATGCAGTGACTATGACACTCTCTCTCTCTCTCTCTCTCTCTCTCTCTCTCTCTCTCTCTCTCTCTCTCTCTCTCTCTCTCTCTCTCTCTCTCTCTCTCGCTCTCTCTCCTCCTAATCTCTATTCCTATCTCTCCCTCTCTCCATCACTGATGCACTCTCTCACCATTCCACAGTGAAGCTGATCAGACCAGGACACCATCACCCACTGTCGTCTCCATCAAGGCCAGAGGCATTTACACACACAATTAGAACAAACACCAGATGAATCTACAGTCACATTGATATGATCAACATTATTTACAGGGTTGATTTAATGCAAACAAGGATTAAAGCAAAAAAAAAAAACACCATCTAACTGAACTTTGCACCCCACCCCCACCAATCGAAAACCAATGTAGCCATTGGTGGGATGGGACATACATTTTGGGGTCAGTGCTGATATTGGAGGGTAAAAAAGCAGATATCTGACATTGGTTGTGTGGGTCGATGTATAAACGACCCAGTTGACCTTTCCTGGGTCTCATGTGATCAGTTTGACCTGGCACTGGCCGGAGAGAGAACTGAAGTCTGAAAATTGTACGGAGAGGATTGTGTCACAAATGGATTATGACATGCTCGATATTTCAAGAAAATTATCCTGTTATTTCAAGATAATTCTGCACCACTAAAAAATCAATCATTTGCTCCGTATGCCAGTAAAAACATTTTCTGAAAATTTCAGCCAAATCCGTCTTTCACTTTTTGTATTATTTTGTAAGTATAGTCAGACAGATAAACAGACAGATAAATGCTGGCAAAAATATAACTTTTATTGTTTATTATTTATATAACTAATTATTACAGATATTGCTGTAAATATTTAAAGATGGGTTTATTATTCTATGTCTTATGAGGAAACACCATGAACATATATTCACAGTCGTCATGATATTATTTCTGTGGTTGATTTATTTCTGTAAAGCCCTGTGAGGCAACGTTTGGGACTTGAAAAAAATTATAACTTTATATTTATTCTCTTCAGTGGAGGCAGTGGTTTGGAGAAGCAGGGGTGATTGCATTAGATTAGCTGTACCATGATGCCCATGATGCCTTGTGGGTAATGAGGTTTTTACATTAGTACACAGTATCTATTGTGAAAAGTTCCTCAACCTCAGCAAACATGCAAAACACTGCAAAATTTAAATACTTAATCTATTCTCATCAGACAAACTGATATTGAATTTGGGAAAACACTTTATTTTATCTGGTATGATCTAAAGGTCTACGATATCTATGTACTGGAAGATCAGATACATAAGGTAACTTAAGCCACAGGTAAACATGTTTTAAGGCAGGGCACATTTAAATCAAATTTACAGCTTATTTGAGGTTTAATTTATAGCAATTGCATCATAGAATCATTATTAGTGCGGTAGAACTAAAGACACAAATACAACTAAATATTAATTTAATATTGAATAAACCCACAGTACACCAGAAATGCAAAAACATAGGATCACATTTAACTTGTAATGCAGTTGTTCCATTTAAATCCATGCTTACAGTTCATATATAATTATCCAGTTTGACTCCCATGAACTCATATGATACATTATCAATTAGAAAATGAAACCATTCAGGTCCATCTCAGTATTTGTAGGTATGAAGAATGAAAAGGATAAAAAATGATTGATGTTTTCTTGTAAGCGACCCCCCCCCCCCCCTCTTCCTCCTCCACCCCCCACCCCCACCCCCACCCCGTCAGGCCCATGAACAAAATGTGGTTCAAGAAAAACAGAAACAATCATTTTAAAAAATCCCTCTAATCCACCCTACGTACACTGGTGGATGTCCACACCATGCGCCCTGTGTGACACACCACCATTATCATGGGTATCAGCCCTACTATCAGAACTCATGGAGCTATTTTCTGCTCAGCCCTCTTTATTTCACTCTTGCTTCAGCTCATGGTTTTTGTTTTTTTAATGTGGAATGGAGCCGCACCACGCCTCGTCACGACTGCTTGGGAGGGAGGGCTTTGTTTTGTCAGTGTGTTGAGTAATTGTAGGAGCTAAGATGTGGTTGTATCACTGTGAATTTAGGCCACACATGTATCTGTTATGAAACACTGTGGCATTTAGACCCAATTTTTACATTTTTTGTCATATGATCATCTTAAATTAAGAACTCTACTTAATTTTTCTGCACATTTTTATGTCATATATCCTCACCATTCCTGATTTTTTATGTTTTTTTTTTTCTTTTTTTGCATGAATGATCCATTAATTTGTATTTTCTATGCTGGGAAATTGTTGAAGTGGCAGCACATACTTTGAGCCAAAGCATCCCCTGCAGTTGCAGATGGTCGCAGTCATAACAGTTTTATTTGACAAGTGCATTGGCTCACGCAGCCACCTTGGCAGTTCTCAATGTTTGCTTCTCGCAGCATGTTAGTTCAGTGACTTAGTTCAGAGTCTCGCTGTCTAAGACACATTCTTTATGTCAAAACTGATGACAGAAATAGGACATAGCTCATGATTTTTATCCCTGACGTGAAAGTTGGCCAATTATTTTCTTAGTAATGCGATACTGAACAGACCATCAGGATGTAGTAACTAGTAAGAGCTTGAGTCTGGTCTCAAGATTTAGTTTTGGGATCAGCAAAGATCATAAATGTAGGGATATACAGTATATGTATATGTATATGTATATGTGTATATGTATATGTATATGTATATGTATATGTATATGTATATGTATATGTATATGTATATGTATATGTATATGTATATGTATATGTATATGTATATGTATATGTGTATATGTATATGTATATGTATATGTATATGTATATGTGTATATGTATATGTATATGTATATGTATATGTATATGTATATGTATATGTGTATATGTATATGTATATGTGTATATGTATATGTATATGTATATGTATATTTGTGCTGTTTCATATTAACCTTTTACCATCTGTTCTTTTTCTTAAACCATTTCTACACTGCAAGAAGTATATTTTCTCATTTCTTTTGTCTCAAATCTACTTCAAATAAGACATAATCACCTAAAAGCACATTTTCTGTGAGATATACAGTACGAATGTATTGTTAGACAATAGATCTTCAAAATCTTATTTCAAGAAATCTTATCTAGATCATTTTCAAAAAAAAGAATTACCCAAAAAATTAAATATGAAATGAGATTTTCAAGATTGTTAAAAAAAAAAAAGGGTACTTTATACAGTATCTCACTGAAAAAGTAGTTTTTAGATTCTGTCTTTTTTTTATTGTTTTATATCTTAACTAGAAATGAGAAAAATACACTTGGTAAAATTCAGGTTTTTTTCCACAGTGTATTTATTATAAGACATTTAGACTGCACTTAATAATACAAAAGCCCAAGTATTTTTATAAGTAAAACACAAAATATATCAGTAGAAAAATGACTCACATGAAACATCCAACCCAAACCATTAAATGAGTCACCAATAATCTGGTGGATGTTAAGAGGTGTGATAATATTAACATTTTTAACATGTAACTGTTCTGTCTGGGATTTACACTGACTGACTCATTAGGACCACGTCGGCACAAGACCTATTGAGTCATTCTATTTCTCACTGTCCGAGTCTCAAACCAGTCCTGATACATTCTGGTTTTGATCATGACTTGATTAAGATTTAGATGTTCTTAACTGTAACAGGAGAAAAATATTTGATTAAATGTTATGAACGTTTTCATACATGTGTAGTGTATGTCCAGTATTTTCTTTTTGCTCTGCTTAACCCATAAAAACCCAAAAAGTGACTGAAATTATCTCCTGATCTAAAATTATTAATACCTGATGATCCACTAATTCTAATAACACATGTAAATAATTAGTGTTGTTCAATTTTGACTTGTATCTTATAATTTTGACTTTTTATCTCATCAATTTGACTTTTTATTTCAAAATGTTGACTTTTTATCTCATAATTTTGACTTTTTATGTCATGATTTTGACTTTTTATCTCATAATTTAGACTTTTTATGTCATGATTTTGACTTTTTATCTCATAATTTTGACTTTTGTCTCATAATTTTGACTTTTTATCATATGATTTTGATTTTTTATTTCAAAATTTTGACTTTTTATCTCATAATTTGGACTTTTTATGTCATGATTTTGACTTTTTATGTCATGATTTAGACTTTTTATGTCATGATTTTGACTTTTTATGTCATGATTTCAACTTTTTATTTCATAATTTTGACTTTTTATGTCATAATTTTGACTTTTTATCTCATAATTTTGACTTTTTATTTAATGATTTTGACTTTTTATCTCATAATTTCGATAAAAAAATCTATTTGAGTGAACCAAATTGAATTGCATAGGGTTAGGGTCGTTTTCATTTAATTTGATTCACTCAACTAGATGTTTTTATGTGTGACATATTGAAGAAGAATTTTTAAGTTTATTCAATGTTTTACTTTTTTCATTTGGACACTTGAAACACCATCGTCTTCTACAACATTGATTCATTAGTGAAACCCATGGAGTTTGATTTATGATACTGGATGGATGTGCTGGGTTTATATTATATTAATGAAATAATGTGCCAAAATAGTTGAAATAGATGAACATCTATATGATTACTTAGTTTAATATAGAAAATATCTCATTTTCACTGAAATAATATAAAATAAAGAGGATAATATTGAAATAAGTGGAGGTAAATCACTTAAGAAAAGTTAAATATGGACCAAAATTCATTTGGGAACTTCCACAAAAGTAGTCCTGGATCTTTAGGGGATAATTAAAAGGGGGTTAATTAGGGATTAATTAAAATCAACAGCTAGACAAGTGTGTGTGTGTGTGTGTGTGTGTGTGTGTGTGTGTGTGTGTGTGTGTGTGTGTGTGTGCCCATGCATGATGTGTTTTTCAAGGTTATATTCAAATGTTTTTACTGACATTTCGATTGATTGACTGGAGTGTCACAGGTAAAGTATCATCTAATTGTGCAAATTACACCAAAATCAGCCATTCCTGCCAGCGGTTAAAGGAGGCATCCTTGCATAAGTTGTAACGTCTAATGGGTGTTTTGTTTTTTGTTGTTTTCGATTTGGGTTTTCAACTTTTTACATTAAAAACTTCTTTTTTTTTGTTTATCTGCCTCAGATAAAATATGCTAAATCTAAGACACTTTAATCAGATTGATAAAAAAAAAAAAACTGGCAAAAGTGCAGGTTAGACTACCTGATAATATAATAATGTTATTATACTTATATTTCCATAATTCTTATATTATGGAGGATGTATGTATACAATAAATGTATAAACCTTCCCTTAGTCAGAACCATTAAAACCAATGCAGTATTTTGAAGTAGATTTGATAGCTCCGAGATAAACATTCCTTTACAGTAAAACCACTTCTCACCTTAAATTCCAAAATTTCACATTTTTATCCAAGGAAACTACAACCAGTCACTATTTTCTGTATTTGTCAGAAGGTTTCTCACTCTGGAGGGTTGTAGACCACTGTTACAGCACATTTCCATCCATGCCTTCCACATTTTATAGGGAATCTTGTACTTTTACTTTTACTCTCTGTCAGCACAACATACATAAAAGTTTGCAGTCTGTTTTATTACATTAATTAAAGTAATCAAATTGCCTCCTCCTCAGCCAGCTCCAGTGTAATGCTGCATAAATGCTAATGCAGGTGTTAAATGGGTCATTATCCAACAGGGGCATTTTAGGTAAGGTTGTAACATAGATAATTAAATGCATTTATCCTCACCATACATCAGTGAACTGATGTTAGTTTATACTTGTTTGTATTGATAGCTCCAAATTAAAAAAAAAAAAAAAAAAAAAAGGATCCATATAGAAGATGTGAATGAAAACACTAATTGCTGACAATATTTTAGTTTTTTCTGGTCATTTGATGCATAAATATTCATCAATTCCAGCTTTTCCACACAATTCATCCTTATTTTATAGTCCACCCCCCAACAATCTGTGAATGTTTTAATTACGTTATGCACCATGGAGGGTGAAATATCCAAATCCATTCCTATCTTTTACTTTTACTTTTAAATCCCTTATTGTGTTTTCCCAAGCATTCAAGGGCAAACTGGTGATCCTCTACCTATTTTTGTTCCTGAAGTACAAAGGCTGGATGCTATACCAGCTCATATCAGGCTTTTTTTAAACCTCATAGTCGCCACTGTATCTATAAAAGGTTTTCCTCCTGTGTGTTTTTGTCCTGAAAGAAAAAAAAAAACAGAAAAATAAATATACAAATCTCTAATTTCTGTCTTTATTTGCATTTTCCATTCCACCCTTTTTCTAAATTTAATTGCAGCCATATCAAAGTTTAGCCTTTATGGTCTGTGTGTGCTGTGAGGATTCTTTTCCTGTTAATATTGTGTAGAATCCATACAGTGCATTAAACAGCAGGAGCATCATTAAACCATCTGTCTGCTATTGATTTATAAACCAGACGTCCCTTATGTGATGAGATATGCTGATAAGGTTTAATTGAAAGTCTGACTTCACATTGTTCAGTGGAAATACGAACCCTCTAACTACTCAAGTCTTACTAATGTCTGAAATGTACATCTGTGGTACTGGTGCCGTGCACATTTTACTTCACACTTTGAGTGGATCAATAGGTTTCTGGCAGAGTTGCAGAGTGTGAGCTGTATTTACAGCCACATGAGCTGATAGAGAAGTGCATTATCTGTTTACTGTCTAAAGTGGAAACTGCACACTTGACAATAGGAGGAACATTACAGCCAAATGCTTTACATCCCAGTTTTCCCTTACATTGGCCTCCCTCGGTACATTAAACACCCCTCAGACACCCAGATGCTGACAGAATCACAGTTTAACCTCATTACCATTTTCTCTGCTTTGGTGCAGTTCTCATTTTGGAAAGTGTCAGCTGTTTTTAACATGTTTGTTTTCATAAACAACCCTGAAAATTCTGTATAATAAATACAAGCCATGCTTAGCTCGGACCCAAACATTTTACAGGAAAAGAAGGACATGTCTTCAAATTCAGTTGGCTTTTATTCACATTTCATTATGTGTTGACATCTCAACTGCACCGTCTGTCAGATACATTCCTCTACGTTCCTGAATGGTCTTCTCTCCTGATCCTAAGACATGGAAACACCAGGAGATATGACCACTTCCATCACTGGTAATAATAATAATAATAATAATAATAATAATAATAATAATAAAAGCAGCATTGAAGAAACAAATGTGATTTCTCTCTCCCTTCATCACGAGCATCTTTGTATTAAATTACCTGAATGTAACCATCAAGGATCAGTTTAATAAAAAACATAGAACTACTGTAGCTTGTGATAAATAAACATCATCATTCTACCGTCGTCAGAATCAGACTCCACGCTCACAATAATAATAATTATAATAATGATAATAACAATAATAATAATAATGTAGAATACAAACTCAGAAGTAAAAAAAAAAAGTGACTCAAGCCTTTTTTAGGAAATAAAACATGACTGGTCTACAGTGTGTGTGTATGTGTGTGTGTGTGTGTGTGTGTGTGTGCATGTGCATGTATTGTATGTTGTTGTGCATTGGCCATATGTATCCCACTCTGTCTGCCATGTCACCAGAGCAGCAGTAAAGTTCCCACGTCCCACTCCAGACAGTTGTAATGGGACTGGATCTGCTCTGGTTCTGTATGTGGTCATTAAGACAGTTGTGCAGAGTGCAGACAGATACTGTCTGGTACCAGTGAGCTACAGCAGGGTGCTACAACAGCAGGCGAGGCGTCTCTTATTGTCCTGGACTTCCTACAGCATGTTAGCACTAGTTACACTACAGAGGGCCACGACCTACAGCTCCTACACTTTCCTACACTTCATGGCTTATATAGTATGAAATGCTTTGGTCATGAGTGACATCAAAATACTGTACATTATTTAGTGTCCTGTAATTCACACTTTAAAGGTGCTCTGTGTAGGATTTAAGGCAGGGGTCTCAAACATATGAGCAGGGGGCCAAATGTGGCCCGTTAAAGGTTCCAATCCGGCCTGTGGGATGAATTTCCAAAGTATAAATTCCACAGTTAAGGCTGTAGAACTCATTTTAATTTAGGTTCCACATACCAATGATGTGGAACCTGAACCAATGATCTACAGTAACAGCATAACAATTTACAAAATATAATCACTTCATATTTTTCATTGGTTTTATGTAGAGAAAAAAGTCTTAGATTATGCCTATAAATAATGACAACTTCAAATTTGTGTCCGTTTTAGTGCAAAAAAAATTTTTTTAAACTAAGATGTTTACACTTAAAACTATCCTGTAACAATAAAATGTGAATCACCTGAACAAATGTCAACAACCTGAAATATCTAAAGAAAATTAAACACAATTTTAACGGTTTTCAACAAGTGTTTTTGTAGATCAGATCCATACTGGACATTCATAAATGATCAACTGAGGTATAATATTGTTAAAATTGCACTTGTTTTTCTCATGAAATTTCATTCTTTTCAGGTTATTCATATCTTTTGTTCTTCCGATAGTCTGTAAAAGTAAGTATTTTCATAATTTAATGCTGTTTCCTTTACACTAAAACACAGACATACATTTGGAGTTGTCATTATTTATAGGTTATTATGCTAATGTTTTACTGGGCCAGCCCACTGGAGATCAAATTGGGCTGAAGGTGGCCCCTGAAAGAAAATGAGATTGAGACCCCTGATTTAAGGGGATGTATGTTTTCATTAGTTTATAATCACTTTTAATTATGAATTGAGCCTTTAAAGGAGGCTCTTCTTTTTTGTGAATCCTCAACTCCTCGCTCCTCGCCGTCATTCAGAATGTCTCAACTCCTAAAATGCATACGGAGGAGAGAAAAAGTTGGCCTGAGATCTATTACCAAGGTTACACGGGTGTATCTTCTGGAATCAGCCATCAACACCTGTGTCTTGTCACATTATGCCACTGTGTGATTAGAATATAAACTTGATAAATACTTTCTCATAAACACTACTCGCTGATGGGCATGATAAACTACAGCGGTGCAGGGTAACAAAATAACAGATGATGCAGCCATGCCACATATCATATTTAACTGATGATATTAGAAATGACGAAGCAAACATGTCCTGTTTTGTTAAATGGCATGTCTTCTCCTCATTTCTGCTAGTCATATATTGTACACGAGAGACTAAGACACAGGGAGAGGAATGAAGGAATAGAATTATGGAGGTACAAACTAAGAAATAAGGAAGGAGCGAGTTTGTCCTCTTGTATGGACGCAGTTTTCCAGTAACATCATGGACAAACCAAGCCTCATCTCTTATTATATTTTCATTTCTGAGAAGTAGAAGGTGAACTAATGGGTACTGTCACTACAACATGTTAAATCCTACACACAGCACCTTTCAAAAAAAATGCAAATGAAAAGGAGTTTGTCTCGTCTGTTTGCTTACTAAAGCCCCTTTCAGACATGAACCTCATTAAGACAGGAACATAAAGTCCATGGTGATTCACACGTCTGTCTGAAGAAACACATCTCCATAAAATTAATGACACATGTATTTTATGTTGAGGCATTACTGTAAATGCCAAAGCAGCTCAAAGTGTGCACAGAAGGCCTTTAAACTGATGTCTTGTTACTCTTATTTAAGGTTCTGAAAACATATTTTTGTCATCAGTTATCCCACATAGGTAGAATAGGCAGTCAGTTCTTATTTAATATGTGACTCTATACATCACATTTCCAGCCAGAAATACACGCTATGCATAAGAATCTCATGATAGCTAATCAATTGTTGCACCAAATCTCATCACACCCACACAATTGTGATGGAGCAGATTAGCAGATGTGCTTACATTTTAAACAATCGTATTACATTTGTCATGAAGATAAAAAAAAAAAAAAAAAAACAAGGCCGAAGAACAATAATTCCCAATCCAGCATCTAATCTAATCAAATCAAAACATGGTATTTGATGTTGGATAAAATTTGTCAATGTCAACTGTATAAATACACAGTAAGATCCAGTAAAAAACAATAACTTGACATCTTGTCACGCTCTGGCTGTGTGCACTGTCAGCCATAATAAAATAGAGAGTAAACTAAAAATGAGATCATAAATAATACAGTTAAGAACATGAGGTCCTCAGCACAACAGTCATCATTTAAACCAAGTGACAGATGGAATATGAGGTCTATAGATACAGCCATGAATGTTAATGTCTGAAAAGGGCTTAACTACTATTAAATCTACACACTAAGCCCAGAACCAGGCTTGACAAGGTGTTTTTTTTTCCCTAGTAAACTTTGCATATACCCTGCAGTCATGCCTTGCTCTACAGTGAATGCAGTGTGAGCTTTTGGTCGGCCCCGAGTCAAAAACCAACATTAGTGCTAAGATCCGCTGGGTCACATGGGCTCAGCAGCAGCCCATCAGCTGTGCCGGTGGAGACCAAAGGTGCACACAATGGTATCCAAAAAGTAATGATATGGTCACTGACTGCGAGTCAGAAAGGCCTCCAGGGATAGCATTAGTGTGCATTCTTGGTGCAGTTTTTGTCCTCATCACTAGGTGGCAGTAGCCATCTTACTGCCACCTCTTACCACTTCACCACACTGTGCCTTCAGAGGACGAGTGAGACACTGATGGGACACCACCATCAATAATTTATTTCAAGTTCAAAAAAATGAACGAATGAATGAAAGCAACTTGAAATCCAAAATAAGCTGGTGCTGTCCAGTCCTTAGATTGAAAACCTTCTGTCAGTTCATCCACCGTCCTTGAATACTAAAAGCCATCCTTTTTGTTTTAGTGGAGCTGCGTGCTCTCTGTGCGGACAGTCTTTCTGCTCATTCATCATCTTCTTTCTGCATCTTTTCTACACTTTCATCCATGCATCCTTCGATGTTCTGGCAGTCTGGTTTGTGTCCTTGTACTCCCAGTTGTTTCTGCTGGTGTCAGTCACTGGTACTGGAGGTAATTTTTGAGGGACTGAGGCAGAGGGAGGCTGTCGATCTCCTGAAGACGATCCCGACCCAACGCCAGGCGAGCAGCTCGGCGACACAGGTCCATCAGTGGAAGAGGCTCCGCTGAGGAGGACGACGGAAAGAAGAGTTAGCGTTACTGAGAACAAACCTGTCAGTGTGTCATAGGATGTGTTTATGTTTATACCTGCACGTCTACATTTAATACATGTGTTCTAGATACAGTATTTGTTATACATGACTGATAGGTACAGACATCACATCTCCAAACCTCCTGCTTAGACACATACATGTCACCAGTGACACCTGTTTTAAACAGCCTGTATAGATACGTAACCCATTTAAATGCACCATCTGTCACACTGATTTTCTGTCCTCCTACTTGAGTAAGGTGTCAAATTAAAAAAAAATAAATCCTATTTTCTTCTACATGCTGTTTTCAACATATTTTTGGCATTTTGAGTGGAAAAGCACTGTAAGCATCTATATCTATATTTATGCGCTTAAGTGAATTCCTGATCAGATTTTCCTTGACCTTCATTTTCACATGACGGTTAAGGAGGTAACTGATACAGCAAGTTGTGGTCTGAACTGTGGAGAAGAGGAGGAAGAGGAGGAGGAGGAAGAGGAGGAGGAGGAGGAAGAGGAGGACAGAGGAGGAGGAGGAGAAGGCAGGACTGTACTTTAGAAGAAACTTGTCTGTATCGTGTTGTTGTTTATCAGTTTTGCATCAGGTTCATATTAAATCCCAATGGGGGTAATATCAAGAACAAGAGTAATAATAATGACTCTACAAATTCAACTTCTTTATTCACTACTTTTCTCAAGTTAAACTACGTAAGTATATATATATATATATATATATATATATATATATATATATATATATGAACTACAGATACATGTGTACTGTGTTGACTATTATTGATTATTGTAATCACCTTGTGTATCTGTGTGTGTGTGTGTGCAGAGACATATCATGCTATAACTCAATGAATACTTGAGATATCACCATGAAATTACACGGGGATATACATATAGCTAATGTGCATAAGATGCAATGATCCATTTGAGTAAAGGTCAAAGGTCAAGGTCGCATTCAGCAGAAAGGTTAAAATCACATGATCAGGACGGAGAGTCGCAGAACTTTCAGATTGGTACCAAACGATGCAGAATGAAGATTTCTACAATTCTCATAGTTGGTGTTATCACCTCCAACCAATAGTTTTCGAGATCTCTGGAGGTCAAAGGTGACATGTTGCAAAATTAACTTCTCTAACACTGTTTGTGTGTGTCAAGCATAGACATATCACATTGTAACTTAATCAATACTGGATATATTATCATAATATTACACGCACTGATGCATATAAAAATATAATGAAATGATCAATATTACAAAAGGTCAAACGTCAAGGTTGCATTTAGCTGATGAGTCAAAATCACATTATTGGCTCTAATTCAAGAACCAGTTGTCATAGAAACTTAGGATTGGCACAAAATAGGGGTGAGATTAGACATTCTCTGAATACTTGTTGGGTTCATTCTTGTGAAACTAAGCCCAGAACATTCCTTATGCGTTTGATTATCAGAATGACAAAGTCAAAGAGGCGAAAAATTTAAATATAATTCAAATAAACTGGCCTGTTGAGTTTGGCTATTAGTCTGGGTTTGTTCTGACATCAAGATCAGGGGGAGAAATCTTAAGAAACAAAAAATAAACTCAAACTACATCTGCTGAGAATCATTCCATCGACAATTGGATCATTGCTGATTCTTTTTCATAGCATCATAATCACTTCCATTTAATTGTAATGACCATGTCAGAGTAGCCTAATTAGACCACAGACAAAGACTAGAGGAGAGCACGTAGTGGAAATGAACACAGCAATCCCACTTCCTCCAACAGTCTGTTCCCAAAGCTTTCAACATACACTCATGCACATAATACACACACACACACACACACAAACTTTTGGACCTTGTGACCTCCGTCGACACAAAGGCATCCAACCATCAGTATGCCAACTGGAGGAAAATGCAGGGAAATGGGGCAGAACAAAGACAAAGGTGCTCATTGACATGGAAAGAGGAAAGTAAGAGGGTGGGCTGTGGAAAAAAAGGGATTCAAAGTCAAGGGAATCAGGTAATAAATGAAGAAAGTCTGCAACTGATTGATGTGTAAATGAGAAAAGTTGCAGAAATAATGGCTTTGTTTCAAACTAGACTTTAATTACTGGTGTGGGTTATTTTGGAGGTGTGAAGTGCTTTGTGAGGACCCAGAGTGGCATTAGAGCACAGTGGGTCTATCAGTCTGCACCTTCCTGCTGATCTTGTTTAGGAAAATACGTTGTAATTGTGGATGTCCTCTACCACCTGCCTCTGGAGCTGCACTGTTCAAGGTTAAACCAACAGAATGAGTGGACCACCCAACATAAACACACACACACACACACACACACACACACACACACACACATATCCTCGTTTCCATGTCTCATGAGGACCAAGTTTATAATCAGTTAGAAAATTACATTTAAAAAAAACTAAATAAAAATTAACGAATAAATGGAAAAAAGTCTATAAATAATGAAAACTAATTAAATACATTTTAAAAAATGTCATTTAAAAAATATTTAAAATAAATAATAATAATAATAATAATAATAATAATAATAATAATAATAATAATAATAATAATAATAATAATAATAATAATAATTTAAAACAAGTAAACACATATACAAACCTTTGAAAAATACATATGAATGAATATATTGCACCAATATTTGCACCAGTTTCCTCCATGTTTTATGGGGACTTCAAGAAAAACAAATTCATGTATTTATAGGGCCACATCATTTCTGCTTTACTAGTGGGGACCTTTATATTTAACCCTTGTGGGGACCTGAATTTTGGTCAAATACAAATACAAAATACTGGATATATCATCATGATATTAGACACACTGATGCATATATACATATAACCAAATGACCAATATTGCAAAAGGTCAAAGGTCAAGGTCGCAATTAGCAGAAAGGTCAAAATCACCTTATTGGCTCTAATTCAAGAACAGGTTGGCACAAATTGGCACAAAATAGGTGCGAGATTAGGCATTCTCTGAATACTTGTTCAGAGAATGGGTTCAGATCAGTCTAAATAAAGCTGCTGGAGTTAAACCTCATAGAAAAACACCCCATACTTCTATGTGCAGCTCTTTCCTTTCAGTCTAAACCAAGACTAAATATAAATACTAATATACCTGATGTTGTTTTGCAGTACGTTGGCTTTGGTAATCTGTAATTGGCCCTACTACCTGTTTGAAAACACCTGTAATGAACAACTAAATATAAAGACAAGACATCACAAGGTAGATTTTCTACATCCTGAAAACAGGGAAGGAGCAGAGGCAGAAGTCTTCCCAAGTCCTTTCTCATCACTTGAATTCCAATATGCTGAAAAGTAATAATTGCGTTTTTACCCAGTGATATAAGCCCTGCAGCTTTTACTGATACTGATTTCTGTAGGTGAACTTTGAAAAATATGACATTTGCTTGAAATCCTCATATATGAAAGTTGCAACCTGGAGAATTTTGGGTTCATGAGTCACATAAATATTAAAAAATGCACATCAATTAGCTTTTTATTTATTTAGCGATACATCACAGCAAGTCTAATGTGTACTTTTGTATTCAGAGGATCTAAAGAAATGGAGTGGCTTCCAAAGTTGTTGCATTTGATTTTTTTTTTTTATTATTTAACCTTTATTTACCCAGGTGTGTCCCATTGAGATCAATTATCTTTTTTTCAAGGGAGACCTGCCGTACTGTACAAGTGCATGTCTTTGGATGTAATACAGTTTGTTTCTAAGGTAGTTCGTGTGTGTAGTTTGTCAGTGTGAAGGGTCATAAACAACATCAGAAGCCCTCATTACAGCTCTAAGTATAGAGCCAACAGAAATAAACAGTAATGCTAAGCTGGCTTTACTGCCTCTGTGGCTGATGACCAGACAAAGAGTCTGACACCAGAGTGTTTGATCAACTAATGTTCTCTTTTTATTATGAGAGGAGGGTATTGTGTAAGTCAGATATATGAAGAATCAAACTCAAGCTTGAACAAAAACAGTAAAAGAAAAAAAAAAATCATTGTAGCGAGACCAAAATGACATTTCAGTGCACAAACTGTATGACAGCAAACCAATGTGTTTGCTTATGCAGACACAAACATTGGTTTGGTTCACTGTTCTGCAGAAAAATACTCATTTGTTCCAGTGACTTACAGAAGGGAGTGGAGTGTCAACTAAAACCACTGACAACTGCAACTGAAAGTGTTAATTTGAGGTTGTTTTTTTTTTATTTGTTTTGTTTTGTTTGTTAATATTGGTATTCTTTAAAACTCGTGCAGTAAGCTTTCTGTACTTGTATGTGCTTAACACTCGCACGTACGTCAAGGGCGGCAAATATGCAACCAAATCCAATTAATTTGAGCATGCTTGCAGCTTCTTTAGTACTCAGTTATGTGGAGACAATTTCAGCACACAACACTGTGGCTGTAAAGAGGAAGGAGGCAATGTCATCTATAACTTCCTCTCTTTTCCTCTCTCCTTCTCTGGAGAAAACACTTAAAATAATAAAACATTAAAAGTAGCCATAAAAAGTAAAAAAAAAAAAAAAAAAATACACAAGTGTACTCTAGAGCCTCTACAGCTCAAATCAAAATTGAATCAACCACCGTTATTGAAATCTTCTCATCTTAAGGAGGCATACTTTCTATGCAACAACTCTTGCTGCTTCTAAATAGTAACATCAGGAAAATAATCCTACAGAGTTTATATCTAGTGTATAATTCATGTTTCCATCTAACAACATGATTGCATACAATATACAAACCTGCAGAATAGAGATTATAAGCGTTTGTTCGTTTTAAATGGCAAATTATTGTGATTATTCCTCTGATTTTACACCATTAGCAAAGGTTTTTGCATCTTTATATAATTTGTTTTAATTTGCGTCAACGAAAGCACTACTTCAAGAGACTCTTCATTTTCATTGCACTACCTCTAGGGAATCCAATAAACGTTATTTGCCACCAGTTGTAATCGTCTCAACATTAATCATGCGCTGCCCTCCAGATGTTCATAATGGCCTTGCATGGTATGACACAAGTAATTAGCCTGACTTAATAACTAACTGCATAAATGAAACCATTTTAGTCTTTATGACTCTTTTCCACTTGTCCCATCAGCATGTTCTCAAGTGGTTTTACGTACTAATAGAGGTTTACTGCAGATGATCAGTGATATGTCATTTACCTTAATGTTGTGACACATTCATTGCATTAACAAGAGTTATAAAATGCCCCATGTCGACTGGGACACACTGTTTAAACCACTGACGACTGGACCATTATATTTAACTTTAATTATATTTAAGATTAAGTTTGTTTTGGACTCTTAAGACTGAATGACCCCTTCAAGAAAGAAGAAGCCATACCACCTTAAAAGACAAGTCAATGTTGTGTTCAGCCTTCTAAATGGCAGAGAAAATTGATTATTGGAAACAACAAGGGTAAATAAAATCTATTTCAGTTACAGACCGTCATCCTTCATTAGTCTGAGTTCAAGCCTATTTATAAAGTGCTCACTCAACAACATGGTTCTTCAATCACTTCCTGTGGGAAAACACCCACACTGTGGTTAAACACTTCAAAGAAAAAGCACGGGAATATAAACACGACTTAAACATGCGTTTTCCTTTTTCCTTCTGAGAATTTTGTTCAGGCACATGTTAAGTTGTTCAGTAGTAACTCTGCTGATCATTAATGTGAAGGCAACAGACTAATAGGGATTGTTTTAGAAGGTTCAGTCATGAGCTACTGGGAAATATTAGATCGATAACACACGTGAAGCAAAAATGAGAAACTTCTTCCCAAGTGACACATTTCATATGGATATGAAGTGTGACCCAAGGTCTGCTGCAGCGGGAGCAAGTGTGACATGACGACTGTAATGAGATGCAGTGCACAGCAGCGCGGTGGAGAATTTATTGTCTGTGGACAATGATAATGGGACAGAGGGTGAAAATGGCAGTGGCAGCATGGCTTTTATGATGGATGTAAAAATTGACCTGGGGGTGTGCCGCGAGATAAATAAGGCCTGACAGATGATGAAAGAGTTTAAAGTCAAATTCACTTTTTTTCCGCATTTCAAAATATAATCAAATGTGATAGGTATTGCTGCTATTGTGCATAATGTTCCATTTCCACTAGAGGATAAATCAGTATGGATGTTGCTAGGAGACACAATATCATTTTCTATACTGGGCTACTGACTGGGCCTGTTGTAGTAAATTAATGTTTATATGTGGGGATTTTAGCCATTTTTGCACAAGTCTACAAAGACCATGGGTATGCACTGTTGGGACTTTAACCATGTGTCCTTTAATAGATGCTTAATATGGTTGGGTTTGTGAGACCTGTTACCAATATAGTCAATATTGTAACAAATGTCATACAACTGGTGTCAGTTTCAGTGACTCATCTGGTAATGCATTTTATAGCAAAGAGTTCTGGTCAGGCTTCTATTATGTATTACATGGTTTGCAAGTAAAATTTTAAAAGCCATTTAAAATATATTATATGTATATAAATATGTGTGTTGGTGTTTGATTTGATAACTGTTCGGGCAATTTAATAATCAGGATCATTTAACTATTGCATTATCATTTCCAGAAGGATGTCAACCCCTTTTAACTCAGTTATGCTTTTGTGACACTGAAATATCAACCTATTATCTTAGGTTAAACCTACCGAGCAGCCATAATGCAAAATAAAATTTATTAGCTTATTACTTTTCAAAAACTACAACATATAGACATACATTACATTTTGTTTTCTCACCACAGTATAATAAATTGATTACAATAAATTAAGTCTGGCTCACAGCAAGGCATACATTGTAAAAACATAAAAAACTAAAGGTTAAGTAATTCAGTTTGGGACCTCCTACCTTTCATTATCTACATTATACTTCCTCTCACCATGAAGAAAAAAAAAAGCTGTGGCTAGATGCTGAAAAAAATTTTTTTGTTTGTTTTATTCTTTGGCAGGGATATTATCACTTCACACTGTGGATAATGTAAACGTTCCATCAAACAAGTCCTCCCCTGACATATTTTCTTGCAGAATGTTTCCTGCATTTACCCATGAAAAGTGTGATATGTATCAAGAACTACAAACTATCCAAAGCATGCAAGGGTTTTTCCCTTATTCCAGAAAGACTGTGACTGGTGCTAGGTCTACTCCTCATGCAGAGATAGGTCTGGCTACGACAGAATACCAATTCATAGAATGCAGGAAGGTGGTTACATTTTTGCGGCTCTCTATCTTTGGCTTGATTCTGCTACAGGCAAATAGTGAAGATTCAAAGCAGTGGGTAAGCGTGTACTTAAGTAGAGTGAATATTACGGTCTTATAAAGTGCTTAGCTGCTAGTGTGAGCAGTGAAACTGAAATGATATTAACTATCTTGAGTGGCCACCTACGCAGGTATAAGACGATTCAAGTGATGGTACCAACATCGACAAAGCCAATACTTCGCACCCACTTACTGACGTGTGGGGTGATATTATGGCAGAAAAAGAAAATATATATATATATATATATATATATATATATATATATATATATATATATATATATATATATATAAGAGCTACAAGTAAAATAGTATGTTGAACAGGAAGAAAATGTTTATAGAAAAGGCAAAGTGGTATAAAACTGAAGAGACTGTACACATGTAACATGTAGAATGGACAGCTCAGGAAAACATGATCCTCCTCTGGTTCTCTCTTTCAGTCTTCCTCCCTCATTTTGCCACAGCTCCATCTCATCTGAAACATGACCCCTGTCTCCTCTTTCCTCATGCAGCGCCGCTCCTCCAGCAAAAAAAAAAAAAAAAAAAAAAAAAAAGCTCTCTCACCCTTTTCTTTTCCTGCCCCGTTTCCCCACACGGCTCTTTTAATCTTTTTCCCTTCAAGGTCAGAGTGTTTGATCATCTCTGGCAACAAAGTCATCGTTGTCAAATAAAAGCTGTACTATCTCCAAAATGTCAACATGAGAAAAGAAAAATAAAGGGTGTGTTTAGGTTGATGACATCGCAGTTTTCATTATTGTCAGTTGGAGGATTCTCTAAATCCCAAGAGGTTGATGATTTTCAGAGCTCACACAGGGGCATGTAATCCTTTAAGCCTTTAATTAAAGTCAGTTTTATACTAAAATGAACAAAACCGTGAATATAACGCCTTCACACAACAAAAGTGGTCAAATTTAGAGTAATATCAGCCCTGCATTAGAAGTGCACTATAATAAAACAGCTCGATAATGTGACCTCCAATTTATTTCACACCTACACTCAGCTTTTCCTCCCTTAATACAATAAATACTATCGAGTCAATGCGACATGTTTTCCTGTTGACACCGAACACATAAAAGAGCAAACATTTGTGCAAAGGAAATCCACAAAACTGTCTTGTAAACATGTTGACTTGTAGAAGAAGAGGCAGCATCGCGTACATTTATGCAAGGTCACGGGTACAGGAAATCAAAGTGATACAAACAAACATGGCTCTGATTTGAAGAAAAACTGGGGAAAAGTCAGAGTGCAAAGCAAACAAAAGCAAAAAATACACATGCAAAGGCTTTAACACAGGTCGAAGGGCAAACAAGTTCAATAGTACCACCTGTTAGTAAGTTAATTCCTTCAATAGATGCATGTTCCTATGAATTAAATCAAAGCAGAGGAATGGAAACAGATGTAACAGCTGCATGGAATATCAGCATGTTTTAGTTGTAATTACCCAAACACATTAAAACTGTACAGATACCTGAGGTCTTCAGGTTTTTAGCCAAATTCATCTACTGCAGTACTCCTACTGTATATTATAGGAGTGTAAAACAACAAGAGTGAACAGTGTCTTTGTCAGATTTCTGATTGTTTCATCCTGTGTCGAGGCTGTAAAATCAAGTAGATCCATTAGATGCAGTTCAGGATGTCTGGCACAAATCGATCCACGTAGTTCAGATGAAGGATTGTACCGACACTGAAGTGACTTAAATTGTTAGGAGTCTGTTTTTGTTACATTTTTTGCAGATAATTAAATGGACAGATGCTGGGTTTTAAAAACAGATGTTAATATGCAAGCATTTTAAGAACTCAATGATATTCACTCTTTACCAAGGACTGTCATACATAATGCATAATAATAATAATCATCATCATCATCATAATTATAATAATAATCATCATCATCATCATCATCGTCTTCATCCTGTACGAACTAGGGTGATATGATAAGATGTGTAAAACTTTTTGTCTCCCTGGACATTTATTCAACTTTTTTACTGGTTCAGTAAGTTTTTAAATGGTTTTGATTGTAAATCAATTTAAAGTTGTGACATTAAATATACATTTACTAAAAGAGCAAATGTAAATCTTTCAGAAAAGATAACAGTTTACAGTACAGAACTTTCATGTATTTGTCCATTTTCTGATTTAGTCTTTGAGAGGGTGGTGGGAGTGCCAGAGACCGTCCCAGAAACCACCAGTTCATCACAGAGCTGACCTATACAAACATCCATTCACTCTCATATTAAAACCTAAGGGTGATTTAGAGTAGCTATATCCACCCATATAGGTCCATGTCTTAGGACCAGAGTGTGTGTAGACTTCAGGAAGCTAAAGTTTATGCCTTTTTCTACTGTTTTTCAAGGTGTCTTGAGTGAAATTTAAGAACTTACATTCTCAAAATAATAATATTCCAACAGGAGTCATGGTAATTGCCTGCCATGTTTCAACCCAGCTAATGTTACATTTACATTTCTCCATGACTAATCTTTCTGCTACTGACATTCAAGTTGCCGAAGCTCATACTTGAACCCTCCACCAAATTAATAAGCTCCACTCATTCCCACCTCAGTTATGCTAAAATACCAAACACCAATTAGAAAGTTAAGACAATTTTTGCATAGATTTCCAAAGCAAATATCACAGTATCATTTACTATGTTTGTAGATTTTTTCAATAACTGTGAGCGCTAGATTTAAGGAATTATTGTAATTTTTTTTAGGATAGTTAAGGCCTTATTTCAGGTCAAATTTAAGACTTAAGGATCCATGGACATCCTATTGGATGACAGAAGCCAAAGCTGTTTATCTCATATGAATGTGTAAATGAGACACTGACATCAAAAGGTTAATTTCCAAAACACTGGAGAGCCACAGATTATAATTGGGTTTACTGGCTGATGGTGATGATTATATTGTGGTAATAACGCCCACAGTATTTTTATTTTATTTTTACATTTAGCTGATATATGCAAGCTAAACTTTGCTTTGTACTTGCCCTAACAGATACTCTGCTAAATAAAAAAACCCCACTAATGATAGAATGATATATCAGCCAGCTGATATTATGGCCGGCTGATATCGTGCCAATATTTTGTTCTTGTATTTGTATTAGCTTATTGTGTTGTCCTATATGGTCTTTTATTCCTGCCATGATTTACTGACAGGTGAAGGGAAAAAAGGAGAAATTGAGCAAAAACAAAAGGAAAAAAGGGGTAAAAGAAGAGAGAAAAGGGGGAACAAAAAAGGAAAAGAAAGATGAAAGAGAAAAAAGGAAGAAACAGAAAAAAAAGGAGGAGAGAGAGTGAAAAAGATTTAAAAATTAAAAAGAAGAGAAAAGGGTGGAAGTAAAAAAAATAAGGAAAAAGGGGAAATAGAACAGGGAAAAAGAAAGGACAAAAAAGGGAAAAAAACAGATTGTAGACATGTGATAATATTTATTAGGTTAACTGTCTATAATTTTTTTGTTTTGTTTTGTTTGCTTCAATAGTAGGGACAGAGTTTGTTTGTTGTAGATGCCAAATAAATTTAACTGAACTTAACTGTATTGGAACCCCTCCTAAAAAAACATCAAAATTGGTCCATCACTAAACAACGCACGCAGATGTTATTAATATGCAACAGAGAAAGGAAATATTTGAAATGTTGAGAAACAGAGCGCAAGGTATTTTTTTCTGCCACAACAAAGACCAGAAATCAAACAAAACAAAGGTATTCAAACCTCACTTGAAACTTCACTCACAACAAAAGCAACATAACAAAAAGAAGGGATTACCAGAAGGTGTAGCTTTTCCTTTTGATCACAGCATCCTCCCTTTCACACACACACACACACACACACACACACACAGACATAAGACACTGAACTCTGCCAAACACTAACATCCTTCACAGCCGCTGAGGGGAGTTGGTGTTATCCATAACTAATGTACCTCCGGTGTATCCTCTGCTTTAGCCCAGTGTTTGTACCAGTTTTTAGCACAATTGCACTTACAGATACTGAGTGAAGCAGGCGTTGTGCAGAACTAATGCACTAATGTTGCTACAATCAATAGGGGATTTGTTAGAAAACCCTTTTTGTACTAAAAAAAGATGTAGCCACAGGGTGGGAGGACGAATGGCTATGAAGTCTATCCCACACAGATTTAGAAGAAGAGGGTGTGAAAATCTTTTATTCTGAAGGCCTCCCTGAGCAAACTCCATCTAGAGATATTTGGCTAAAACTAACTTTGGTTCTTAAATTATTTGTGGTGTGAGTCATATCTCACTGGCCACATTACTGTCACAAAGAAAGATAGGCACTGTGGGCAGAGCTGGCTACTAGAGCAGAGTTGGAGGTAATACAAGCCACGGCGCGGTTTCTTTTTAAAGCCCTGTTCTCTCTTTACCATCGTGCATTACTGTAAATCCACTGTTTATCGTCTCCTCTGGGGATGAGAGGAGCAGCGGTAAGAGAAACAAGAGCAGGAAAGATGTGGAGGAGAGGTGGAAGACAACCAGAGGAGAAATGGGGCTGAGGAAGAGGGGAGGAAAGAAGAGAAAAAGGGATGAAGCTGAGAAGGATGGGAAAAGGTTATGAGATGAGAAGGGAGTATGAACACAAAGAGGAAAGAGAGACAGATTAAGAAGGGGAGAGAAATGAGAGAAGACAGGACCGGCCTCTTTGACCCTCGTGTATCCTTGATGGTTACAAAGTGCAGGTGGGCGGACGTTATTCCATAAAAATGCCAATATCAAGAGAAATCTGTTAGCTTAACTTACTAAGCACATTTCAAATTAACATTCATGCTTGCGTGCAATTTTGCAACCATAATAAACTACTCTTTGCGCAAACCTCGTCATCTCAATCATGCCCGAATGTAATCTGCAGAAAACTGCTGATGCTGACTTACTGAGGCATTTGGTAGTGTGTTCTCTGAAATACATGCAAACTTGTGTAATGAAAATCTACACAGACTGAAAGAAAACAGTCCAACCCTGACCTTAATGTGTATTTTATTTAAAGTACAAAATTAAAATGTTAGTGATATAAATAATGTTATTAGTCAGTGTTCAACTTTAAGCTGAAATCACTTTATGCGTGTCCAGCTGTTAATGGAAATAGAGTGAATAATTGAAATAAAACAGGTGTTCAGAGAAGCATCAAAGAGAATAATTAAAGCTGCGACTAATGATTACTGCAGTTTCTCAATTAATTAACTAGTTGTCTAGTCGAGAAAATGACTGAAAATTGGTTTGTTTGGTCCACGAGCCAAAATACTCATTTTAGCATTTTAGTATCAAAGAGAAGAAAGCAGAAAAAAAATTACTCATTTTAAGCAAATGTCATACTGACTGGTCAAATAGTCAGAGCAAGTCATAAATAATTATTCATGGAGCTGAAAAACAAACAAAACAAATGGTGGGCAACACAACCACCCCCCCATACCCCGCATATATTTGACCTAATTTGCTCTATCACTTATCTTATCTTATTGTGAAAACACATTGTTTGGTGACTGTAAAATTTCACCTACAATCGCCAAAATTTAATGGGATCTATTCAAGACCACCTCACACCTTTCCTGAAAATGTCATAGAAACTGATCCAGTAGTTTTTTATGTAAAGCTGCTTGCAAACAATCAAACAGATAAACAGGCAAACAGACCAACAAACTAACCAACTTCAAAACAGTACCCCTTGCCTCTTCGGGGGGTGGGGTAAAAATATTTAAATACTTAATGGTCTCAGGTGTTTTCCAAACTAAAATGCTAAATGTTCTCATTTCAGTTTCCAAAAGTGAGATTTTGATGTTTTTCTATCACATCTCCAGATTAATCAACCTATATAATGTTTATTAATCTCATTTTCATTAAATAACACATAACCTCTAGAATAAAAGCAGTAAAGTTTTATTCTTGTTTAGGTCACAAATGAAGAAAACTTAAGTCAAAAATACGGGTTGGCATTCCTTGGGCCAAATGTGAAATTCTGAATTAATGACAGAAAGTGTTTGTGTCACAGCTACCAGATTTACTACAGGTGATGCAAACATCAAAAGATGCTTTGCTACAACCAACAGATACAGGACCTTCGCTAATTCATGAGAAATGGTGCTTGACTAGGAAACCTCTTTATTTGAACCCCTCTGCATCATCAGCAGGACTCTCAGGGCCACATGTGTTTCGCCCCTCAGCCTGTACATCTCACCTGAGTGGGGCAGCAAAGTCTAGACTTCACCTGTGGGAGAGTTTACACTGTGGGCTCTCCTCAACCACCACAAACTAGAACTGGTCTCAGCTGCCATGACTATGTCCTTGGTAACTTCCTTTAACTGCAGAGGCTCCAGCCCGACCTTCTGGAGGAAGTAGCGCACCGACTTAACTGGAAAACCACGGCAGCCAACCTCAATGGGGAAGATGGTTGCATGTCACCATTTCAAGACTGCCTCCTCGATCAAGTCCTCATATTTGGCACTCTTCAGTTGGTGAGCCATGGCCAGCCTCTCCTCCCAGGGCACTGTAAGTTCAACAACTATGATGGTCTCCTGAATAACAGAACCATATCTGGCTGGAGGAAGGTTGCTACCACGTCCTGAGGGAAGTCCAGTTTCCACTTCAAGTCCACACTTAACTCCCAGTCATTGACAAGATGGAAGGCAGGTTATTTGCCACCTTGCTGCTCTTTGGAACCTTGTCTCTTTCCCTCACAATCTTTATGGTTTTGTGGGATTGGGTCAGTCTGTTGTTGGTTCCAACTCTCTGCTGTTCCACCCAATTGGCGACCTCAGCGGGGACCTTACCGTGCCTTCACCTATACCGCACCTCTGCCAATGCTTTTGGGCAACTAGTCAAGATTTGGTTCAGTGTACAAGATGCCGCCCTGCATTTTTCGCAAGAGAGGTCTTACTCACTGCCCCAGATGTTGAAGTTATTTGGGGTTGGCAGCAGGTCAGGCCACAGAACGGAGGGTATCTGGTATCAGTGTTGCGCCATTTCTTTTTACGATAGTGTCCAAGACACAAGTGACCCTGGCACACCACACCCACAATTTCCTGGTGCTTCCAGGTGCATTCTACTTCTAATACTGCAGATTGGGGCTTCCACTTCCTGCCGCATCTGGTATTTTGACATGCGTTTCTCACAAGCCCATCTCTAGATAGAAGGAGTGTGCTAACTGCCCTTGCCAAACCCTGTCACACATTACAGTACATCAGGGGTCTCAAACATTCCAATCCAGTCTGTGGGATGAATTTGCAAAGTGCAAAAATTCCACAGTCAAGGCTGTTGAACTCATTTTAGTTCAGCTTCCACATACAGACCAATACAATCTACAGTCAAATCATAGTACAATAACCTACAAAAAATAATGACTCCATATGTTGTTCTTGGTTTGATGTGGAAAAAAAATCATATTACATTGTGCCTCTAGATAATGACAAGTTCAAAATGTCTTTTAGTGCAAAAATTATTAATTATAAATTGGAAATTATGAAAATATTTAAATTTACAAACTATCCTGTAACAATAAATTAATTGAACGAATAACTGTAACAAATTTAAGTAACCTGAAATGTTTAAGGAAAATTAAGCCCAATTTAACTATTTTCTGTCTGTTACTAAGTGCTTGAAATGATAAGTTGAGGCATAATACTGTATCATTATTTTTACAATTTATTTTTAAAATTATACTAATTGTTCCTAAAAAAAAATCAGTTTTTAAGGTTATTTACAGTTATTTTAGAAGTAAGTTATAGCAAGTACTGTGAGTCATTTTCATAATTTAATGGGGGAAGAAAAAAATCAAGTAGTTTGGCGCTGTCGTTATTTATTCGTTATTATGCTAGTATTTTACTGGTTCAGCTTAATGAAGATCAAATCAGGCTGAATGTGGCCCCTGAAAGAAACTAAACTTTTAGACTCCTGGAGTATATTCACTTCACAAGTTGTTGCTAGTGGAAGATTTATAAACCTGTTTATGAATCTGCACTTATTCTATTCATCATCTAATAACAAAATGTTTCATTTGTTTTCTAAATCACCTTATTAAATTCTGAAAAATTTAGCACATTTAATCCAAGGCAGATGATTTCGACAAAGTTGGACAATAGTGTATTTAATGCTACTATAAGTATTTATGATTCCAAATGCTCTTTTTAAATCACCCTTAACAACCTATAAAAGCAGTACTTTGGAAACTAAATACATCTTCCCTAAAGTCCAGTAAACTTTGTTACAGTCTGCTGCAGCCTCAGCGGATTATGTGTAAATGAAGGTGAAAAAAAACCCACACACGTGCATTAACACGTCTCTGGACACGAGCAGAGACACGTGCACACCCACAGCAGGTGATCTCTCACCAGTAACCTGACTGAGACAGACCGAGATGAAAAACCCCACTGATCCTTCAATGGCTTTACCCGTCAGGTCAGAGTGTGTCCTCAGAATGTGTATCTGTGTGTGCTCACAAACATACACACTGTGAGGAAGCAAAAAAAAAAAAGAAGAAGATCAGAGGAGAAACAGAATGAGGTGAGGGAAGAGACAGAAAGGTGTAACTTTACACTGGAGTGTAATATTCCATCGGCCCAGTTTTAAATTAGAAATCAGCTGATTTACAGGAAGAGGAAAAGACCTTCATTTAACAAAGAAATACATCTGTGCTTTATGTTTCATTATCACTAATGTTCACATCCGCATCATGTATAACCTGCCGCCAAATGAAAAGTGCATACCATTCTGCACATTTCCCAAAGTCATTCAGAGTAATGCTAGAAAACTCACATTGAAGTGCGTTGATGAGGTGCATACAAGGACAACATCGCAATAAATGTGCTGGAAATCACTTTAACATAAGCGTGGCAGCATGGACTTTTCTTGAAAGGTTTCTCTAATAATTCTGAGGCAGACGTACATTAAAGCAGCAGGAGTTAAAATGAAGACGAAAACTAACAGAAGGTATAAATACTCACCTTTCATCTGCAACGTCTCAGACCAAATCAAAAGACTAAATATTAATAAAAGATATGTTACTTGATGCTGTTGTGGGAAAGTAAAGCACCTTTTATTCCCATGTTAAGACACAGAGTAGAAGAGTAGAGTTATGTCCAGGTCCCATTTGATGGTATCTAATCTGATGTGTCATTACGGCTGTCAGTCATGTATTTAACTTTCCTATCTATGTATCAATGTTATAATCTGCTTAAATGTAATTATGGAATATCTTAACTTTTAGTCCCTAGTTCAAGTAGGATGAAGAGTTCACAGCCAGAAGGCAACATCAATGACACTTATTTCAAGTATTTGAATAATTAAATGTACTTTTCTTACAGTTAAGGAAAAGTTGTATTAGGGTTTACAATAGGACGTAAAAATAATAGGTTAACATGGTCTTGTTTTATCACAACATCACTCCAGCTCACAAGTCAGCAGTTGCCATGGTGGTTGTGCATGACTGTGGCTTTGAAGTGGCCAACCACCCACTGCACCCACCTGATTTCACACCATCTGACCCGTTTTCCAAACATGAAGAAAAAAAAAATACCCTTTGGCTGGAAAGGAATATTAAAGCAATGACAAGGTTACATCTGAGTTTTTTACCCTTTGAGATGAAAGCTTCTATATGAAAGGGATTCAAGCAGTGTTGGAAGAAATGTGTTGACCTGAAAGAACATAACATCTTGAAAAATGACCTGGATATGCTCTTACACAGCAAGGGCATCGGAATCAACCTACAGACCTTTCAGCAAGTGGTGTAGTCCAGGGTATATGCTGGCAATAACACAATTCAGAATTCAAGCCATTTCCTTTGTATTTATATGGAAATGTTAATTCTGAATAAAGATTTAAATAGGAAATTTTTAATTCTTAATTCTGATCTAGTTAATTGGGCTTTAGGAGCTGGAGGTTGGAGTTGTGATTGGACAGAACGGCCACTTAAAGTCTGGATGCCTACCGGAAGGAGATCATTGTATCAAGTTCCTGTTTTGCTTTTGTTTTAACCCTAACCCTATCAACATGTTCGACCAGATACTACGTGTATTTATTTTTGTAATGATTATGAAGCAGCAGCTCAACTGAATCAACCATAGGAATTAACATAATAATGCTGGACATGCACAGAATGAAAGTAAGAATGTTAAAGAGTTAATAAAAAGTCATGTAAAGAGGCTCAGTAGACCTACTTATTTTTTAGTCTGCATTGAGTATACCCAATTCTAATGATTAAAGGACCAACCCTGCCTTATTGCAAAATAATATAGAAATAAATACAGAAATATAGCAATGGCTTGATAAATGTATTTCCTCAGTAGGGTCATGGGGTCAGTTGGAGACTATCCCAGTTACAGATGGTCAAAGATGGGGTTCACCCTTAACATGTCGTCAGTTCATAGCA
This sequence comes from Siphamia tubifer, assembly GCA_020466265.1. Classification (NCBI taxonomy): domain Eukaryota; kingdom Metazoa; phylum Chordata; class Actinopteri; order Kurtiformes; family Apogonidae; genus Siphamia; species Siphamia tubifer. Next base: position 18,004,990 of record CM035799.1, on the reverse strand, counting down.
GGGGTGACATATAGAGACAAACAATCACATTCACATTCACACCTTTGGATAATTTAGATTAACCAATTAACCTATGAGTGTATGTGTTTGGATGGGGGGAGGAAACCAAAGTACCTGGAGAAAACCCCCACAGACACAGGGAGAACATGCAAACTCCACACAGAAAGGTCCCATCCCCATCATCTGGCATTGGAATTGAACCTAAGACCTTCTTACTCTGAAGCACAAATGCTATCCACTGCATCACCATGTCAAAAAGCAGGTTCAGAAAATGAATGAATTAAATGTTCTGTACGATGTATTTATTTATTGTCCTTATTTCTATTTATGCTTCTTTAATTTTTGCAGCTAAATTTATTTCTGCATTGTTTCCTATTCATTTCCTTTATGTCTTTATTTCTCCATTTGATTATCATGTGACATCTTAATGATTTCATGATAGTAACCACATTTTTGTGTACAATAGAGTAGTGTTACTGGACTTAAAAAAAAAAAAGCAAAAATTAAAAGTGTATCCAATTCACTAGGGACCACTACACTGCTGCTTCCAGCCTACACCCATTCAGCTTAATATCCTACAACTGCAAACATTTCTAAACAGACCAACTGCCCTGTGACTGAAAGAGATGTAATAACAATTCAATATTCAATGACACAGTTACTTGGACTCCAGCGCCTATCATTATTTCTCTCAGTAGACTTGTTTTTCAGTTCAAGAATTCAGCTTCTTGCAGTCACGATGTGCATCTGAAATAAGTAACTTATCCAAAGCATGTTTTTATGTTGCACATGCCAGCTGAGCTAAAATTACTCCCAATACTTTAAACATTAACAAGTGACATAGATATAGGCATGTAAACAGACATGCAACATACAAAAGTCTGACACACTTTAGGACACTCTATACAAGTATTTAAAAAAACATCACTTTGCACAAGCACAAATGCAGAGTCAGAAGCATAATCTGTTGCACATGGCTTGCACAAACAGGTCAAATGTGGATGAGACAGAAAAAAAAGCCTGTGAGTCACGCTGTATGGCAGATTAAACATTATGAGAACTGTAAAGCAATAATGATGCATATAAACATGCAGCGTGAGGATGCTGAGGGATTGACAGACTTCATTTTAACAGACTGAGGAAGAGAAGACATGATGGCTGTATTTATATTGCACCAATTCTTTTCCTTGTAACAGTAAAACATTACTTTCCTTGTTGACTTTGTCCTTCCCTACACGTGAGCAAACATGAGCTGTATTTAATGAGGCGTACATCTGTTGAAAAACAAGTATTCAGAGAATGCCTATTCTCTTAAGTTTCTGACAACCCATTCTTGAATTAGAGCTAATAATGTGATTTTGACCTTTCCGCAAAATGTGACCTTGATCTTTGACCTTTTGGAATATTGATAATTTTGTTTATATATATATATATATATATATATATATATATATATATATATATATATATATATATATATATATATATATATGCATCAGTGTGTGTAATGGTATGATAATATATTCAGTATTGATTAGGTTTTAGCGTGATATGTCTATGCTTGACACACAAACGGTGTTACAGAAGTTAATTTTGTGACATGTCACCTTTGACCTCCAGAGATGTCAAAAACTATTGGTTATATGTGTTAACACCAAATATGAGAATCTTCTTTTGGTACCAACCTGAAAGTTCTGTGATAACCAATAATGTGATTTTGACATTTTAGTTAATTGTGACCTTGACCTTTGACCTTTACTCAAATGGATCATTGCATCTGATGCATATTAGCTATATGTATATACTCATGTAATTTCATGGTAATATCTCAAGTATTCATTAAGTTATAGCATGATATGTCTCTGCGGACACACACACACACACACACACACACACAATAATCTCTCCCAACAATGTTGGACGAGATAAAAAATAAATAAATCAATCAAAAGAGCCCTGCAATATCCTGTGAAACAAGCATATCTGCATATACGACAGTCATTCCATTCATATTTGTTGAATTCTAAAACAAGCACAAAAAAACCTGTTCCATGTTTTAAGGAGAAACCTCTACTGTGGGCATTAGCCTTTCTATTAGCGCATCCTCAAAGCATGTACAGTGGATGCATTATTCATTTACTCTCACATTCACACTCCACTGGTGGTAAACTACTACAACTACTACAGCCACAGCTGCCCTGGAGCAGACTGGCAGAAGCCCCTCTGACCACTACCAAATATTCATACACATACATACACCAGTGTGAGTAACAGCACTGGAGACAAGGAGGGTGAAGTGTCTTGCCCAAGGACAAAACAGAAAAAAAACTATTGTGTTAAAACCTAACCTAAACTATGTCCATGAAACAAAAAGCCCCCATACCCTACATTTCAGTCTCAAAACTCATGCTTCTCATGAACATTGGGTCAAAAAGTAGCTAAACTATAAAAGATACTGACAAGGAAACGTGTTTTTTTTTCCCAGTAAAACAATAAAATAACTGGTAGAAGTGTCAATGAATGAAGCAAAACATTATAAGGATCATAACAATGTTTGATTGCTTTGTTTTTTTCAGGAATTCTGAGTCAGCTGCAGAAACAGGGAGGAGCTTTAGTCCAGGTGTTGATAAGATGCGAGTTGATTCAGCTGAAGAATAAATCAAGTACAGATGTAGAGACTGAGACTCAAACACAGACTTTATATAGTTTATCCTGTGAACCTTTGTTGCTGATGCAGTGCTGTTATTTCTGTGAAAGGATATGATTACAGCTTCTACAAACAAGACAATGAAAAGTTTGAAAACACCTGGGCATATTGGTGAGTGAATTTCCACAATTTTCACAGAATTTCTGATCTCGTGAAATTCTGCTCCTATTTATTCTCTATGTTTTTGTCTGTCATGTCATGGTTTAGTGGAACTTCTACTAAAGGAAAATATAAAGCCTACAAATTAATATAATAAAATCACAGTAAGTTCAATCATATCTTTCTCCTCCTCCCTTCCTCATTTAATTCATCAATAATAAGCAGAATCAGACAGACAGACAGACAGATATGACCATTATCAGATCACATACTCATGTTTCTATTATCATCTGCATCAGTTTTGCATCAAATTCTGATAAAAAAAATAGATTTTGCAAAGTGCTACTTGGATGCAGCTGTTTTTTGTTCTGTGTGCAGTTACCACTGAGTGTTACAGAGCAATGTCCCGCCCACATTGCTATATTCATTGATTAGATGTCATGGGCCTATTGACACTCAAATGAGAAAACAGCTCAATGTGGAAACTCAAAATAATTGTTTATATATCAGTCACTTGTGTGTCATTATTTGTTCTGCCAGAGTTTACTTCCAACTCTGAACAGCTCCAATCTCATGTAAAACCACTCTTTTTTTTCTCTGCTTACTTTTTCCAGCCTCTAGTGAGCATACGCTTTTACTGGTGGGTCCCAGACGAACAGGAAAGAGCTCTACCGGGAACACGGTCTTGGGTCAAGGTCGGGTTTTTGACACCAGAGGAGGCGGGACCAGCTCAGCTGCTCACACCATTTCTGTCGGGCGTCATGTGACTGTGGTGGATGCACAAGGTTGGGGATTGTGTGAGGAATTGGTACCCCGACATGAGAAAATTGAGCTAATGAGGGCTATGTCTCTGTGTGGATCAGGACCTCATGTTGTTTTGTTAGTGATCCCTTTGTTGGACTTCACTGAATCAGAGAGGATGGTGGTGGAGAGGAGGATGGAGCTGTTGACCTCTGCAGTCTGGAGATACACAATGGTGTTATTTACTTTTGGAGACAGGCTGAGAAGAGGTGGTCGCAGCGTGGAAGAGCATATCGAGTGTGGAGGTCCCGCCATGAGATGGTTAATGGAGAAATGTTGCTATCGATATCATGTGATGGATAACATGACAGCCATCATCGCCAAGCAAGAGAGAGTGAAGGTGGAGGTGAACGCAGGTAAAAGGAAACCGGGATGGACGTGGAGAAGCAACGTTGTCAAGGAGACGGGGAGGAAAGTATATGAAAGAGGTGAGGGGCAGCAAGAGCAGGTGAAAGAGCTTCTGAGTAAAGTAGAGGACATGGTGCAGGTGAATGGAGGATGGCACTTCTCTCTTCATATGTACCAAAGGTTGGAGGAGGAATGGAGCCATAAAGAGCAGGAGCTGAGAGAACATCTGGAAAGTAAGACAGATGTGGAAAAAGCACGGAGACGACAAAAGGTAACGGAGATGAAAGAGGAGAGGTTAGAGATAGAAGGAGAGGAGAGAGAGAGTAGCCTGAGGATGGAGAGACAGAAATGTGTAGGGACAAAGATAAACACAGGAGGAGATAAAGACAGAGTGAAGGAGCTAAGCCGACAGAGCAGCGAGGAAAAAGACTTCAGTGAGGACGGGTGGGATACGAGCTCGGACAGCGGAGTAGAGAGGGAAGAAGAGGAGAAGGAAGAGAGTACAGAACTGAAAAGCACAGATATGACACCATGTCGGCCTCATGGGGTTCAGGGGTTGGTTTTTAGCCCAATCAGAAGGCTTGCCTGAAGTCACAGTTTTCAGCTCTTCTCACACGGACACTAAAGATACTGTGACATCTATAGCCCTGAGCGACACATTCAGTTCTTTATGCTGCAACTGTGACGCTTTAAACTGTTGTTGCATGATGACCCACAGGTAATAAACACTTAAACCACTGTGGATCCTGACACTACGGTGCAATATTCCTGTTGAAGATGTGCTGTTTACTGCTCCACAAAGATGACTTTCCTCTAAATGTGAAGGAGGTCAATGCAGAGACGACGATTGGTGTAAATATGACTGATTTGTTTATTGCAACCCCCCCCCCTCATATCATGCATTTCTAGCCTTTCAATAAACGTTATGATTATTTATATGTCTGGAGTGAGTTAATTCATGCAAGGTTCAGACTCTGACGTATAGAGTAGTGGAAAAAAGGTTTCAGACACTTAAAATTTTCCACAATCTGAAACATTATTAGGAAGTATTTATGGAAAAATACTTTTGGCATTTCAAAAATGTGTTGCTACACATAAGACAGAAGCAAACAAATGCAAATAACGAAGTTAGAAAAGCACTCAGAAATCTTTTTTCCCACCACTGTTTTTGTAGACTTGTCATAACTGATTGTTTATTCTTTTGTATAGTGGGCTCTCACTCTCACTTAGTCCAAACCTGGCATAATATATTATTTCCAGTAAAATGTGATGGTCAGTGCCCATACAAGTTGTCATTAAAAAGCCCTTCATTACTGGTTTGGTTCAAATTGGATACATTTTACTTCTAAAATCATCAAGAATGTAAAACAGGGTGTGATTTCAGATCTAATCTTTCCTTGAATATGGACACAACACAGGGTTTACTGGGTATTTATTGAATATGTGATCTGGTCATCTGGTCATCATCTGGTCATTCAAATATAGCTGAATGACATATGGAGATAAAAGAGTTAGTGAACATAAACCTGTTGTCCAACATCCGTTCGTATTCTTCAGTATTTTATTTTGAGAAAATGAGGCAATCACTGTCACTATGTGCATGGTTTATGCCCCAGTTGAGGGACATGTGGTGTGCCACCCATTTCATTACATCTGAACAAATTGACAATTGGCTTCAGGGAATTGCAGTCTCTCCCCGCCTGACACAGACAGTTAATCCTCATCCCTGGCTCGCAGTCATGATGCTATGCAAGGTCAGTCGTGTTGTAACCAACGAGGTCAGTCTTGGCGCAGGACATCGGGCAAGGCCAGAAAAACCCATTTCAAAAGCACATAATCAGATAAAATAAAACATTTGACAGTTTTCTATCCATCTTACTGGAATTGGTTCAGTTCTATACAGTAATTATAAAAGCTTCCAAAATGCTTCTGAACTTGGTAAACAGTGATTTGTTGATATTTAACCCTTTCATGCATGTATTATTCGTTGATATATTTTTTCTAAATGTGTTTATTGCTCTTCAGGTATATTAAAAAATAACAATGTGATCCAGTTTTTTTGTGGTTTCTTTTTTTTTAACAAGGTATTTAAAAAAAAAAAAAAGTCCACTCACCCAGACACCATGCGTGTCACTTTTAAAGCAGAGAAATATGGATTTAAAACCTAATATCAGAAAACGATATGGAAAACTGCAATAACAACATTTTTAATACTGTTTTCCCACATTTTAACATACTCCAACACTAATTATTATTCACTTTATGGAAATGATATGAAAAAAAAACTGTTTTGTTTGTTGATTTACACTAAAACATGTCACTGCAGATGAGGTTTGTGAAGAACAGCATAGTTACACTAACAGTATGAAAGTGTTTACTGTGTTGGCTGATATGCAACCAAAACTCTATGAATATAAAAGATAAATAGCTGTAGAAAAAAATGATAATTTAAAGCAAAAAAAAAAAATAGAATATAAAAATTTGGGTTTTAAAGCAATTTGGAGTTTTGAGGTAGGTTCATGCATCATAGTGAATAATGCATACAGACATTTTTATTTTTTACTCAACAGCAACTCATCTTTTAATTAGGCATAAAAAGCCACTGTGACACTAATTTGGTCTTCTGTGTGTCTGAAGATTTCATTAAAACCATCAAACACTCCTGCCAATGCCTTCAGCAGTCATTTCCTTTCAACTTAGACTTTCAGTGAATTTCGCTGCTGGAGTGCACAGTTAAAATCCAGGCGGAAATATAAGTCTCTGGATCACAAATAGTACACAACATGGACGTAATGAGGCGTTATGTCATGTAGTCATCTACAATGTTGCTAAGAACCAGGACCTTTGAAATGCATAGATCGTTGTGGGTGTTTTCTTCACCACATCTCCAATAGAACACAACAGTAGCTTATGGTACACACAGGCAACACGGCTCACACTTTTATGACGCATAGATGTACGTTTCTCACAGCAAGAAAAAAAAAAAAAGAAAAAGATGTGCACACCAGTTGCAAAAAACCCCATCATTTCCTGTAAAGATGATTTAACTGATACAGATAGATTTCAGATGAGCCTGTCAGGCCTGGCCCATACATTGGGTTCCCTGTAGAAAGTAGCATTGACCTGAGGACTGCAAATATATAGCTTACTCCATCTACCTGTCAGTTACAGTGTAGTAGTCATATTTGCTCCCCATTTTCAAGGACTGTGTAGTAACATCCTGTATCTGATTCTAAAGTGAATCAGGTGGAATTTACATTATAACATTTTTATTGAGTTTCATTACACAAGGTAAAATATGAGAACACAGTCCGGTAACACTAATGGTATTCATTTTATCACCTGCTATAAAACACATGCCAAGTACAGACTGTTTTGTCCTTTACATATTACGCAGTATTTACTTCAGTCTGATACGATACAAGTGAATTATTGGTTCATCAGGTATCTGTCTGGTCAAAGTACTCACATTCTGTACTTAAGTAGAAGTACAGCGAGTTGTGTGGAAAACATACTTTGGTAAAAGTAAAAAAGTACAATTTCTAATTTGTAATAAAGCAAAAAGCCAAACTTTTTTTTTTTTTGCCATGAATGATTTTTCTTGCTTATTTAAGCAGGAAAAATCAGAAAAGTTTCAGAAATATCCAAAATTAAAGCCTTTAAAAGTGAGTTACTGTGTAGAAAATGCGTTTGATCAAGTCACAGTTACTCAGTTTTGTGGGTATGGATAAAAAGTTTAGGAAAAATGAAATGGAAAAAGAAAAAAAAGGTAGAAATATGGGATTTAAAAAAATGCAGAATTTTAATAGAAAAAGTCAAAATTGTGAGACAAAAAGTAAAAATTATGAGATAATACTATAATATACATATATATACAGTATGTATATATATATATATATATATATATATATATATATATACATATATATACAGTATATATATATATATATATATATATATATATATATAGTCACAGTTTTTCTCCTCCACTGATTTTCCCTCTTAAGCGATTTATTTTGTAAAAGTAATGAGTCTATTCTGAGAATAAAGTATAAAGTACATGTAAAATGTAGGGAGTAAAAGTATAAGGTAAAATAAATTTTAAATCTAAAGGTTAGAAGCACGCATACAACACTTGCAAGGTTTTGCATCACTGTTAGGGGAATGAAACTGTGGAATTGAGTGCAGAACTAAAACAGATTTCCATCATGATTGTGTTTAAAAAGAAGGATAAACTAAATTATTTTTCATTTTATATATATATATATATATATATATATATATATATATATATACATATATATATATAGATATATATAGATATAGATATAGATGAGTAACTAAATATACATCATTCACTTGCTGATAAATTGGTACGGTTTGTCTGAGTAGGTTTGAAGGGGATAAGTTTATACTTCTTCCTACTCCTGGGTGAAATGCAGAGGACATATTTCATTGAACAGTGTATAATGACAAATAAAGCACTTAAATGTTTCAGAAACACATGATTCATTTGGACTATGAGAGGATTGTGTTCCAACCATAAGCAGGTCTATGTGTCTGTGTGAGTGGATTATGTCTTGCAGGTGTGGACGATTGGTCTTCCACAGATTGGACCAGCCAGCTGGAGGAGGGACCACAAAAATGTCACGTTTCCTCCACTCCCAACCCTTTGTTTTGTTTGTGAATGCAGTCAGGATAGGTTAACAATTTATTTGGCTGGTTTTCTCCTGTAGGAGGGTCTTTTTTTTCCTTTTCTTTTACAGATCAGCCTGGCTTCTTTAGTTAGTTAAGTTATCTTTGGTATTTTGTCCACCCCCTCAAAGACCAACCTGAAATTCTGAATTTTGTATTACATGTCTTTATATAACACTGTAAATAAAGCATGTTAAGTATATAATCCTTGTTATATGCCAAATGAAGCTGATTCTGATTCTGACATTTTGTCCTGGTCGTGTCTCTGTGGCTTTGGAGTGAGGGAAGGTGTCTGTTTATTCATGTAATGCTCTAGGGACCCCTAGCTAGGGTGTAAATGTGGAAACAGTTAATAAACACATGACAGTGAATGTAGGTGCTTATTTTACTGTTCAGTTAATTATATATTTTGCAGGAAAAAACACACTTTTACTTCAGTGATTTGTATTCTGGTGAAATAATGTTTGAATTCCAGGGTCAGGAAATTAAATATAGAAAAATACCAGATTTTTTGTGAAAATTATAGAGAATAGGGTTAGATTGACTGATAATTAAACATGTCAAATCAGATTCAGTGGAGAGAAAATATAGAAGTCAATGTATCTTGTAACTTTCTGACAGAAACATTTCGAAATCTTTAATTAAGCAGGTCATCATGTATGTGATAATCACATTATCACATACTGATAATGTGATTTAACAGTTTTGCCAAAACTATCATACAGGGCTAAGTACACCTACAAACTTAGATCATGAGCCATTTATATTTATTACCCTGTTTAATTTTAAGCACCTTTACGCAAAAACTACTGGAGCAATTTCTATGAAATTTTCAAGAAAGCTGCGAGGTTGTCCAGAATAAGTCAAATTAAATTTTTGTGAATGTAGGTCAAAGGTCACAGTCACCAAAAATGTGTTTGCAATGATACAAGACAAGGTAAATCAGGTAAAATGTGTGCAAAGGGGGCGGGGTTTGTTGTGACAGGCATCACTTGTCATATCTACATTCAGTGGGATTGTGCAGATAGTGCTGTCAACTGTTTTACTCATACTAATACATACTAATATAATACATATTAATATTCATTTTACTCCTTTATTGTAGTGTTGAGGCTTTGTGTCGTTATTGTCACTAGCCAAAATCCCTTGGTTTGTAAGTTTATTTCAGTTTGTAGTCTGTTTATAGTGATACTTTAGTGTCTGTGTTATCTCTCAGATATTGTGTAACCCATTGCTGTTGAATACGAAATAATGATGAAGAACCTGCAGTCTGTCAGCTACAGGTCTGAGTTCTGAACTCTGATGTGCACCGAGTCTGCAGTGAGTCTAGAATGATTTTTATTTTTTATTTTTTTATTTGTCATAAAACTGGCAGGAAAATTAGGCTTCCACAGTGTAGGTAAGAAATCGAAACATGGCAGATGTAGCTACAGGAAGTAGCTAAAAATTGTAATAATGTTGATGCAAAATGATGCAAAGTCCAGAAACCAGAGAAACTTGAGAAAACTTAATTTATTTACAAACTGCAATTCAGATTGTGGCTTGTGATTGTGTTGTAAAAGATCATTATGTGTTACTTTGGTGGGTGACTGAACTGCCACGTCCCATGCAGCTACAGCATATGCTTATATATATTATCCCTGAAAAGTATCACCAAAGCTTAGTAAGTGATAATTATAACACTTATAACACTCTATATAATGTGTGTAACACATCAGTAGCTGTGAAAAGTCACCATTAACACTTATTAAAAAAAAGAAAGTGGTATACTATAAGCCACTTTTTCCTGAGGAACACTTATTAACCGTTTGATTTTATACTGGGCAAAGTCAAATGAGTCAACCAATTCACCAAGCCTTCACATATCAGTGAGAATGAAAAATCTTTAACTGAATAAATAAAATGAAGTTGCACAACAACAACACATCATTAAATGGTGTTTGGTTATATGTGGTTATATGTTTAAGTTCAACCATTTTTTGCTGCTCTTTACTAAAACAGGCAATTAAAAGTAATCAATACTTATCAATATCAACTAAAATTAAGCATTCTATCACAATAAAAAATGTTCAGCCTCATTACTCAGCCCTGGGGAACACCTATATTTCAGATTGTAATCTCTTTCCCTTTAAACACTCAGCTATTAGTAAAAGAATGCTCTCACACTGAGCTAAAAACAACTTCACTTCTTGATCCAGAGGCTTCTTCATGTAACTGGCATCACAACAGCTGCTTGAGGGGAACACGTCATGGCTACTGCTGTTGCTATGAAACAACTGACAACCCATTTCATGCGCAGTATTTTTTGGGTAAAAGATGAAATATTTTTAACTTTCAGCGCTAAGCACTGCCTGAGTGGAAGAAATTGTCCTCCAGTCAGAGGAGTAAAAGAATGTACATAAGCTCATCTTCATCTTTCAAAGGAAGAGCTGAAGGAGACAGTGATCTGAACATGGGTGTAAAAGCTCTACTCTTTCTAGTGTCACTTAACTCACTTTAAGTTACCTAGCAACACACATTCTTCTGTTGTATCTCCACAGTAGCAGCAGTCGCTGGTCAATAAGCAGCTGAGGTGACTTTGGTTGTTACTCTCAAAATGACAAAAAAATAAAGAAAATAAAATAAAATAAAATCATGCAGACTGAATGAAAGCACAGAAAACAGACCTTTCAAATAAAGCTAATAAATAAGTAAGTGACAGATCATAATGGAGTTCAGGAGGATGTTTGGGGATTCACATGTTTATTATATTATAGCACATTACGAGCAAAGAAACCGAGTGGTGTAAGAAAGTTGGTTATTTAATTAATGCTGCAGGAGATGAGATGTGAGTGTGTGTGTGTGTGTGTGTGTGTGTGTGTGGTGTGTGTGTGTGTGGTGGGGGGGGGGGGTCCTTATGCAGCTCTTGCTTTTTGCCATAAATTAAAAGAGTAAATATAGATGACCTGATGTTATATCACGCTGCTGTGGTAAAATGAAGCCAGTTTTCAAGGTAATCAGCTTTAATTCATATAATGTAATGTAATGTAATGTAACATACCCTGGATCACAGGGTAGTTTTTCCTCTAAAATCATAATTCACCAAGTTTCTTTTTAGGATTCTTCTTTCTTTCCAGACCACTTAAATTACAATATGGAGAAAAGTAATGGTGGATTTTTTTCCCCCCAAATGAACAATGAACAACAATAAATATATATATCAAACACTGCAGCTTTAATATGGTTTTCATTACTCCCTCTGTTAGTGTTGTATTTGTATATTTGTGTGGCCATAGAACAAATTAATGAAAAAATATGACTTTTCTGTTTCTGCGTTTTCTTTTCTTTTCTTTTTTTTTTTTTTTTAATCAAAATAAATCAATGAGCCAAATGAAATATATGTCTCTTTCCCTGTCTGGTTCCTTCAGCTTTAAGGGTCATCAATCATTAAGCATCAACAGGGGAAAGAAGAACAGTATAAGTCAGATAATGAGTCTGAAAGGACCTCTGCTCTATTTTTAGACACATACACAGGTTCTATTGGTCAAGTTGAAGACTGCTGAGTTTAAATGACCTGCAATGCAGCTATACACTACACCGTGTTTATAATGATTAACGACAAGGTGACTTGTGTGCCTTTTCCTCCACAATGGATGTCCTTCCTACAGTACATAATCACTGACACACACATATGCATGCATACGCAGTTGTGTTTTATTTGTTTTAGGGGATAATTAAAATGACATTTATTTATGTTAAATCTTGACCCAAACTTTCAATGAAGCTTTAATGCTAAAATCTACTCATATACACTAGATTTTGACTCCTAAAAGGAGACACGTTCCTAATGTGGTTAATTAACTGACAGATTAATGTCCTCATAAGATAATTAATATTCATACAGAGGACAGAATAAGATCAGAGTTGAAAACTTTGCAGCAAATGATGACAATAATGACCAGAGATCAGCAGGGTATCTGACTATAGATATTTTGGCTAATTAATGTAATACTTTAACTCATATCATTTTATAGTCGCTCTGTATTTTATGAGGTTAGTGTATTTTAAACATTTGGTTTAATGGTCTATTGTTTGTGCTGTTGTTTATCTTGGCCAGGATCTGCCTGTAAAAGGGATACTTAATCTCACTGATGCTTTCCTGGTTAAATAAAGGTTAAATAAAATGATAATATTGCAACACAAGCAGATGAACTAGTCTTAAATACAGGGTAAGTTTATAAACCAGGATTATAACAAACAAACTGCATTTTTTTTGGTACAAGGTGTGACATCAGCGGTCAGGTTGGACATTGCAGCAGAGGCCAAGGGCTACTGTATCTGCCTGGGCACAGAGCCCAGCACATACAGAGGGGACAAAGAAGCAATGTGAATTAGATAGAGATAAAGTGATGGGCAACAACCAGGAGGGGAAAAAGCTGAGAGGGGAAGAAAGAAAATGAGCAACTTGACAGAAAAAAAGTTGAAAAAATTGTGAAAATATAAGATGGTAACAGCTATAAGAGATCACACAGAGCATTGGCACCAGATAGGAAACAATATTCTCAAACAAGTGATTCATAACACTGCTGTTGCCTCCAGCCAAAACCCATACAGTTGGCTGTATTGTATTAAATAAAAACTATGTGCAATTATAGACAAACTTTGGAGGTCAGAAAGAACAGTAGGCAACAGCCAACCTCATATAATACACTATGAAATATAGACTTTAGTGATTCTATAAGACACGTACTGTATATAGTTTTTATTTACTTCTGGTATATATATATATATATATATATATATATATATATATATATATATATATATAGTCATTAGTCCACTTCCATCTATCTTCTACTGTTTCAAAGCACTGAAAACACAAACACATTAGAAAGTCAATTCACTCCCTCTGATCATATTTGATAAGTAGAACCTTTTGCTACTGGATTTTCAGTGCATTTTCAGATCTTCAGTAGAACTCTCAGATGTCCAGCATTCACTCTAATGGTTAGATGAGGACAAACTGGCAGACAAAGCCACTCTGATGATTATATTTAAAATGAGATCATCCCACTGGGTGTCTTTTACATACCAGTAAAGTATAGATAGGATTATTTTCATCCTACCTTTGAAGAAAACACATTCTGCAAACAACCATCATTCTTACAAAGTATCTTTGCACAATTGACAATACAAAGACAAGTACAACCAATAAAAAATATAAAAGCTCAGACAAGCCATTGTTTGCCTGTAGACCGTCGGATAATATGGGATGTAATAGAAATAGAGGCTTTAGTTTATCAGTTATTATTCTGTGGAGGTATGTTTTTGATATTTATCTGTATGTTGATCGGTAACGTTTGTTTGTTTGTTTGTTTGTTTGCATTCTAGGGACCACACTTCTGGAGCAAATTGGCTGTAATCTTATGAGAAGTTTTGTCTATGTCACCTGCAATAGAGGATCTAGGTCAAAGGTCAAGGTCAATAAAAAATATTTGTAAAAATGGTCAGTGTTTCCTAATTCATAGGCAACTATATACAAGTGTCTGGATTTTTTAAATGTGTTCTTTATATAATACAACACTGGTGCCTGTGTCTGTCCTACTGTAAGTGTGTTGTTGCTGACACTAATAGAGTGACTTCTGTACCTTTTTGTTGGTTCAGGTTCATAGTTATTAAACACAGCAACAATATGATATGTACACAATGGACTGTGATAGACCTATTCTCTAACCTTTGGTATCACAGAGTTTGGTTTCACTTTTGAAGACATTTTTTTTTTATTTTATTTGACTTAAACACCATTTAAATGTAGACAGGAGGCTCATATGTAGATAGGAATATTATAAAATATCTCTATTAGTGTGGGTTTTCCATTAAACAGCCATGACATTTCAATATAATATATAAATAATGCTTTAGGCAGTGACACATATTACAAATCATTAAATTATCCTCCCACTTATCAAAATTGGACCGCTATATGCATCTACAGAGAGCAAGATCTGACAAACCAACATAATCAGCTTGTTTGAATTCGAAAATTATATATATTAAAGTATTTGCTAGGTATTTGCTTGCTAGGCTAAATTAATACAGCAGTATTACTTGTGTCAGTCAAAAGGGAGAAAAAAAAATTGCCCTACTGTTCAGCAGAAACTTAAACATCTCCAGGACCTGAATATTTTATTTCTAGTCACTTCCAGGTTAACATGTGAGTGTAAAGGCCTCATTTCAGCTCTGATTTTAATGATTCAAAAGAGTAAGATGAAATATTTATTTCCAGTATATTTCACATCGATAGAGTTTAATGGTTGACTTTTGATATTTGAAAAGTTTGACAGTAATAAAGCCATGTTTCCATTGCAGTGTGTCACAATACTTTCTCCTGAAAACAACAATTACTCAATATTGCAGATGTCAAATATGCTGAATTCTATTGTGAAAGAAGCATAAACAGCGTATCATGACTTCCTCTGAAATGGACGTCTTGCCTCACTTTATTTTGACAGTCAGCAAAATTCTATGTTGCAAAAGAGAAATGTGACAGAGGGAGACTCATCCCTGCACAGCTGGTTTCCCGGGCAATACAAACCCAAAACAGTTGTTAAGAGTATTGACACACACACACACAGTAACACACACTCATTATCAGAGGTGGGAAGTAGTGAAGTAAAAGTACTTTGTTACTGTACTTAAGTACATTTTTTTTGTACTTTACTTGATGATATATTTTTCTGAAAATTTGACTTTTACTCCCTACATTTTTTACATAAATATCTGTGCTTTTTACTCCTTACATTTACAGAATAGACTTTTTTCAAACTAAACAGATGTGAATGGCTTCAGAGAGAAAATCAGGGGACAGAAATTGTGACTTTCAATATCATAATTCTGACTTTATCTCATAGTTATGCATTTGTAATCTCATATTTATGATTTTATCTCATAATTTTGATTTTTTTTATCTCATAGTTTTTACTTTTAATCTCAAAATTATGCATTTTTAAAATCTCATAATGATAAATTTTATTATTATTTTTCCAAAGTTTCTTATCCACACCCACAAAACTGAGTAACTGTGCCTTGATCGAACACATTATCTACACACTAACTCAATTTTAAAGGCTTTATTTTTGGATACTTTTGAAGATTTTCAGATTTTTCATGGTTAAATATGTATTATTTCATTCTTGGCAACAATAGCAGTTCTAGTTTTTACTTAATTACAATTGAGAATTTGTACTTTTTCTTCAGTAAAGTACTTGAATCAGTACTTCTACTTTTTCCAGAGTATTTTTTTCCACATAAGTAGCTGTACTTCTACTTAAGTGAGTACTTTGAGCACCACTGTTAATTATAAATATTAGCAATGTCTATTCATTTGGTTTAAACCAACAGAAAACAAAGGTACAAACTGGGACCACATGTGCTTTCAATGACCTTTCCTGTTTTACTAAAATATTACAAGCAGCATATTTCAGAGAATATTACCTGTCACATTTTTGCCACATTCTGTTTATAACAGCACGGTCGCAGTAAGTAGTTGTCAAACTCATCCCAGGTCAACCCAGCCTGATGTCAACACTAAACTGTGGAGCTGCTAGAGCTGCAAACTGAAGCAGTCCCCAGGTGTAAATGTATCACACTGTATAAATATGAGCAGGGCTGGAAAAGCACAACTGTGCTCTTAACTTTCCACAATTGGCAGAAGGTTTTTCAAGGACAAACACAAACTCCATTACATCATGTCCAATACGGGATTCTTGAACACTAAGACAAACCACTTCACCTGACTAAAATCCTGACATCATCCCTACAAGATGTGCAAACAGGAAATGTTAAAGAATCGTTGTCACGGAAACGGCTTGGTTTGCCTTTAACAGCCACAGATGGATGCAATTGTGAGTTTCACCTCACCTTAATGTGTCATGAGACACACCAAAGCATAGTATTACAACTACTAAACACCAAGTCTGAGATCTAGAGTAGAGTATAAAAGAAGCTTTTTCAAACACTTTCAATCCAAAAAGTAAATGTGAGTCTTTTGAACACATCCAAGCATTGCATAAAGTGGCATGAAAACTCCACAATGCAATGTAGGAGTGAAAACAACTATACAAACATGTAACTAAAGGGGGAAAAAAAAATTACCAAAATTCTCGCTTTTTGATGAAAAGTTTTTCCACTGGTGTTTTTTCAGGCAGAGTGAAATTGGTATATTATGCAAAACTGCAATGGAAAGACATTTTACCTCAACTAGAGTCATGTAAACAACAAAAATAAAACTTATTTTTTAAAATTTATTACAGGATAGAAAGGTAATGCATAATATTAGTGAATCTATCTGTAAATAAATTTAATATTTATGTTCATCACGATGTTTAATAGAAAAGCCAACATAAAACATTTTTTGATATTTAATAAATATTGGTAAAGTGTTAGAACAATGTCCGATGGAAAATCGACTACTGATAATAAACAAAACAGAGTTTTCTCCAGGTTAATAAAGGAAACACATAAAGATATTCTTCCATGATTGTAAGCTGGTATTATTACACAATTTTAATAGTTTAAAGAAAGAAAAAAGTGATGAATTCAACAGAAATTTCAATTTATGGTTAACAGATAATCATCAACTGATATGGATTTTTTTGGGCCGATACTGATCTTTTTTCAGCCTTGACCGATGATTGATAGAAGCCAATGATATTTCTAAGCAGACATTTGAACTCAATATTATTTGTTTTTCTCTGTCAAATGATAACAAAAAAGCAACCAGGACATTTTTTTTTTTTTTAAATAGAACCAACGCACAATGTATTCAATAACAATGGACAACACAGTAATAATGAAATAACCATGGAATGACTAAGAAATTGTTCAAAAGCTCATTTTTAGAGATAAAAACCGTCTTTGTGGAGGTAGAGAAATCTAAACAGACCTTTTCTCTTCCTTCAGCTGTGTTATTATATAAAACCAGTGCAGGTACTGCAAGTAAAACTGCCAATGATAGAGAAAACCTTGCAAATGATTAAATCACACAGAGGTGTTAGTGATGTTGTCACCTGTAACTGTTGGAGTAGGTGTGTTCTTTTTCTAATAACTCCAGGGAGGTTCATCTTTCTGTAAAGTATTGCAGATGCTGAGGGAAGGGAGTTTGGTAAGTTTCTATGATTACAGAAGATCATTCTTGACTATGAGCAGTGGATAGAGTGATGGTATAATAGTATGGACCTGTTAAGGCCTCACATTAATATCCATCCTGAGATATCAACTCACACACAGACTGCGCTAAGTATTCTATTAGAATGCATCACTAGTTCCATCTCAAATGATCACATCTGATTGGATCTGAAATACCTGCTTGATATGCAAATAAACACACCCATCTATAGCCTAAAACACACTACATATGTTCACGCTCATGTTGCACAGGCTTGATTTCCAGTGTTTCTTTGAAAATGTAATTAACTGTGTGGCTTAAAGACGACAGGCAGCTCCGTTTAAGGTAGAATGTTGTTTGCTCATTAGCATTGCATGAGGTAAATCAATCGTTACGTTATAATATCAGTGTGACAACTCTGACGGCTCTCCTGCAAGACCGACTGAAAGTGCTGAAAACATGTTAATGAACTTCTACTAGATTATGTAAACTGCAGGTATTCATTTTCCTTATAGAGGAGTTAAAATGTAGTGACAGCAGCGTGTCACTCAGGAAGAACAATACATATGAAACACTTTGAGTACATCTTTACCGCTGAAAAATTCATGTCTGTCTCTAAAATTCTTTCAAATGTGCCATTGGAGTGGCAGACAGATCACATCAGCTGAATAAGCAATGCTTCCAGGGTTCAAACTAATTATTCAAGCTCACATACAAGCACTTTTTAAGCAATTTTTCCAAGCACAGCCCCTTATCACTGGGATAAAATGCATATCTCCAGGAATACGTACACACATGATTATTTTTTTCTCTTTTTATCACAATGATGTACATTGTATTATGGGATACATTTTGTAAAAGCAAAAAAAGAGAACATAAAGATTTACCCAGAACAAAAGCCACTTTGTGTTCTTCAGGCATTTGCACCGAACCAGAGATTGTGATAAAAATATACATGAAATCTATCTGAGACTATTTAATATTAACATAAATCAATGAAAGACATCACACAGTTACAGTCACAAGCACTTTCAAGCAGTTAAACTAAAATTCAATCACCGACCTCGAAAACACAACATTGAAATGTAAGCAGTTTCAAGGATTTCTATCATACGTACAAATCCAGTCTTTCAGTAGATGTGAGGAAGCATTTGTTTAGACCAGGGATGTGTATTTACAAGAATGTGATGATATGATACAAATCACAATAGGATCATGATACAATATATCACAATACTGTTTATATATATATATATATATATATATATATATATATATATATAAAATTACATTTATTTTTTTTTACTTTTCTTTATTGTTATTTCCTGTTACTAATGAGATTACATTAGTAATATGCCCAAATTCTAAACAAATGTTATTTGATCAGAACATGATTAACTAGAAAATCACTCTGACAGCGCAAACTTCCGCCAAGGCAGACCCCCCCCTCCGAATGAAGAGAGGTCCACCAAGAAGGTTATGTTTTTGCTAGAGTTTGTTTGTCTGTCTGACTGTTAGCAAGTTAACTCAAAAAGTTATGGACGGATCTTAATGAAAATTTCATGACATGTTGGGGGTGTCACAAGGACCAAATGATTAGATTTTGGTGATGATCCAGTAGAGATCCTGGACTCTGGATCACTTTGAAATTTTACATAGCGGCACATGGAGAATACATTTCAAAGTGATCTAGAGTCCAGGATCTCTTCTGGATCACCACTAACAGACAGACAAACTCCGGCAAAAACATAACCTTCTTGGCAGAGGTACTGATATATCACAAGATATTAAAAAATTAACTTGTGTTCATTGTTCTATTAGTTGTGACGTGAACAGTCCTTGAATCATATAACATCAGAGCATTATTTTGCACCATCCCAACAAAGGAGTAAACATCTGCCTCTTTCAGATAGTAAAAAAATTGTTAGGATGAAATATCCAGTTAAATAATAATAAATAAAAAATATAAACAAAAAAGCCAAAATGAACCCTTACCATGCCTGCATTTGAATAAATACCTAAAAGTATTGATAGAGTACCTTTACATATCAATACAGTATCAATACCATAGAACTGATATATTCTTACACCCATAGTTCAGACTGCAATATAGATAAATGCATCAGGGTTTGTTCATGCCTAGCACTACAGCTGTACAACAGAATTTGATCAGATTGAAGAGAATGGAAGTGAGATTTGAGCAGAACCTAAGCAGTGAATAGAATGAAGTTTAGGAAACGGCACCAGATTTGCTGATAGCTCTCCTCCATTTTTCTTGCAGTGCAACAACATGGAATGTTTGTTGACAAAACTCACACCTAATTTAGTAGAGTCACAAAGAAGAAGTGAATAAAGGAGCAGTTTAATAAATCCGGTGAGTCTGATCCTCAGGGGAAATGAAGAAACAGTGCTGAGGGACCTTTAACTAAAACTGAAGCCAGGAGAAGTACACAAAGGAATGCAAGTGCTCTGTAAATTGGTAATGTCAGGAGGCCAAATTGAAGTGTTGATTAGAGGCCACATACTACACCTTCCTCAACAAAGACGGAAGGCAGTGAAGGCTGAAGAGGACTATTGTGCCGTCATTCATTACAGAGACGGAGACTGATTGGATCGGTCGCATTAATGACACTGGACCAGTGTGTGTGTGTGTGTGTGTGTGTGTGTGTGTGTGTGTGTGTGTGTGTGTGTGTGTGTATGCTTCTGGTGGGTCTAATAAATGAAATGTTATGAATCAGTGATCAACAAATTCTGCTACAAGCAGGTTCAGGGAACAATCATTTTGGCTTTTCTGTCTTTACTAAAAGGCCTCACCCACTGAAGCCACTCGTGTCTGGAAAAAGGCACGGCTAACAATCATAGTCTAGCCTGTGGCAGCGTTAAAATGTGGGATTTATGGGTTTGCGAAAAGCCACTGCTGAGTTTTCAAAACAGATTTCAGCTCCACAGCTTCCCTTCCTTGCATACATTTTTTTTTTTTTTTAATCTCTGGTGGCTGGTGTTATGGTGCATGACTGACTGCTAAGCAAAACGGATCCATCACAAGGTTTATTGCTGTTTAGAGTATATTTTTGGAAGTTAATTGCACTTAAACGATTCTCCCACAGGCCAACCTGCTCCAGGAAATGACAAAGCGGTAATGTCATAATGCAATAACTTTCCTACAGTACATATGTCTCGATGTATTCCCCATCCATGTAGGACACACATGCATATCTATAAAGTGGTGGAACAGATGAGGGGAAATGGATCAGCCCTGAGAAGAGAGCGGGGTAAATGGAGCGATAATCAGGTGTGAAATCACTCTGGTTTACTTTCTGCAGTCTGTCTGTCAGAGCAGTCTCTGTTACTCACAAAAATAATAGGACAAATGGCAGGGCTATTAATGCACACAGGCAGAACGGTAGGAACATATTAACCTGTCATCTTCAACAGGTATGTTCCAGGGACAAACACACAATGGAAACATTACAGCTTCTTCTCTGTCACCGTTCTTTGACAGTTTTTTTATTCATTTTTATCTGCTCTCTCTCTCTCTCTCTCATCCCCAGAGACCCCTGCAGTTGAAAAGTCATTTTCTGATCATCTTTCTGTCCTCGATACTCTCAAGTGAATGTGAATTGTGTTTCAAAACAGAACTACACACTTTTTTAACTATCTTATAACCTTGAAGCCAACTATGAATCATGCAATGTACATTTTTAACTAAGGGCCAGTCAATACAGAAGCAACTCTTGAAATTTAACAATTGTATGATATTCAGGTGATGATGTTGGCAATGCAGGTTGCCACGGAGACAAGCGCATCTGTGAATAACCATAACGATCCCAATGGTTTCCAGAAAGAGGTGAAATAAAAGCGGAGTTGAATCTGAAACTGTTCATTTTAGTTAATGAAGTGGGCTTCTGAATCATTTTATATTCATATTTTTGAGAGTTTTAAGTTAGATGAAATTAACCACCTGCTTTAGTTGTCATTAGTGAGACCAGGTGCACACAGCTCTGAGCCTTGAGGTGCTCATAAAAGGCAGGATGGATCAATAAAAGGTCCATTAATGCAGTGGAATCAGGGAGAAGAGACATAAAGCGATAAAGGCAGGAAATACATGGTGAAAAAAGAAAAAAAAATGCCAATGTTGTCTAGCTACGCAGTCACTAAAGATACATAAAAGCCTGATTTATCAAGTCCCAAAGAAACTTTTGTGTTGATTCTGAGGTAGAGCTCAAAGAATTCTAAGAAAGAAATTTATCAGCTTTCACAAGTCAAAGAAAATATGGTGAAATGATCTGAAATAAAGACTCCCTCTTATTTAGAAGACATATTTTTTAAAGAAAGGTTTGCTTGTCCAACTCAGATAAGTAGCTACAGTACAGTGGAACTGACTACAAGTCACTGCATTTTGGGGAAGCACTGATCAGCCCAATACTGAGCATGTGTAGTAATAATCATACTCTTAAACATATGTAATAATAATAATAATAATAATAATAATAATAATAATAATAATAATAATAATAATAATAATAATAATAATAATTATGGATTAGATTTATATAGCGCTTTTCAAGGCACCCAAAGCGCTTCACATTAGTGCTCCATTATTCATTCACTCTCACATCCTCCCTCTGGTGGTGGTAAACTACATATGTAGTCACAGTTGCCCTGGGGCAGACTGACAGAAGCGTGGCTGGGGCGAGATTAGGCATTCTCTGAATACTTGTTCTATTTGAAGTGCCTCCGTTAAAATGTGTAACAAGACCATAATACAAAGCTTGAAATTCGATGAACAAGAAAAATTCCGTTGTTTTCTGACAAAGAACAAAAGTCTGAAATTGCTTGGAATTCGCTCTGAACCACCCGTGTGTCTGACTGAATCCCTCTGCAGCCTCGGAGTTAAACCTTAATACAAAAGACAACTTTGAATTTGTTTGCCAGTTGAACACACATGCATCTGCAAATATTATCCAAAAGAACCCTTAAGCTATTGAATCATGTTTTATATGCGAACGTATGCGGTTCACATCTGTTTGTAAGTGCACATGTTTGAATGTATGCGAAAAAAAGTCTATTTATATTCCACAACTTCTTATTTTGCCCTGCGGTCCTTCATTAACACCCAGTTTCTTCTCTCTCCTCCACTGTTCCTGCTTTGCTGTAAATGTTCATGTGACCTCCAAGGCACTGACACCAACCACTTGACATGACTTTTAATATGCACGGCCTCTTGCTTTACACCTTCGCCTCTTCATCTCTAATGTCTCCCTGTTCTGTATTCGTCTTTTATCGTTCTGTCTCAGTCACTCTTCATTCTGTCTTTGATCAGTGATTTTTTTTTTTTTCCACGTCTCACTGTGGCCTCTGTGGCATTTCTTGCATATTTTAGTTACCCAGTACTTCTTTTTTTTATGTCACACATTCTTTTATTTGTAGTTTTCTTGCCATTTTCATGAAAAACTTGACCCTGGAGACAATACAACATTCCTGTTTTTAGGATTTCTGTTCCGTTACTTGTCACAGCTCTGCTTGCACTCCATTACTTTTCTATCTCCCTTGCTTTTGTTTTTTTTTTTTTTAATTAATACTTGCCTTTTCCCCCTTGATGCTGTTCATCTGCTGCTAAATATTTGATTGTTAGCGCACTGACATGACACCACTGTTCCCTACCGTAGCTGAGGGTGTTTAGATCTCAAAGCCGGTGATGAAGCATGAACACACCACATTTACACATCACTTTCAAACGTACACCTGAGCTGTTTTATTTACTGCTATGTAGTGCAAGATTAGTTATGTTAGAACTAATTAGAATAGAGAGAATCATGCAAAGATACAGGCTGAAGATATTAAAATTGGGGGACAATATTAATGCATGCAATACCTTCCATTTATGATAATAGCAATTACCAACAGCTAGTGACTGTAATGTGGGTTTTTTTTGTCTTTAAAATACAAATTAAAAAAATGCCCAATTGTGTCCAATCTTGCAGTTTAAACTATGAAACATAGTGAAGTGCTCAAAATCTGGTTATTCTTCCCAAAATGTTGGGAGGTATAAGAGTAAATAGATTATGCACTTTTGTTTTCTGGCCCTGCTGAGTTTGTGGTTCTTCATGTGCAGAGATTCCAGCACTTTCTGTGAACTGAACTGAACAAGAAAGCAAAAGGAAAGCAGGGGAAAGGGGAAATGAGTGAAAAGCAGAGGGAGATAAATCAGGGAAGCATAAAGAAGTGAGAGTATGCCATTTATGCCAGAGGCTAGGAGCCAAGTTAAGCTAAAGGACTAACCCACTGACCCACATATCACACAACTAGGAGTTAGTGTGAAACCTGGAGCTTTGGCTTGACGACTGCTGTGCTTCCACTGGAGAACTGAGTCACTGCTCCAGGGAGAAACATTTAGAATTCAGACACTGATGAACACACCTGTACCAGAGCAGACTGAAAAATAAGAGCTCAGTACCAGTCTCAGGTTAAATTAATCTCATAGAAACAGCAGAATTAAAGGTTTATCCTCCCCCCCAAATTGAATCATTTTCTCGTTCATTATCAGTAGTTTGGATTTCATGAGAAACACGTTTTCATATTTTCCCATTTCCATTAACCCATAACGATCCAGAGCTACTTTTGCAGCAACCTTTTTTTGAAGTGATTTATCACCATTTACTTTAATATTATCCTTTGTATTTTTGCATTTTTCAGTGGAAATCAGATGTTTTTCTACTTATTCAATTTACTGGTCATGTACAGGTTCATGAAAAAAAAAATTTGTAATTTTTCTTAAGGTGAAGATTATTATGTTACATCAGAGAAAACTGAAGAAAAATAGCAAAATAGATCATTAACTGGATCTCAAAATAAGCATCTATAACTTCTGTCATTTGTCAAACTCCACTGGTTTTACTGGTGTTTCAATGTTGTTGATGACGGCATTTCCACATTCACTATGACCTTGATAGTATTGTCACAAATACCAGTACTAGTACCGTAGTACTGAGGCATTAAAAAGGGTACTATACTCCATTTGAAAAGTGCCAGTACTTGCAACAGTGCAGCAAACTCAGCACGTAATGTGGTGTTGTAACTAGGATACAGCTGAGCCGAACAGGAGAGGAGAATGGCTGCTGCACCCAATCCTACCCTCATTGACAAACCAGGAGCAATAAGTGGAATATGGAAATATTTCAGTTTTATCACAAATGAAGAAGGCGAAATCATAAATACAGAAGCAGTGTTTTAAAACATGCCTGGTGAAGGGCAGAAACAGAAACACAGAACCTTCATGCTGAGTTCAGGGAACAACAGGTAGGCTAACACATGAACAGTAAAAACATTTTCCATAAAATTCCAGGAAGCCATTAAGTTTAACATATTTTTGGGAAGTGAATAAGTCATGTCGAGCCAAAACACAAATAAAAAAATAGAATGCGATGTGGAGGCTACCCTTTTCAAATAGCCTACCATAGCTCAGTAGTCTAGTTATAATAGTTCATAGGGCACGCACAACACAGCCACCTAAAAGTCTGTTTCGGTTTGTAACACTCTCACTCAAAGACAAACAATAGTCTTTCAAAAAACAAATTCAGTGATGTGTTGGTGGCAAACGTTAGTGAATGGAGCAGCTGCTGCAACGGTCACTCTCTCTCTCTCTCTCTCTCTCTCTTGTCATGTGCTGCTGCACGGAGCTATGTAGAGCCTAGTCTAGTTTTTTTTGTTTGTTTTTTCCATACCAGTTACATAAAATTAAACAAAGTGGTTTAATTCTTTTATTTGACTGTTGTTACAATTACTGTTTGTGTTGATAAGATTTTTGAACCTAATATAAAACATCACAAAACACAATATATCTCCTATTGTCTGAACAAAAGGTTTAAACATATCTTAATTACCAATGGAGGTTTTACTAAATACTACAACCTTCATTTATAGGAGGTGTTTTTTCCCCTGAAATCTATTTTCTATTGCTGTGCATGCTTCCCTTATGCAGATTGGATCTTAATACAGAGGCTAAGAAATGCATACACGTGGTCATTAGAACTTTAATAAACCCGGAGGTTTACTCACATTCTGTACTTAAGTCAAAGTACAGTCTCGTAAAAGTACTGATTCAACTCCTTGACTTAAGTAAAAGTAAAAAAAAGTACAACATCTTAATTATAATGAAAAAGAGGTTTTTAATCTCAATGGGACTTTCCTGGTTAAATAAAGGCTGAATAAATAATTTTTAAAAAGTAATAAAGTACAACAGTAAAACTGCTTTCTTACCATGAATGAAACAATACTTATTTAACCAAACAAAATGATGAAAGTTTCAAAAGTATTAAAAAATAAAAGCCTTAAAAGTGAGTTACTGTGTAGACAATGTGTTTGATTGGGTCACGGTACTCGGCTTTGTGGATAAAAGCAAAAAATTGACCCATGTAGGACTCTGGCAGGACTTTCCCACACTGAATTTCCCTGTGAATCAATGTCACATCTGTTTAGTTTGAAAAAGTAACAAACTTATTCTGAGAATGTAAGGAGGATAAAGTACAGATATTTATGAAAAAAATTAGAGAGTTGAAGAAAAAGGTTGCCAGAAAACTAAAAATAAACAGGTAAAGATACCTTAAAAAAATAAATAAATAAACAAATCGACAAGTACAATAAAAAGTACTTACTTTCCACCTCTGATTAAACTAACAAATCTAATGCTGAACTAAGACTTTTTCACTGAGTTGTACATTCCCAAGACTTTGTTTAATATTGTTTTGACTTATCACCCTGAACTAACAGGCCGAGATGGTCATCATGTCAACAACCTGGGAATGAATGGATCTCAGTGTTCGATGCACGCGTAGCTACACAGAGCAGCAGCTGGTTTAGTTGTGACCCGGAGTCTGTACTAAGCTCATGTGATGCAGACTAAACAGTAGGGAAGAGCGAGGTCAGAGTGTCAGACCAGCTTACAGACGGAAAAAAGTGGGTCACTTCTCAGTGACAGATCTGCAGGAATGTGAGCCCTGAATAAGCCTGCAGTTGCGATTTTAACTGTGAAGTATGAATTAATCTCTGCCGACAAAAGGCATGTGTTTGCATTTGTGTCTGTGTGATGAAAATGCCTGATTGTTTTCTGCACACTGGAGAGTTTAACTATGCTTATTTTTTGGCTTTTTTTCCCTAACAAACCACAATGAAAAGAAAAAATCTGAGGTACGTCTTGCTTTTAGGAATGTGATATAAGTGTTCCAGTTTCAGTTCAACAGGAACTGGTTGGCTTTGGTTGAACCATGTTACAGCTCTTTTAAAAAGCATCTTTAAACGCTCACTGGCATTCTGATCACCACCAGACATGACAGATGTCTTCCACTGAAGTAACAGCCTTTCCCCAGAATTAGATTCACAGGGGTTTCCCATGAAAAGAGTAAAAATGTCCAGCTGTTAGTCTGCTGGTTTGTGAACTGACAAGGTCAGCGGCGTTACACAGCCAGATTTTACCACACTTAAGTTTTCTGTAACATATGTTTGGATAGAAGGAGACAAGAGAGAGCGAACAAAGACAAAATGCCCTGATAAGTGGCACATATCAGGACTGAAGTGAAGACAGTTTTGGTTGTAGTGAACCAAAGCACTGCTAATTGGTACAATTTTCAAGACAGGATGAGAGACGAAAGACATGAGTGTCTCATAGAGGCACACACAGAGAACAGAAGGTGAGGAAGGAGATTTAAAAAGATAGTTCACTATTTTTCACATGAATTTGTATAGAATCAGTGTCTTTACTCTAGTGCACCCACAGTGACTTACCCCTGACAGTGTCCTGTGAGTTGAGTTCTGGTCCAGTGTTGGTCAAAGTGAAAGTAGTCCCAGCAGGTTTCCTGGGGTCATGAAAATGAAACGTGTTTCTTATCAAAACAATATGTGTTTGAATGAGTGATTTATTTATTTGCATAACAAAACCATCACAGAAAAAAACTCACCTCATAATTGCTTGGAGCTACTTTCTCTCAACAGTGATCAATGTGCGTTGTCACTGCTCACAGCTGTGCGCTTCAGCAAACTACTTTCATCAGTTGTTCAGCAGTGTTTGCAGCTGCTACCCACAGGCGCAGAGCTGTTAGCAGTGACAACGCACATTGATCACTATTGAGAGAAAGTAGCTCCAAGCAATTACAAGGTGTGAGTTTTTGTTCCATGACGGTTTTGTTATGAAAATAAATTACTCATTCGGACACATATTGTTTTGAGAAGAAACATTTTATTTTAGTGACCCCAGGAAACCTGCCGGGGCTACTTTTGCCTTGACCAAAACCGGACTAGAACTCAACTCACAGGACACCGGTAAGTCACTGTGGGTGCACCAGAGTAAAGACGCTGATTCTATACAAATTCATGTGAAAAACAGTGAACTATCCCATTTTAAGGTAGCAAAACACAAGAGTTTCTCTTATTGATGATTGTGACCACAAGAGGATGCATTGCAAAATATTGTTAATGGTGAATGTAACTTTACGGGTTATGATTCCTGACTTTTGATACAGTCACTTTGTTACAGAGGTAACATAATAAAATAAAAATATATATATATATATATATATATATAAATATATATATATAAATATATATATATATATATATATATATATATATATATATATATATATATATATATATATATATATATATATATATATATATATATATATATATATATATATATATATATATATATATATATATATATAAATAAAAAAAAGAAAGAAAAACATGAGTATGTATTAATGCACTTCCACTTCTACTAGAAAATCTTTTAATTTTCTAAAGGTTTTCATTTGAAGAGATCCACAAGAAAGCATGTATGAACAGTAATGCAGCAATATGGCTAAATACAATAAATACATTCGTTTTTGTTGTAAAAGTTGTAATCTATATTAATATCTACAATGTTTCTCGCTGCAAATACTGCTGTGCATAGTTAATCACAAATGACTGACTTATTTTAAATGGAAGGTGAATTTATCAGCACATTCACCGACTATCAGCTGATACAAACTAACATCATTATATCCACAACTGGCTGACCTCTATCAGTTATACATCTTATTTATGTACTGCAGCAAGTTAAGAGGAATCCATCAGACAAGCAGAGAAAGAAGTCGAGATATTCTTTGAAGTCTGAGGGTTGGAGGACATGAATAATTTACATCACATTTACAGGATAATGCAGTGGAAACCTCACTCAGCATTTTATTTGCATTAGTCCTTATTGTGTACCCTGATGGTCTAGTGCGATCCTCTCAAAACTACTATTAGTTAGGTTTTATGTCTCAGCTGAGCGTATTGTGTAAGTGCAGGAATGGGAGCAGTGATCTAAGGTGGAGCTAAAGGGTGATCGACTGCTCACGGTGCAGACTGCCTGAACCCGGGTGATGAGAAAAATAAACTGCGCTGAGGAAACGCTGCGTCTGTAAATCTCTTTTTAATGCCTCCAAGTCATGTTGCTTCCCTTCACAACAGTAATTCACAAACAATCCAATAGTCACTTCTCATGGAGGGCCTTTTGGATAAAGTCATTATGGAAGAAGCCGGTGGATATTTCATGACCAAACACGTACAGTGTTAAAGCTTAAACTCACACATTACACAAAGCACCGCGTGAATGATGTGGAAAAAAAGACAGCTATATGATACAATGTCTGTTTTCCAGCTGACCACATACTGCGTTTGCACAAACACTGAGAGACTCACGGGCAGACACCATTATGACTTCACTCTCACTACCCGAGTCATCTGCAGGCCAGACCAGGCGATTCAGTTCAAATCTGATATTGAAAGAAGCCGTTCCACAGACTGTAATCATAGCCTGTTTGCCCACTCTGCAACAAAGAGAACACCTCAAGGCTATTTACTTCACCTCTGAATGAAATCATGAAATATTACTCTTGCCACAGTGTTTGTTTCAGATTGAGAGCAACAACTGGAGTGCTAATAACCCCAGAAGACCTTTCAGCTATGAATGTGGTTATATGTGGATGGAATAAGAAACCAAAAGCATTGTTTTAGATTCGGTGGTCTGAATGGGTTTTCCCTACCTGAAGGCTTAAATCACAATAAGGCCATTGTCTCATCTGTCTGCATTTAATTTTATTTGAGCTTTTAATGATTTTCTGGAGTGCATAGTTGCATGAAAATTTAGAACTCAAAACAGACAGCTGCGTTCTGAGCGGAGACTACCCTCTATTCTCATAGTAAATGTGTATTTTTAAATTTAATGGTGTCTGTCCAACTGTCTGTCTCTCTTGCAAATGCAAACACAGCCCTATTTTGCTCCTTTCCCCTCTGGCTATGTCTTTTCTTAGTCCGTTCAGACATAAGGATGAGCCTTTCAACCTTCACTTTCCTCCTGCATTAAGCTTTACACATTTGCAACAGTCAAATCTCATTTCATAGAATGAAGTATTGCACTCGTAGAACCTGGGCTTTGAACAGACTCAATATTCTCCTAGGTGGCCCATCACATAGACTGGCTGTGAAATTCAGCAGATGGGTCCATAAATGGAAAATGTTTGAGGTGATGGGCTTTCAACAGCCAAAGTATGTACTTTGAACTAAACCTGAGTGGAGAGGATTACCAGACATCACACATCCATTCAAACAGGTCTTAAAACTAAGGGTTAAAAATTCTGGCCTTAAAATTCATCCAAGTGTTTTGTGCTTTTATCCTGATTCATATTGTACTTGGCCAGCAGTAGTTTGAAGACTTTCACAAAGACGTCAAATTTAAGAGATAATTCTCGTGACCAATTTTCAAGGGGAGAAAAACTGGCTCTAGATGTTGTCGTGAATTTCCCGCTGACCCTTAAGAGAAAAATACTTCTAAGAAAAACATTTCAAAGAGAAATCTGACGAGATTAAGCACAGACGTAACAATCTACAGAGAGACGGGTTTCCTTTCAGTTTACAGATGGTAACAGACCAAAACACACCCTGTTGTGATATCAAATAAGACCCATGGGGTTCTGCAAACAGAGGAGGAGGAGGAGGAGGAGGAGGAGGAGGAGGAGGAGGAGGAGGAGGAGGAGGAGGAGGAGGAGGAGGAGGAGGAGGAGGAGGAGGAGGAGGAGGAGGAGGAGGAGGAGGAGGAGGAGGACGGCCACAGCCAGATCATAAGCATGTTTTCATAGCACACACTTTCCCTTCCTGGCAGGTGTGTGCATGTGAGCATGATCTGTGTCTATGGGCACTTTTAATGAGCTGTTCAAAGAGTCACTGTTTAGCCTGGGACAGGAAGAAAACTATCTTCTCTCATGAGACACACATAGACAGACAGTGAGAGTCAAACATAATGTGGATCTCCTGAGAACAAAACAGCCTATTCACATACCAAAGCAAGCAGCATAACATCTGAACTAAACCGCCCCTTTGCTACTTAAAGTCATGCTGTTTTACATTGAACCAACAACCCAGCATGAAATCCAAACCAAGATGTAGTCAATTGCACTCTATTTAGGGCTGAAAATCCCTTTAACAAACTCATTGGTGAAAATTAACACACTTTTGTTTCTCGTAGGCCTGGTGAGCAAGATTATATGATTAAATTATACTTTAATGCTTTCTCAGGTAATGAGTCAAAGACCTGCTTAGTGGTATCTGTGAAGTGAGTCTGAGAAAAGCTGCCTCGGGATGTTGAGAAATGAAGTGCACAATATCAGAAAGCACAGAATTACCATGTTTCACATTTGCACAAAACAAACGCTCTTTATGAAAATCTAAAGTAGGATGTAGTTGATCACACTCCATTTGCTGCAGAAAATCCCCTTCTGCTAATTTCAATGACCGTAAATAGAATGGTGATGCTGCTCACACATATGGTGAGGACGACATATGATCAAAGTACTGTTCTTTAATGGTCGTCTCAGGCAACAGGACAAAGAACTACTTAGTTCACATTGTCTGTTAAATGAAGCTGAGAAGGTGCTTCAGTGACTGCAGGAACAGAATGTTGTCTGCTCCTGAAACGATTGCGCAATACCTGAAAGCACAGAGTTACCAAATACAGTTTCATGTCTGCAATATGTGGTAGCATGTTAATACGAAATGTCCTCAATACAGTTTTGTGCTTTGAAGTATGTGTGTATGAGTTTAGTTTAAGCTAGATTTCTGCCTCAGATTGGTCCACCAGTTATTTTTCCAGTTTCAGTAACTTGTTGGCTCATCAAAGAACATGATAAATTTGTTTAAAAAAAAAGCTTTAGCTTCATGAATGTAAAGGTTCTTGTACACAACATCAGTACAGGGTACAGTATATGGTACTTACGATCCAATCCATTGATGTACTTCATGGTTATTTCACAATGTCCCCACACAGCACTGACGACAGGATACAGTTTCTTGCCCTTAAGTCCTCTAAATGCCACTCCTAGATACTGTCCTTCCACCATGAAGCTTAGCGTGCCTTCATCCATGTCTAAAATCACTAACAAGGAGTCTGGCAGGGTGAAGGACTCATCCGGCTCCAAAAAACAGGGGTAAGATGGCAGCGTGCTATGTGCCCGGTTCTTACTATCATGGTAGAGCCGGTTGCGTCCCAGATCCCAGCCCCAGGACTCACAGTCTGACCCCACTAACGCTGTGTATCCTACAGAATGTAATGCTGCTTCAGCTGTTGCCACACCAACCACAGCATGGGTGCCACGCTGCCGGGCAGGCCAGTGGATCCTCCAGACGTGGAGACCCCTTGTGTATCCGACCCGGCCCCGGATGCAGTCCGTGCTCTGAGCCACCGGGTGACGGTGAAATGTCAACTTATCGTCATCTTTGATGAAAATGTTAAGTGAACGGTCATCAGGGTTCCAAGCGTGACGGAGCTGCGTCTCCAGGCCAGCACATGGCATATCCAGTAAGAGGTCCAGTCTGGGAGGTTTTGAGAAGTCCGGGCCCCTCAGTTCCGGGTGTTGGCGGCGGTGAGCGGAGGGCCGGTACGATGGTGAGCCACCACTTTCCCCACGACCATCAACTGATTTGATACTGCCAGAGATCTTCTGGCCCATGTCTGCGATGAAATGGTCCACAGGAGGAGGCAGAGGAAGGAGGAAGGGAGTCTGTGCAGAAGCGTGCTGAAGCTCAACGCTACCTCATCAATGCATTGGAGCTGAAGTGAAAGTTCCGAAGTGGCGAGTGGTGAAGGGAGATGAAGGAGGAGGTGATGAGTGGAAGATGTATGCAGTCTGGGTTCATATCACAATTGTCTTCAGAAAGACGAAGCTGCTTCCTTCCCTGATGAGAGAACAATAAAAGAAACAACAATTAGAACAAATATATACTACCAATTTCTTTTCTTAGCAAACAAGCTTTGGTCTATACTGAGACAAAGAGAGATGATGAAACAGGGGAAAAAGGGAACGAGAGAGACAGAGAAGGATGCGTTGGCAAAATCTTTTGTTTCACAGACTTTGTGTGGCTTTGTTTTGATAAGAATAAACAATGAGCAGGATGAAGAAGCATAAACACAACTGGCACAAACACACATGCACACATCCTCTGACTAATCTTGTATCCTCTTGAACTCATATGCCAGTACCAATACATGTATGCTCCATAGTTGTGCAACACTGCCAGATTTACACCTGCCATGCTCTCATTAAGGTAATGTATATTTAATGAGCACTGCCTAAGTCTGCAAAAATGTCAACCCAAAAAGAGGAAAAAGAAAAACACCAGGTAATAATTTATTACCATTCCTTTGTGTAAGACAGTTGAAAAAGTCAAGTTGACTTTATCTACACACATGTTGGCACAGAACAGAGCCAAACTGCACTTCTCAATAACCACAAGTTAATATCATGGTTTAAATTTTACAATGTAGTTTCCATTTTACTGTGCTTTTCAGTGTAATATGTGGGTGTACAGATGTTGGTTTGAGTCAAATTATGTTTAAGTGTATAATCCAGTATCACAAAACAGGTATTCAAGAACCTCTATGGATAAAATGACATAACTGATGCCAAGAAGCAAAATGTAGGTAAATGGACATCACATATTATATATAAAATACTTAAAAACTGATGTTTAAATACCTATAAGTTGATTACAGTACTTTGACAATACTAAAAGTGATGAAACATTTTAGTTTAGTTTCAATTCAGTAAAAAAACAAAAAAAAACAAAAAAAAAAACCTTTAAATCATTTTGTCCACTTCCACTTTTGGTTCACTGGAAGTGTTATTCAAGAGAAAAGTTAATGTTTTAACAAGAATAATAAGACAAACCGTGGGGTTTTTTTTTTTATATTGCTACAACAGCAAAGTAGCATTTTGTCTCATTTGCTCATATTATTTTAGCATATGAAGCCACAGAGATGATGACACACACAGTACAGTGCAGTCTAACTGATGTAGTGATCTCTTCCAGGAATGTCAGCTGCCGTTTCCTGTTCACAGGAAAAGAGTCAGTCACACCTCGAGCAGACAGGGAAGTGGATGACACGACTCTCTACATGTCTCATCTATCTGTGGCCTGTCTGTACCCCACCCGCCACAAGCCACAATGTACCCATTTATTTTTATACATTATTTCTGGTAAAAGTACCTCACACCTCGACTAGGCTGATGATGAAGCACAAGTTATTTACCCATTAACACTGCACCTTGCACACAAGAAGTCAATGAAGTAAAAAAAAACAAAAAAACAAAACAACTTTAATAAAAAGTTGAAAGAGAAGGTTAAACATGATGCGTTAAACAAACCATTCAGTTTACCTAAAGTCAAAATAAAGTTGATATTAAACTAAGTGATTTTTATTATTATCTTTTAATCAAGGGCTGATGACACAAGCACAATTATAGGTCTGTACCAGTCAGCAGCCACACCACACAATGAGGTCATGGCATAATTCTGTGTGACATTTGTGTGCTCCCAACACAAACACACACTCACTCCATCTCAATTTGATTGCTTGCATATTCTCATCCTGTCTTTTTTCTTCTTCTCTTGCTGTGAATGAGGTCATGGCAGCTGGCAGCCAATGTGTGCCACCGCTCGGTTCACTCCTCAGCATGAAAGGGTTCAGTCGTTGGACAAAAAACACACACACACGCGCACACACACACACACACACACAGCTGCCTTAGTGTGTGTCATCACGGCTGGCAGGTGGGTTCAGAGTGGACACTGCGTGGAAGTTTCAACCGTCACCGCCGCAAAAATCCAGCCAAAGAAAACAACATTTAACACCGTATAAACTCCCAGCATCTACGAGCCTGCCCAAGTCTGGCACAGCATGAGGATGACAATCTGGCATTACGGGCTGTCATCAAGGACGATCTTGACCTCTGACCCCATGTCGTCATGGTCACAGTTGCGTAGTAACCTCTCAAGAGGCTAGTGAGCTGGCGCAGCGTCTGCTGGTGCGAATAGTGGCAACATGCTTCTGCCATCTGTTGTTTACTTTCCCTCCCACCCTCCTTTTCGCTCTTCTTGTACAGCCAACTCATTTAGGACTGACTGCACTCGTTCCCCCAGCCTTCATCTGCCCATTCAGCTGGGGACGACAGGTATGGAGCGGACAGCAGCTTACATGGAGTTGTGCATACGTGAACATGAACAAAACAAGCACAAAAGGCAAGTCTTTTATCATGAGCTTGGTGACTGCTTTGTCAATAAACAGATTATATGGACATTGGATCAAGCATTTCAAAATGGACAAAAGCTAAGAGTGAAAACATTTATGTTAAAAGACACAAAAATGACAATGGAGAAGACTAAAGGTACAGTGTTACTATGAACTAATTTATAATGAAAAAAAGATGTTCAACAATAAAACATGATTTTAATCATTTTTTTCACTCAACTTCTGTTTCCGTCAGTCAATGCTTTTTGTTTTAACAATACCTGAAAAACTAAATAAAATCCAAAAAATATTCCAAAACGACTCAACTCCTCAAACAAAAGTGAAACCATTTACACCGTCATAACATAAGAAAAGCTAACTTCTGTTCCTGTAAATGCTTTTTTCACAATACATGGAAAAACCAAAATTGAATCATAAACCCTTCAAAAACTACTAAGCTCCTCAAACAAAAACCAAAAGTGAAACCATTTACACATTCATGAAATGAAAAAAAAAATAAAATAAAACAAGCTGAAACAGAAACCCAAAGTGAAAGACTAAATGTGAAAACAAGAGGACAAGCCTGAAGACAAGTGTTTGTGAGTGAAGGTGTAAATTTACAGATCATTTATGAACTGGAGAAAACAAACAGACATCTTACATTAACATGTAAACTTCTGAAAGCCCTGTCAAAGGCTTGGGATAAGAGACAGATGGAGGACAGACAGCAGCGTGCACCTGGTGTATGGGCCGGCTTCATCTGGCTTCTGCTTCTGTGTAACTAACAAGCTCCACTCACAGACTTCCAGAGTGGGTAGGGGTGGTGGATGTGTCTGTCAATGAAGGACGCCCTCGCAGACAGCGTTTCATTTGAATCTGCCTAACAATATCTGACTGGGCAGACAGCCTTTGAAGTGTAACACACACAGGAATAGGAAACTGCAGAGGAACCTCTCACTCACGCTGTACCACCCAACAACACCAGAAATGCCTGTGGACTTTTCCACAGAATTCACGTCAGGCTCACCAGAGGATCCCAGCGACGTCTTTAAATATAAACGTATGACTAAAACCAACCATTTCCTCCTTCACTACAGTATTATTTACTGTATTTCTAAGTGTCTTTGTGTCTGTCAAGGGCAACTGAGGATAGCTGATGCCCCAGGAGGCCACACAGGATCAAGTCAGTCATTCAGCTTTCCTGTTTCTGTGATTATCCATTCATGTCGGACCTGAGAGTGAACGTGTATCTGCATGTGGGTTTTTTTTTTTCCTTTTATCCTAGATCATGGTGGCAGGAGCAGCTGTTGTTTGGCCACATACAGTACACGGAAAAATTAAGCTTCAATTAGCATTCACGCAGTCAGACACTAATTAATACTTGTGAAGGTATTTTAATGATAATGGCAATGTGGATATAAGACATATATTAATATATATATATATATATATATATATTAATATATATATATATATATATATATATTAATATATATATATATTAATATATATATATATATTAATATATATATATATATTAATATATATATATTAATATATATATATATATTAATATATATATATATATTAATATATATATATATATATATATATATATATATATATATATATATATATATATATATATATATATATATATATATATATTAATATATATATATATATATATATATATATATATATATATATATATA
This sequence comes from Siphamia tubifer, assembly GCA_020466265.1. NCBI lineage: Eukaryota > Metazoa > Chordata > Actinopteri > Kurtiformes > Apogonidae > Siphamia > Siphamia tubifer. Next base: position 17,967,899 of record CM035799.1, on the reverse strand, counting down.
TATATATATATATATATATATATATATATATATATATATATATATATATATATATATATATATATATATAAGACACATAACAATATTCACTTCATTCAAACAGTCACACATTTATTGATCCACAAGTAAAACATTTGCCACATTCCTTTGGCTGTAAAAATTTTAATTTTAACAGCATTTTATTTATTTATTTATTTATATATATATATATATATATATATATATATATATATATATATATATATATATATATATATATATCATATATTGAGGTATTCCTCTAAAATAATGGCTGTATTTAAATATGTTAGCAATCAGACTTGTCAAGGTTGATGAAGCTACAACAATGTTTTTCAACCTTGGGGTTAGGGCAGCATGTGGGGTTGCCTGAAATTTCTACTAATTCATTAAAAATAAATAAATAAGTAAATACATGTTGAGTTGAGAAATACGATCACAATGCATAAAAAGCCTGACAAACTGTGAAGCTAAAACTCAAAGACTGTGTTACTGTTTATCTGCCACATGTTCTTTGCAATCAGTTTCAGATGCTACAGCTCTTTCATAATTCATAGTTTAAGTTATTGTTTGGTCAGTATTAATTGTCAGCCTTGTAAATACAAGCTGGACTGACCAAGGAAAATAAGTTTCTCACTTTATGCAATGTAATCCACACCTGGCTTTTCTGCCTCCATCTATAATAATATACATTATACAGACTAAATATCATCTAAAATGTAGGTTTATTTGAAACATAGTGTAGTAAACTATTGCATGATTGAATTTTAGCAAAAAGTGTCTCAGTTTTGAATGTATGAAGTTGTGAAAGAGAGTTGTGATGTTAAAATAGGGTCATGAGGTCACTGAGCTGAAGTGTTCTAATCCATCACAAATTCTAACACAATAATAATTGTGTTAGAATTCATTCAATGCTTCTAATTCAGAAACAGGCGCTGTATCTTCTTTTATGCTTCTTTGTACAAGTCAAGTTAAAAAGAAATGTAATTTTTTTTCAAATCAATCATTATTAAGAGTTTAAAAGTTTTAAAACAAAGCTAAAATTCCAATTTTAAACCCAACTCATCATCCAGTTCACAGCCAAAACTCAGAATCTGTCACTCATCCCTGCTGTCATTATGTAACGAGTTTTGACCTTATTTGTCATAACTACAAACTCACTTGATTCCAATGACGTCCGAATAACTGAATCACAAAACTGGTCACTTCTTCCACTTTCCACTCCGGGGAGGGGGGGGGGGTAAAAACAGTGCTCTCTTGAAACCATGAAAACACACGTACACACATATTTCTATTATATCTCTTCACAGAAACAACTGTACCCACTAGATTAAACAAACTACCATCCTCTTGACATTGCTGACATTCATTCCTACTGAGGGAATCCCTGAGTAGCAGAAGATGCCAGAGTTAGATATAAACGGTACCGTCTGGCTCCAAACAGAATGTCAAAACACAGACAAAGAATCCAGACCAGGACTTTCAACTTTCAACTAAAAAGACAGGAAGTGTTTTTATACATACGTGCGATGTGATGTCAACCACAATCAGTGTGAGCAAACTTAATGCTAGTGCATAACTTAACAAACAGTGACATCAGATTTAGACTTCTTCTTTTCTTACACAACTTCTTACTTCCTTTAGTTCTTTCCAATGAAAAACTGACTGTACTCGCAAGTTAATCGCACTTCCTCGGCCTATTAAGACGTTATCGTAAAACCTTACTCCCTTGCATTTATAAGGAATTGAGACTAAATAAAATACACTATATTTAGATAAAATGGCCACAAAAAAAAAAGATTTATGAGAAGAAATACATGGGTCAGCTTCTAAGTTCTTATATTTTCTCTCATGGCTTTAGTGACACTAAAATCCATGCTGCCCTAAGGGAAGACCATTAGTGTTCCAGTGATTGAACACTCCTTTATGGACACCTACGCAAAACCTATTCGTCTTTCTCACACACATATATATGGACACACAAACACACATACACCAAAAGGCCTTGGCGGTACCATCCATAAAGCTCTCCTGGGTAGCAGCAGATTCAGGTGGCAGATTCACAACCCCAGCAGTAATGAAACTGAATCAAAGTCTGCCTGAATATGACGCACTGCTGCTGCCTCACTCATTTAACATCCAGCATGCTTGCACAAGAGTGTGAGGAAACACGCAACACCCACATAACATCGACATAACCTCAGGATTTTTTAAGCTGTGGCAATAAAGGAATGCAAATCTGAAACAACATTCATACTGATGCTACAAAGATGAAGTATGAAGAATTTTCCTTTTCCTTATCTTAACTGACTATTAAACTAATGAATCAGTGAGGACAAAATCAATGTATTATTTATGAAAACACAAGTATGTGGTGCTTTTCTTCATTTATTTCATTGTAAATTAAGTATTTATTGGTTTAGACTCTTTCAACCCTTTAAAAGATGACCCATTATCATTGACATACAGTAGTGTTAATAACTGTTGCTGCACTTGTCTGGAACACTCAGATGTAAATATTTTAGAACTAAAGTATCATGTTCATCAAAACTGTCTTTGTGTGGAACAAACAGTCTGTGCCAGGACATTTCACAGAAAAAAAAGAAGTACAACTACACAAGCATGCACAGTCAACCAATGTGATACTGCGAAACATCACTACCCGTCTCAAATTGCATCCAGAAAAAGACAAAAAACAACAACAAAACAAAACAAAAAAAGAGATAGAAAGGAAGGAAATATAAACCAGTACCTTAAAAAAGCCTGTCTGAAGGGGGAAGAAATAGAGAGTTTGAAGGAGGAAAAGAATTTAGATAAATAGAAGAAGTGAAAGAGAACACTAACAATGCAGGAGAAAGAGGAGAGAGAAACAGAGGTCAGCAGCTGACAAAACAAAAGGATAAAGTCAGAAAAGAGAGCTGTTATCACTCTATCCCAGAATGGACCACACAAATACACCCTCCCATCCTAAATCAGCCATCCACAGACTAAACACAGCACTGAAAAGAGCTACTGCAGGCAGTGTGCAGCCCAGAGTCAGATTAGGGCTATGTGGTGTAACATAAAGACAAACAGTGTGCTTAAAAATATATCCTATTATTGTATGTGAGCAGGGAAATCCTAGGGTAGCTTATCCCACAACTCTACACTGTCTATTTCTCCCAAACAAAAGCAGAATGTCTCACCCACAGAAACAAACACACACACACACACACACACACACACACACGGGTATCCCAGCTGACCAGCTGGTGCTCGGAGACCATTAAGAGAATTAAAGACAACAGAAGATGAGCAATCAGGGGCATATGGGGGAAAGGGTCTGCTGGTTGCACAGAACCATTTATCAGATCAGAAAATGTGACAAAAAAAGTTAAAAGTAAAAATGACGTGACCTGAACTCATGTCGTGTAAATAGATGGGAAAAAAAAGACTGTCACTGTTAACCCTGACACATGAACTGTATGAAGCTGTATCCAGTGACAGTGTGACTCCTCAGTGGACACAAAGAAGCAGCAAACCCACCTGAAATAGCAACAATCTCTTTCTGTGACATCTCTGTGCGATGACACGCTCCTCCTTCTACACAACGCAATAGATCAAGATCCTTACAGTGAAGCCCCTGTGGGTCTTTTCATGTTTTCTGGCATGTTCACGTCCAGATGGCAGCCAAAACACAGATAAACTCCTCTAGCTGGCCGCCGGCGAGAGAACCCGAGTAGACAGCAGGAAGAAGAGACCAGCAGCCGGTAGGACTTGTGTGAGAGAGAAACTCCCTCTTTCCTCTGAGAGCAGAGTACTGCTCCCTCCTCCTCCTCCTCCTCCTCCTCCCTGCCCTGTTCCCCTCCCTCTTCTGCCTCCCGGGAGCTTATCTGTCCCAAGGCTATCACCTCTTCCTTGCCCCTACACCTCCCCCAGTACACTTATGCCCCAACTCTAAATTGTGTTTCCAAGGCAGTGTTGTCACAACATTCTGTGCTGACAACTCCAGCTCTGAACAGACCTTCAGCCCCACTCCAGTTACAGTTCCACTTCTGTGTTTCAGAGAGAGAGAGAGAGAGAGAGAGAGAGAGAGAGAGAGAGAGAGAGAGAGAGAGATGAAGGACTGAAAGCCGATCCCTTCTGATCTCATCAAGTTAAGTTACCAACAGCAACCAGACCGACAAGCAGTTGAGAGGAACACCCGTTTCACCTCCCTCCTACCTCCGCCCTTCTCTCAAAGAGCTTGTGCCAAGCCAGCCAACCAAACCCATGCCTTCTTACTTGTCGACAGGATACACACACACTACCACACATGATCATGAACACACACTTTTGCACGTGCCACACAGGCTGCACGAGTTTGGCATGTGGCACCTTTAAGGCATCACGCTCCTATGAATTTCACATTAACACGGCAAAAGGGTTAAAACGAACACACACTAATTTACATGTAATTGTAGTTAAGTATTACTAAGAAAAGAGTGGCTCATTTAATAATATTAAATGCACAGTGTGTAATTTCTGTAGTCAGGGTTTCTAAATCAAAGCTATAATAAACGTAGTAGTAGTTGATAATAGAAATCCACCTGATGTGACTCGGGTATAAATCGCATATTAAAGTTTGATTAGGTTTGGTGGCATATACTGGTATTCATATTATGTCATTGACAGGTGATCGAATGAAACAGGTCTTTATATTAAATAAAATCACTGATTCCTCTGTTGTTTACATGTGAAGTACACATGTAAACAAATTAATTGTAATTTTTTAAAGTTATTGTAGAAATGTTGCATATTATCGCTTTAAACTCCTGGAGAAAATGTCTCTTTTTTCTTACATGTACATTCCTTTAGTTTATATTTTCATTGTTCTATGTGGGTGATGACATGAAGTTTAGCTCAGCTCCATTGTTTCCACAGCAGGTTTTACAGCTGCCACAGCTGCACATTACTGTATAAGTTGGTTCTGAGCTGATGTAATGACTAATACCATTTATCAGACTTTAGTCATTCAAGTCATTTTTCACAGATGGATCAGTTATATACGAAGTTGAGGAAGTGGTGAAAGCTGCTCACACATGACAGAAAGTCACACACAAGTGCAGTGCATCGAACAACATACTGCTATTACACATCGTGGCTGTTCTTCAGTTTTCACATTCATGCGACATTTAAAAACAAATCAACACGCACATGCATTTGAGCATGCATCCACATTAAGCACTCTCATTTAAAGGAGCCCATGTGTCTACAAGCACGTGCACACAAAGTATTCTGATGAAGAGTAGTGGAGACAGATTGTGGTGTGTGCAGCCCTGCAGGACTGAGGCCCAGCCAGCTCACTTCCTGTTAGGACTTTTCCCAGGGCTGCTGTGACCACCAGGGAACCAAAATCTACAGCCCCTCTTACACAGTCTGTTGAAGGTAGGAATGGTGCCCTGTTATATCACCTCCCCATAACCGTATGAAAGATTGAAACATAGAATGGCATCTGCTAGGGCATTAACAACTTTTTTTTTAAGTCGACTTATCTGTCAAAGTCAAAGTTGAGTCGACAGGTCGTGATGATGTCATCACACTGTCAGTGAAGGAACAACACAAACACACAGCTAAAAAAAACAAAACAAAAAAAACAGGGACACACGTCTGTCCAGCAATCAGCAGCTTATATTAAAGTTCACTGCAACGTAACAATGTCCACTGACAAGACACAAACATAACCCTTTTAACCCCAACAAAACAAAGGCTAATGTTAGCAAAGAGTTTTCTTTTGAATTTAACTGCACAACATCAGTAGGGTGAACATATGTCCACATTTTGTCTGGACCCGCGGCTCTACAACTGGACTGTCCAGACATCTGTCACGCATCCTCACTTTTTATATGAAGTGCAAAAATTTTAAGTCTGCGGCTGCCAAGACGAACACCACACTGTCCACATTATGTTTGGAAAAAAAGAGCACATTCTCTGTGCTGCTACGCACTCAGATTAGCTAGCGGATGCCTCTTCAGATGGTTGTACTGTTTTGTTTTTTTTTATGTCTAACATGAAGTATTTCCACACATGCGATGTGTGACTGGTTTAGGGCTGATCTGTTTTTACACACCAAGAGAGAGAGCGAGAGAGAGAGAGAGACAGAGAGAGAGACGGAGAGAAAGAATAACATGCGACTTGTCGACTCCTACAAATTTAAGTCGACTTGTGCTACGGGTGTTGATGTGTCGACTAGTCGACGTGTCTGTTAATGCCCTAGCATCCGCAGTCTACCACTATAGGGTGTTGAAAAATGAATCCATATAACAGAAATCTGTGCTGAAATTCTGTTATATTGTTTGCAACGTCTTTATCACTATGTAAAAAGAACAACAACCTAGTAAATACATGCTGAGGTTTTGACAAAAACTTGTACCCCAGAATGAGGCAAACCTGTTTGGCTCACTTTTGCATTTACTTTAATGATTCATGTGTTTTAAAGCCAAGGCCCAACTTCTAGTGGGCACATTTTCCACCAAAACATTCCCTCTCAATACACTGCAACAGTAGCATCACTGCATCCTGGGCTTAGTGCCATCCAAGAAAAACTATAAGTACTTTAGAGAAATACAAACAAGCCAAAGAGTTTTTGTCCTATTAGAGAATGAATAGGTTTTGTCCTTTGTCCAGTATTGGCTCCAGACTTACATTATGGGGATACTTCTGGTTATGCAAGATGCGTATTGAATCTACATGAATGTAGGCACTGCTGTTGCAATGCCTATTTACATTTAGTAGCATCTCTGTTGAAAAAGAGCTTACCTGTACTTCAGATGCCACAATTCCCTACTTAACATTACAGCATGTCTGCACCAACATTGGCCTGTATTTTAGACTAGAGAGACCTGTGGAGCAGGAACCTGTGATATTTGTCCTATATATGTGCTCAGACAGTTAAGAAATGGGATACATTAAATTAAGGGCTTGCAATGAATAGGGACTTACAAAGTGAAAATACACATACACACACACACACACACACAGAAACAGTGGAGAACACACCAAATGTGTACACACCAAAGCCAGTCAATCAGCTTCATTCATTCTAAGAGCTGGAAAAGAGGAAATGTGCAAATCTCCACAAACACAGACAGCCCATGGATCACCCAAAGCAGACATATTGCTACGACACATTACCTCTGCCCCACACACATACTGAGTGCATACATTCACACACAAACCTCAACCTTTAACGGACCAGCCGTTATTCTAGACACCAGCCAATCTAGGTCAATGGTTTTGAATGTAAGCAGTCACTGTAGACTTAACAAAATACACATAGGTAAGAAAGGAGGGCTTTGAACTGGGAAGAAATATGGCCAATAATCGGAAGCTGTTTCTATGACCATCAGGCTGCTGTGTGGCCAATTTCACATGTCATGGCTTCTGAAAATATTTCACCAATGATCTGTTCTGTATAATATAGATTTATTCAAGTAAGTGTTGGCTCTCAAGCGCCTAGTTTACAATGATGTTTGCAGCTTTAAAGTTGTCATTCCATCATTATTTAATTAATATTACTGTGTTCTCCATTGATATTGAATACATTGTGTGTTGGTTATATATTTTTTTTAAAAACGTCTGGATTGCTTTGTTTTCAGCTGTTTTTGCATGGTAGAAAAATGACTGGAGGTCGAACAACAGAGTTTACCTGGTACTTCCTCATACGTCTCTGATTGGCTCAGAATGCGTGAAGGAACGTTCCCCCTCCCCTCTCGCTCTGTGTGTGTTTACCATTACCAGAGTAGCATCCAGCTAGGTTTCGTGCTGTTGCTTGTTCTGAAAACATGCAGGGAAAAAAACAGGCTTCTCTTGTAAATGCTAATGCTAATGCTACTTCAGATTCATTGCCAGGGACGTGTTTAACCCCACGTGGGTGACGCTAAAGTCCATCTGACATCAGGTGGACCGGCTTTTTCTGCGTCCCTCGTTCTTCTTGTTTTCTGTGAATGCAGTATGCAGCCAGTGGAGGTGACAAACCACTTTAAAAGGCAGCATGGGTTGGTAACTCGGGGTGACCCATCAGATTCCAAAAGGAGTGTGGAAAAGTGGTTTTCAGTGGAATGACACCTTTAAGACTTTCTGTAGCATACTGATGCTTTATGCTAAATATGGTTTGTGCTAAAGGCAGAAGCAAATGTAGAATTACCCACTGCACAGAAAAGATGGATAACATAACATCCTTAAAAATAAACCTTAAAACCAGTGTCCTTTTGTTCTGTATAAATCAAATATATTGTTCTGAAGTTTTTATAACTGATATGTTTTGCCATTAAAACTCCTTTCAGTGTTATTTCATGCTCTAAAGATGAATGATTGACCCCAATGAGAACTGTAATCACAAGGTGTGCCACAAACCTAAGTGGATCTAATATTTGGCCTTCATTTTTGTAAAGCAATAATAAACTCTGCTGTATCACACATCTTTATTTTGTCTATTTGCTTACACCTACATATAAAGTAGAAGTAATATGTTATTCACTTCCTACCTGTAGATTAATTATTTCTTCAAATACAATTGTTTCTCTGACCATACGTCATAATAATCCACCCACTTAACAGCTTAATTTAAATGTAAATGTAACTAAACTAACCTGCTCTTCCCTTATACTCCATTAAATGCTTAATTTTACAGGACAGGACTTACAACCCAATGATTTGAAAATTGATTGATTGTATAAGTGCACAAATTCATGGATGATTTTTTTTTTTTTTTTGTCATAAAATGGATTCAGATCATCCTGAATAAAAACCAATGATAGTTTGACATGAAGCTTTTAACAGAGGACTGAGCCTCAGTGCATCCCCCATTTTCACTGCTGGACTCTGTCGTAAATTGCCCCCTGATTTTCTGCCTCAAGGCACATTCACACTTAAGGGACCTCATGGGGTGTGCGGACACGAGTGTATGTGTGTGTGTGTGTGTCTATGTGCTATATGTGTGTGTGAGAGAGAGTTAATCTGCAGGACAATAGGGGCCCTGTCCCCACCCCACACCAAGAATTAGGGCTAGGGGCCGCACAGCTGAGCAGCTTACTGACAATAGAAAATGAAGGTGTGTGTGTGTGTGTGTGTTGCTTCCAGCTAACACACGTGTCTCAAACACAAAGCCACCCAACTGTCCACATGCCACAGGGGAGAAGGATGGACAGACCAAGTGGGGTAATGGGGATAGATGGTAGGGGAGAGGAAAGGAGAGGCAAAATAGAAAGGAAGTGGGAGTCACAGCAGCCTCAAACATCCAGCCCCGGGGTGAACAGTGAGGATGGAGATAAAAAGAAAAGGGGAGAGTAAAAAAAAAATTAGAGAAAAAAAAAAAAAAAAGGCAGTAAATGGTAGAATTGCAGCGTACAGATGGTGGGGTGGAAGCACGACAGGCGCTTGACCCGGTTGGAGAAGGTAATAATGAAAGGGCTTCAAACCGTCAGTGTTTCCCACACAAACATTTACATTTCTGTCTTTGTGAGGATTTTATATTGACAGTAATCACCTGCCCCCAAATGAAACTGCTTTTGTTATTTACATCCAAATCATACATATGTATAGCTCTTCTCTGCATATTTAATGGTCATTGAATTGCAAAGCATGCAATGTGAATTCAGTTGTGAATTTTATTTTATTATTATTTTGGTTATAATACAAAACAAGGCACAATGCAGGCAAGACACATATTCACACATGATCAATACATTGTTTGAACGAAAAGGTTTAAGGTTGAAGCCAAAGCTTATTTAGCCCACCATTACCATTACCATTACCATTAGCATTACCTCACTACCATATGAAAAACAAAAACTAACAAAAAAAAGCACAATGCAAAAGTTGAACCCAAGACAACTTCTCCCCCTCCTTCTTCAATTTTTTTCCCTCTTCCCCTTATTTTTCTTTTTATTTCCTTTTCCCTTGTTTGCCTTTTCTTCTTTTCATTCCTATTTCTTTATTCTTGATATAATGTATAATGTAATAAATAAAATTTCTCCTTGCCTTTGGTTTCCAGTTATCTTGTACAAACAACACTACCATTGTCGCTACTTTAGGTCCACATTAAAAACTTTCCATACTCTAATCTGAATGATCAGTTTGCACTTCTCTCAATTAACCAATGATGAAACTTCACTACTGAATATAATGGTGGATGTTGTCTGATGAAGTGTTTTTGATGTTCAAGCCTTTATGATGTTTATAAAGAAATAACCAAACATTTTTTTGCAACAGACCAGGGGAAGAAGTATTTAAAAATATATATATATCACATTTCCAATGCATGCTCACATTATTAATGGAAATTATTTTATTTACATGCAACATGAAAGTGATAGAACTATGAGATAGTCTTAAATACCATGTGACCAATCAGATGAACCCCCTGGTAACTCTTAGCTAACCCATACTTCTAAATCTATTCTTCCACATATACTCTTTGGTGTTGGTATAGAGCTGGGATCACCCAAAAATCTGTGTTTTTTAATGTATTGGACAAGTTGAATTTTTAAATGAATTGTTTTCCAGCTACATGAACTGAAGACATTAAAAATAAATAAATAACAACAATAAAAAATCTTACTTTACTAAAACTTTATGCCCTAAAAGACTGGAGAAACATTTATAAGAAACAAACAGGTTGCATTTTGAATTTTTGCTGAGCAAGGAAGATCTCCAGAGAAATATTCTCAATTCTGTCATTTTGGAAAATACAATCAACACAAGGCAATTCCAAGTGCTTTAAAAAGGCATGAAGTTACAGAGAATAAATCATTAAACAAGTGGAAAGTGCAGAATATATATATATATATATATATATATATATATATATATATATATATATATATATATATATATATAAAGGACATTAAAAAAGGAATAACTATTTCCTGAAAGCATAATTTATAATTTTGACAAATCAAATTAATTTGATACATTTATATATTGCTATTTAATTCAGGTAATATACATTTAACGATTCACTGTATGTCTACCAAGCAACTAAGCAGTCTAGTATTCATTGTACATTTTGTGCAAAAACACGACAATAGACCTTTCGAAGCTACAATAAAGTGCAGGAACCCTTGTGTGCAGTCTTCATACTTTACCAACCCAAAAAATGAAAGTAAATATAACACACAGAAGCTCTCCACTCATTCCCCTCTAACACACATGTCCAAACAGATGCTAGCCCTCCGAGTACAGCAGGTAGGCATTAATTCAGCCCGGCTGAACAATCAATGATGGTAAATGGAGGCAGCAGGAGGGACAGACAGGGATCTGTGGCTCCTCTTTCTCTCACTCTCTCCATTAAAACACAACCGTTCCATGTGTTCCTTGTTTCATTAAAGGAGAGCTTTTCTGAGTGACTCACAGTTTCACTTGGAGCACACATGCAGTTTTATTTCTGTGTCAGACTCTTCAATTACTCTGTCAGTGAGTATCATGTCTTTCTTCCACTCTGTACAAGAAACTTTCTTTCTAAACATCTGCAGAAACTAATCCACAAAAATGTACTTGTGTGACTTTATCACCTGTAACTTTGTTTTCTCAATGGCTTCTATTCACACTAGAAGTTCTAAACAATAACATTTAATGGAATCTTCCAGTCATTTTATAAGACCAGACTTTCAAAAAAATACACAGAAATGATGCTACTGTTTTATTTTTTTTTAATTTATTTTAGTCCATTGTAAAGGATTCTTATTAATCTCGCTAAACATTGGTTGGGTGAGATTAGTGTAATCACCTTGTTTGTGTGTGTGTGTGTCCCTGCAGAGACATATCATGCTATAACTTAATGAATACTTGAGATATCACCATGAAATTACATGGGCATATACATATAGATAATGCACATCAGATGCAATGATGCATTTGAGTAAAGGTCAAAGGTCAAGATCACAATTAACTAAAAAGTTTAAAATCACATTATCGGTTATGACTCAAGAAATAAAGGGTCACAGAACTTTCAGATTGGTACCAAATGATGCGGAATGAAGATTTCTACAATTCTTACAATTGGTCTTATCACCTATGACCAATATTTTTTGAGATCTCTGGAGGTCAAAGGTGACATGTCGTAAAACTGTTTGTGTGTATCAAACATAGACATATCACGCTATAACTTAATCAATATTGGATATATTATAATATTACACACACTAATATTACAAATATATACATATAATAAAATTGTTAATATTGCCAAAAGTCAAGGTCGCATTTGGCAGAAAGGTCAAAATCATATTATTGGTTATAATTCACGAATGGATTATCATAGAAACTTGAGATGGGCACAAAATAAGGGCGAGATTAGACATTCTCTGAATACTTGTTTATAATGTTTTAACCACACGCTGCTTTTAACCTTTGAGTCCAATATTGTATCTCTTTTATGCTTGTATAGAAGAAATAACAAAACAAGCCTTGAACCTTGGCAGTGAATAATAGGTAATATACTTAATAAGTCTGATATGAGTGTAGTCATTTTTAGTCATTTCTGCATGTACACAACAGTGACAGGAAAAGTAACAGTAAGAACAGTGAGGAAACAATCTCACGTCAGATGTGGCCCACTGGGTCTGCAAGGTCTACCTCTGTATGAACAGTAAGTAGGACTTGGTACCATGGCCAATGACCTTAATTGGATAATGTTAATAATATAATGATTTAATTTGATTCAATTCAGTGCTAATTGATTGATTCAGATTAATTTAGTGATACTGAAGTACAATTTTGAGCTGCAATCTGATTATTTAACTAAAGCAGCCATGGAACACACCCATACTGGTATAAATTAGAAAAGAAATAATAATAAAAAAATAAAAATAAAAATAAAAAGATATTTCAGCAGTAAATAGATGAACCTGCTCTTAAATAATTGTCATGTTTCTACAGTGGGTCAGAATGGACTTCATTGTCATCTTTATTTTGATTTGGCTGGTGGCTTCTAGCATTAAGACTTATTACTATCACCCAGGGGTACCACTACCAATTATAGCCCCCCCTGAAACATAATCACATTGGGCCCTTGGAACAGGAACATCACTGGAGGAGTGAGGGGGTTGGGGAGTAATGCTCCATGATTGTTGGTCAGAGCCAGGTGGCCTATAACAGCTTAAAGAACTGATGAACAATTGTTACAAACCTTCCTCCAAAATTATTGTTCTTTTAAAAAGTTGATGAAAACAATACCTACCATAAGGTCTATTTTCAGGTTTTGGCACTTTCAAAAGATGAATAATATATGATGATTGGCTCTAAAATAACTGTGACTTCACTAAGTACAGCTTTTAAACTTGAAGGGAAAATAATCCAACTCAGTACAGACATCAATTCTGTGTTAAACTCAAAGATGAACCATTTTGAGTGGAAGAGATCTTTAAAGGTCTGCTACTGGGCATTATAAAGCAGCTTTGCTAATACTTCACTGAACTGCATTTCACCTGTCCCCAAGGGCTGATTGTCACTGCAGATTCTGAAAATTAATGTGCATCAGCAAGTTAAACTTCTCAAAACACCTCACATGACAGTTAAGACAACTCCAGTCACATGACAGTCATGTTGAAGGGCTACACTTCCTTTTTTGCGGGTGTAATTAATGCTGTACAAATATTACCCTTATTCATACAGTACAGTGCGCAGCCACCGTCCTTTCGTGCAGTATTTTTTTTTGCGTAAAGCTGCTCACTAGGGGTGTAAAGCCAATGTGAATCGGTTATCAGATTGTGTCGTATGAGATCTGAGTGGAATGGTCCTGAATTGGTCAAAATAAGTTTATGCTTCCTCCTACTCCTTTTTGGACATGTCATTGTGTATTATTATTATTGTTGTTGTTGTTGTTGTTTTAAAAACCTGTTAAATTAGGCACACCTGATTTTGTATTTCACTAATATCAGTTATCTACAGGTTGGGCCTATCTTGTGAAGACTTCAGTTTATGTTCAGTAGTTCCTGCTCTATTGTCTCTGTGGCACTAAATGAACAAAAGGATATGGTTTTGAAATTATATTTGTGTTTCTTTTTCTTCTCGGTAAACATTAAAAAATGTTGCTGTTAAATTGTCAATTTGTATTGAATCAAACTGAACTGAACCAGTTCAAAACATATCAAATCATATTGAATTGTACCAAATGGTTTGCTAATTTTTATGATTTATAAATTGTAGTCTGTGAATAGAGATTCGAATCGGATCATTGTGTGAGTGAAAGATTCACACTCTTAATACTTACAAACAAACAGACAAACAAACACACAAACTGACTGAAAAACCATACCGCTCTCCCCTTCAGGGGGTGGGGTAAAATAAATAAATAGATAAATAAATGATTAAACATCTTTGTGATATGAATATTATAACCTGTGTTATTGCGACAATATAATATATATATATATATATATATTATGTGTGTGTGTGTGTGTGTGATGTGACATTTTTGCGATATATTGTGTAGCATGTCTTAAATTTATTTCAGTTAAATTACTTTTCTTCACTTATTTACAGCTGTCTGATGGCCCTTTTCTCACCTTCTCTCCTGCTGTGTCCCTTTCACTTCATCTGTGCCTTCTAACCTTCCTCATTCTGTTCGTCTCAGCTCCACTGTCTCTGATAATCCATCCATCAATTCCACACCTCCAGTCACTCCTCGCCCATATTCTTTCCACAACGAATCTTCCTCTCTTCTCCTCCTCCTCTTTTCTCCCAACAGCTGCTGGCCTACGTCTGTCACTGTTTGACCTCTCGTTGCCACGTGCCAAGTCCTCCTCTCATTGTCCCACTGAGACCCTAAATCATTAACACACACGGATCCCCAAGTGATATGTGGTCGTCTGCCTCCCACAGTGAGCAAGAAAAGCACAGAAATGTAACCCCTGATTGCAGATTCTCATTACATCGCTGTATCATTTGTCAATTAAATGTCTTATAAAGGCCAAATCCTTCAATTAAATAGACCTGGACAACATGTGCAGAGAATCTCAACAGCTCCTCGTCTTCACTGACCACTTTGGACACATCAGATCCCACTGTGGGTTAATGCCGTTTTCTTTGGGGGGGGGGGTTCTGATGAAGATGTTTGTGCTGGTCAGTAAAATTAATGGATTAAAATAAATCACCAGAGCTGAGAATTTAACAGCAGTTGAAATGTAGTGTGTAAATCTCTTTTATTGGACAAGCTGCAAGGAGAGAGGTTGCAACTGTCACCTTAAAACTACACTGTAAAACCTGACTGGTGTGCAGCCTCTCACAATAAGAATATTATGGGGATATAAAGGTAAAGAAAAAAAGAGAATCTATGTGTACAGTATCATCCTGCTTCTTCGATTTTTTAAAGATTTTAGTAGTATGGTACAATACATAAAACAGAGTTGGATCTAAACTTTTGGAATACTTTTTCCATGGATGGAGATCTGGTTTTCCACAATGACAAACTCCAAATTGTACAATGGGGACCAAAAACCTAATTGTATAGGCACTTTGTCAGGCTACCTTCGAAAGAAAACAAGAGTAGTACCTCCTGTTACGCAACCTATCTTTGTAAACTACTTGTAATTCTGTACAAGTAAACCTCTTTGTACAGAATTACAGTGGGTACACTAGCCAGTTAAATTCAGCCTGTTTCCACCAATTGTTTAGGATTTTACTGCACTAAAGGTCTTCAATTCACCGACTTTAACCTTCAGGTTTTTGGGGTAAGTGTTTGCAGACACCGTGATGTCATGATGCTGGCCTTAAAATACCTTAGGGTCATGTTCAGCTGCAGAGATCTATGACTGAAAATCTGATGACAATGTTTAATGGTGACTTATCCATGTTACATTAAAAGGTGAACTCATTTTTTATTTTTTTTTAACCACACCCCCGAAGGAGAGGCAGGGGCTATTGTTTTTGGTTCGGTTGGTTTGTTTCTTTGGTTGTTTGCTAAGAGTCTAGCAACAAAGCTATTGGTGGAATTCATACAAGATTTGGTTATAAATTGCCAGAGATGATTATATTCT
The DNA here is from genome assembly GCA_020466265.1 of Siphamia tubifer. NCBI lineage: Eukaryota > Metazoa > Chordata > Actinopteri > Kurtiformes > Apogonidae > Siphamia > Siphamia tubifer. The sequence continues at coordinate 17,951,886 of CM035799.1, read as the reverse complement.
GGGAACAGTAGTTCCAAGTTAAAAGTTTTAATGAAATTTAAAAAAAAAAAAAAAAAAAAAAAGAAATTCCCCATTTAGCCTACTTATAATAGAGGAAAATTTGGTAACACTTTACTTGACGGGTGAGTTCATAACACATTAATTGCAGCTGTCATAAACTGCACATAAAGCATTCATGACTGTTTCATGAGACATGACTCAACATTAATGCCAAACCTTTAATCCTTTAATGAATGTGGAAGACAGAATGATGACAACTTTTCAAAATAAAAGTCCAACAATCACAAAACAGCAGTGCCCCCCACCCCACCCCACCCACCCACCCACCCGCCCCAAACCTCTTACTATCACGTCACATCTGAGTCAATGGGTTTGTTCCACTGTCAATTTGTTTCATAATGTAACCTTTGCTGATGATTTATCTTTTGCTAATGGGAATGTCCAACCATTCCAGGCTGCAATAGGACAGGACTCTGCAGGATGCGGTGTGGGTCATTATTTGACAGCCTCTTGCAGTAGTGGGTGGGAATGGATAGGTGTGGTCACAGGAGCAGGACACAGGCATGTTCTCTGGAGTCCTATAAAGTATTAAATGTTTTTTTTTTAAATGATTAAAATGTGTATTTGAAAAGTGCCAGATGTTGGGGTTTTGTTTTATCTGGGGAAGATGTGTGATATGTGGGTCCTGCAGAGGCCCATCCTGTTGTAGGCCTCTATTTGGAATGGTTGGACATTCCCATTAGCAAAAGACAAAGGTTACATTATTAAATAAACTGACCCATTGACTCAGAAGTGACATGATGGCAAGAGTTTTTTTTGTTTTTTTGTTGTTCTTTTTTTTTGGGGGGGGGGGGTTAGTGCAGCTATTTTGAAAACTTGTCGTCGTTCTGTCTTCCACATTCATGAAAGGTTTGGTATGAATGCTTTATGTGCCATTTATGACAACTGCTATGAATGTGTTATGAACTCACCCGTCAAGTAAAATATTACCAAAAAATTCAAATGTCTGTAGCACCAAAACGATGGGTTGAATTCATACTGTATTGGGTTTATAAATTGCCAGTGTCACTGAATAAACATGGTTACATTTTGCGAAATGTAGGTTAAAGTCAACATTTTTAAATATCTTTTTTCTTCTTCAATTTACTTAGAAAAAAAAGAAATAAAAAAAATACACTTGTTTTAAAGTGACAATAAAGGCTATGTAATTTAATCTAATGTAATATAATCTAAATAATATAATTGGCACCATTCATTTTACCCATCAAACTATACAAAACACCTAGCTTTAATGATTAGCATATCAGGAGCCGTGAGCTACAGTGGAAGGCCCTTAGAGACCAACTCCAGATCTTCATCAGTCCTGTGGTCAAGGGCATTGACAGGAGAATCTACCTACATATACATATTTGATGGTGGGAGGAACCAGAGCACCCGGAGAGTGTAAGGAGAACAGGCAAACACTTAACCTTCTTCTAACTGAGGCACAAGAACTAACCACTCTGCTACTACTACTCCAGTTACATTGTGTTTTATTTTTTAATTTTGTATTTATTTTAATGTACCTTAGAGTGTACGAGCAGTGGAACAGCAAGTGCACTGCAGAACTGGGATGATAAGAAAACCTGAAAATATTCAGTGTAAAGATTGTCATTCTCTCCATTCTTTCAGTATACTTTGTCAATGATTCACAAAGCACGAACACCTGAAAAAGGGGCTGTAATAGCAAAAAAAAAACAATAACTGCAAAAAGTACATGTTAATGATATTGACTTCACACGTAACATGGGAAAAATTGGTTAGATGATAAACAACAGCTAACGTCAGTGTGCTAAATTTGGCACTGGATTGAAATTTAGTTGAGTGATCTGCCTACATGTAGCTTTAGTTTTGCTAGCATTTGCATAGTCAATGAACTTCAACAGATACTTGCAACGCAATAACACATGGAAATGATGTTGCAACATCTGCGTCAAAAAAAAAAAACACTTCACCCTTTTTTGTGTTACATTACGTGAGTCATGACTCAAAAAAAAAAAAGCAGCTATAGAGACAGACGATCAGATACAAAAACAGAAGCAGACAGTGGTAATCAGGCAAGACACAGATACATTATCTACACACACACACACACACACACAGGAAACAGGAAGAGCTAAAGGTCGCGAAGTCTAAAAGCTTTATGGTAAAATCCCTGAAAAATATTAGGTTCATGTAAAATATGGAATATTTTAATGGAAAACATCACAACATGACAACAACATTATGAAGTAGTGAAGCAATAAATGAATATCTAAAACTATCTGGAAACGGACAGTAATGTTGAGTCTGTATAGGCTTTTATAACCCATCAGCCATCTACACATTAGTACTCACTCAATTTGTGCTTATGGTAAAATTCTGAACTCTTAATAAGTGCACTATTAATAAGTGTTAAAATTACATTGGCAGGTCTTTATCCAAATCTAGAGGTGAAAAGCCAGACCAAGATGTAAACCACAAGATGGATACTGACTTGTCACATCAGCAATCTACACATTTACACCAATACATAAACATTGATATACGTCTGCGTTCTCACACAATAAAGCCACATGTTAAGACCCATAAAGGTCATTTGTGTTGTGAAATCAGAAATTGTGCCAGTGCAACTCATAAAATGTACCAGAACAGCATTAGGAGTTTCCATCACCACATTTTTTTCATTTAGTGCATGTCACACTGTGCAAAGAGACCCATTTATAAAATGTGACATTAACCTTGTCATACAGGGTGACTTGCACTGTGTTATGTTGCCAGTGTCCAACAACATTGCAGCCGACATCCACAGGGAGGTAATTTTTTCATCCAGACTGACATGTTTGTTGTTTTCATCCGTCTTACTCACCTCACAACATTTCCGCTTGTTTGTGATACTCAGCAAAACAGAGCCAAAACCACGTCACATCATGTCTACCTATAATTGGAGGATGGCTCACCTGCAGCTGAAAAATGCCAAATAACATTCATGACCAGGGGGAATTTCAAGATGCAGAAAATGTTTACTGTGAATCAGACATCAGTCAGACACCAGCAGGTTTGTTATTATAGGAGCTAGAAATGCCGACTTGATAATAACTGTGGTGAACTTTAAGCATCTATTACTGCAAAGCCTTTTTTTTTCCCCTTTGGCTTTGTTTTTTTGTTGAGAAATCTTAAATGTTCACCAAAGATTTTCTGGCAAAACATAATTGCAGACATGCAATATAACATTCCTTAATTACACATTCATTAGTGCTTAATATGCTGAAACTGTATATTTTATTACCTTAAAATGAGTCATCCAGAGTTTAAGTGTATTACAGTCATTTACTATGTCTAAGCATGGATTAAAGTTATTATTTTTCTTATTAAAAAGCACAGAATGGACAAGAAATACCAGTTCTAACAGAGACAAAGAAACGTTTTTTCACTTGGCTGTAATCTGCACTGTGACCACTAGGTGGCACTAAATAATACACACTGAATATTTAATTTTTAAAGTTGCATGTTGAGATTAAATTCAAATAAAACGTGAAAAAGGTAAAAATGGCTATATACTCAAGTAACAAAACATTGATATTAGTGATGTCATGAAGTGTGATTATGGGAGATGCAGTTTTTACTATAAATACCAGTGAAAATCAATTTGGACAGAGTCAGGTGGAAAATCAACACTTATGAGATCATAGTTTAAAGTTTTCTTCACATTATGTTTAGGGGCATTGTAGTATTTTTCATATTAAAAGAGGCCATTACATTGGATAACATTAAGGATTTATGTCTGGGAAAAAAATCTGGAATATCCTATATTTAGTTTACTGGTCATGTTGATAAAAGCCAAGAATAAATTCAAAGGTTATTTCTATGAAAACTGATGCAAATATGTAGCCTAGCCATGCTATCCCTATTCATTACATGTATAGGTCTAGGAACAGTTCATAGTCAGGGGAGGCAGGGCTAAAAGGTTGTCTTTCTAGTCCCTCTGTATGCAATAGGACAGTACTACAACCAATCAGCCTAATCTATAGGATGATGCAGTTAAAAAGCAGAAAGTTCACAGAGGAGCCCGGAGAAAGTCAGGAATGACTAAACAAAATGGTGGATTATGGAGCTTAACGACTGTCGTCGCTTCTGTAAAAAGAATTTAAAGATTCCTGACGTTTTCTCACATTCTTCACTCATCTTTCATAAAAGGAAATCACCACCTGTTGTTCTTCTTCTATGGTTGTTTCCGGTTGTTTCTCTCTGAATCGTTGCATCGTCACTTTGTTAGGCCCGCCCTCTGACTCTATACTTCACCATGATTCATCGGCCAGTTTCAGGGAAATCTAACCAAAAGTTGAATTGAGCGTAACTAGACTACTACTGCAGCACATTACATCTGCTGCCGCTAGGAGTCTAACACAGCTAGGCTAACAAATATAGCTTTTTCAGCCAAAAATGTCATTAGCTGGACATAAAAGAAGTCTGCAACCACTACCATTTGTCAAACTCCATGGGTTTTACTGGTGAGTTGTTTTTTTTTCAATGTTGCAGAAAATTATAGTTTCCACGTTCATTACAGAGCCTCTGAACATCCGAATAAGACTCATCTAATGAACCTAAAAATATGAGAAACAGCATTTGACCTGAATTATTTAACTGTATTGATCGGACTAGTGATTCAACATTATTAAATATTTTAGATCAGAATGTGCTTTTGGTTGTGGGCAGCTGTTCAGGTTTTTGATGGTTAAATAACTCCATCTAACTTTATTATATGTATATGCTTTAATACCTATTTGTACATTGACACATAGACTAGACACATGACTGCAGCCAAACAGACAAATAGGACATAGTTACAGGATGGTCAGAGACTCTGGCAGGTGAAGTGACACACAGGAGATGACAGACAGGGTAAACACAAGTCAGAGAGTTCGGTGTAGAGCTGAATGATAGACCAACACTCTTGCAAGCACTCAGGTAATGTGTTTTTTTTGTTTGTTTTTTTTAGCCTATAGAACCTCAGCAGCTTATAACAGCTCCATTTCCTCCAGACAGACTGCAGGGCTGCTTCAGTAATCTACTTTAGATTGGGATTAGCAGTTTTTGGCAGATGTCAGTCTCTGTCCATCTGTCTGTCTATCTCTGCAACACTCTTAATTACTCAACATCTCATTCATTAGTCCACGCTGCTCTTACATAAACTACATTATACTATTACAGAGGTAATAACAGTAACAGTGTGCGTATTTATCCTCTGTTTACTCTTGACTCTACAGAGACTCTGCATTTACAACTCCACAATTATGTTGTCTCCATGTTTCAGAAATACATTTCACCAGCCAAAAGACAGCCTGGAAGTAAGTCCAAATTTATTTACATTTCCAAACAAGTGGTTTGGATAAATGGGGCAGGCAAACATTTACAGCACACACCATGAAACTGTATACTGAACACTGTCACTCACCATCTAAAAAAAAAAAAAAAGATACCAAAAATACTTAAACACTTGTAACTGTGCATTTTTTTCAAAGCCTTATGTATTTCACTGTAACACTGCATAATAATGTATCCTCTCGGGAAAACATCCACAGTCGCAGATTTCTCATGCTATATTTACACTGTGATTCAGTAGAAGTCTTTGGAAGTTTTTGTGAATTGTTTTACATTACAACTAAGCTCCAGAACCCTCCAGCAACTGAAAAATGTACTGCATGCATGCATTCTTTACATACTGCTACATCACCGATTTATTGCTCTTGTGTATGGGCGTTTTTATTTCATGTTATTGTGTTTTATTTTCCCATTGACCATCTTCTCACCCATATTATAATGATACTGTGAGGTGCACCTGGTATTCAATTAAAAACACCATTGAATTAAAGTTAGTTATGTATTTGACTTGTATCTATGAAATGTGAATACATAATCAAATGGCTGCGTGCATGTAAAGGACTCTCTCTTTCCCCACAGGCAAAAAAAAAAAAAGTTTAAAAACCCACCCTACCCACAGTGTTGGATGAGAGCGTCAATAAACATTTAAACCCAACAAACAGCAAGTGATGCATTTCAGTTTGGTTCTTAGAAGTCAAATAAACCCAGACCTCACAGACGCAGAAGGGAAAACAGAAGAAAATGCAACACAGTGAAAGAAAAAGTCTCATATGGGCTTATCTGCTCTGGAAGGGGAAAGGTCAAAATGATGAATATCTCCCTCTGAAAACAAAAGAACTCAGCTCATTATACATCATCCCCTCTGAAAACACCCTTATATGTCAGGCGATCTAATGTTGCCATGACAACTACTGAAGTACTGAAGACACAGTACACACATATTCAAAGCCTGCAGTCGGGATATTTCAGTAGGATGTAGGCCTACACCAAGGATGTTGTAGTATATATAGAAGCAGAGTAATGAGCTTATCATCTCCTTCATCATTTCCATATCTCCTCATCGCTCCATCTTGCTGTCTTTTTTTTTTTTCTTCTACTCCTTTTTCCTTGACAGAAGCAAATATTTCCCAAGGGTCTCTCTCCAGTATGGAGGTCCGTATAGTACTGCAGGGATTTTTGATCATATGATAGTATGTTTTTGAAGCTTTAATTTATATTACAGTATAGGACAATTTGCACATCTATTACCACCAACATCCAGTCACGACAGTTTGACTTTGCTTTTAAAAAGGACAAATGTTGCTTTGGTACCGATCGAAGCTTAGATCTAAGGCAGGGGTGTCAAAGTCATTTTAGTTCAGGGGTCACATATAGCACAGCCTATCATCATAAGTGGGATGGATCAGTAAAATAATTTGAATATAATATGAAAATAGCCTGCTGTTGGCTTGAAGGGCTTGTGTGTCCCCCGTCGCACAAGTGACAAAAAACATGTGTCAAAAAGCTAATCGAACTTGAGTAAGGTCTTCATGTGTGGTGTGACTTTGGTGATCCTCCATCAAAGCTGTCAAAAGTTATTGAGAGTACAGTGTTCTCGGACGGACAGACAGCATTTCTATATCTGTGATGGTGGACAATAATAGGGTAACAACTAACAAAAATAATGTAAATTACAAAATTTTCTCTGTTTTTTTTTTTAAAATAAACTCTTGGAAATGCTTACACTGCTGTTCCACCTGCAACACCGCTGCTGTTTTTCTTCCGTTCTAACACACTACACTTTTATATTGCATTGTATTATTTATGCATACTTTATTGTTAGGTTGTTATTGTTATTATACAGGACTATTTTTTGAATGTAGATGTTTATGATGTGCACTGCTGGTCCTGGATACAGATTTCCTTCCATGTGTGTAGATACATGCAATGACAATAAATTGCTTGAACCTTGAAAAAAGTTACATTCCATAATGAAAATGTTTACATCTACGAGCTGTACTTGAACATAACATGAAAAAAATATGAACCTGAAAATACTTACATATTTTCTACATACCTCATAACAATATTATGCCTTTGTTTATCACTAACACATGTGGATCTACACATGAACAGAATATTCAGTAACAGGAAGAATATTGTTAAAATTCCACATAATTCTCTTTAGACATTTCAGGTTGTTTCGATTTTTTTAAAGGCTTTTCTGTAAATGTAAACATTTTATGCAATTTTACTTCTTTTTCCAACTAAAACAAAGAAGAAAATCTGTCGTTTTCATTATTTCTAGGTTTTTATAATAGGATTTTTCTGGCCTGACCCACTTTAGATTGAAGTGACCAAAAATGATTTTCAGTTATATATTAAAGATACTCAGCGTAATTTTTTCATTTCACAAATTCATCCCACAGGCCGGATTGAACCCTATTGTGGGCCAGTTTTGTCCCGCATATTTGGCACCTATGGTCTAAGGCAGGCATGACCAAACTATTCCACAAAGGGCCAGCGTGGCTGCAGGTTTTTGTTCCAACCAAACACGAGTTCACAGTTTGACCAATCGACTCTGAAGACTAAGATCAGTTGATTAAGTCCAGTCTGGTGTGCTGCTTCTTGGTTGGAACAAAAACCTTCAGCCACACTGGCCCTTTTTTGTGGAATAGTTTAGACATGCCTGGTCTAAGGTCTGACAAAGTTTAGATCGGATGCATTGCAAAGACACACACCACTCACATTGCCCCTCTCTGTTTCACGTACACACACACCTATGTTGAATGTACAAACTCTCCAGTTTCACGTGCACCTCCTGTTTCTTTGACTAATTCAAGGTGATCGGTAAGATCTGTTACAGACGCAGATAAACAAGCCTGGAAAGTTGAAGCCCTGAAGCAAACTGATGCTTTTCTTATCACACTCCAACGCAACATGCTGCCTAAAATCGTTAGCATCTGTCATCTGAATTTGAACACCTGTGGGTTTCCGACTAAAGGCCCATGGAAGAGGAGATGACAAACAGCTGGTTCACAGATGGCCGTCTGTCTGCCTCTTTATCTGTGACCTACCTGCATCTGCCCTCTGACCTGCCAACAAGTTCAACCACTGAAATTTAATTAGTCCAGTCTTAAAAAGCACAGACACATCCTGATATTCAACATTATGTAATTAAAAAAAAAGGCAATTAGGGCTGTCATAACTAACAGATTAACGCGAATTAAAGCATTATGATTAATCTGATTACAAATTGTAACAATTAAATGTCTAGTTGTTTCAAGTTGTTTTGTTGAAACTGTTGGAGGTGTTGAATAAACATGTTAACTGCATATATATTCACATTTTTGCATATGTTTGGCATATTTTTGGTTTTTTTCTTTGTACTTTACAATATTTTTTGAATGGGTTTGGAATTTGTCATTGCTTTTTTGTGTAACATTGCTTCTTTGTTAATTTTAGCATGTTTTGTGTATTTTTTCCTTCACATTTTTTGTATTTCTAACTGTATTTTTGTGTATTTTGTGTTAAATTTGAGTACAAAACAATAAATAGAAAGAACAGTCGATCAACAAAGTGGTTTAATCATGATTAATCAAAATTAAACCAAAGTAACTCTATGATTAATCTGATTTAACATTTTTAATCATTTGACAACCCTACAATAAATATATTATGTGTGCAGGATGTACATCAGATTCCCCTTTTGCCTGTTGTCATTGTTTTTATGAATCTTTCACATCCAGTTTTAACACAAACATTCAACTCAGTCACTTATTCAACTACACATTCACAAATGTCCTTCACCAACTATTCAACAGCTCTTCCAATCCCCTAAAGTATATACAGTACATTATGTGTTAATATGTTAAAGTATATACAGCCTTTAACTTTCTGGTTCACGCCCTGTTGTATATACTGTAATATTCACACAATATCATTTGCAGTAGTAGAATAGAATAGAATAGAATAGAATAGAATAGAATAGAATAGAATAGAATAGAATAGGTCTTTATTGTCAGTTTACACTAGGGCACATCACATGTGTCTGTCACTTTGTTACTTCACCTTAGATGAAAAAAAAAACCCCATGGCATTCGCTAGCTAACCTGTGTGATATAAGCAACATCCGCTAGCTAACCTGATATGAGCAGCAGCGCAGACAACACACTCCTTTTTTCCAAACATAAGGTGAACAGTGTGGTGTGTGCCTTGTCGGCCACTGACTTAAACGTTTTGGACTTAATATGAAGCGTGACAGATGTATGGACAGTCTGGTTTTAGAGCTGTGGGTTGTTCAGTTAAATTTAACAGAAAACTCTTTGCTAACGTTAGCCTTTGTTTTGTTGGGGTTAAAATATTGATGCTTGTGTCTTGTCAGTGGACGTTGTTACGTTGCAGTGAACTTTAATACAAGTTGCTCATTGCTGGACAGATTTGTGTCCGTGTTTTTTTTTTTTTGTTTGTTTGTTTTGGGGTTTTTTAGCTGCGTGTCTGTATTGTTCCTCAGCTGACATTGTGATGATGTTATCACGACAAGTCGACTCAACAAGTCGACTTGAAAAAAATTGTTGTTAATGCCCTAGTTTACACACATGTTAACATGTATTACACACACTGAAATGTGTTCTCTGCATTAAACCCATCGCTATTAACTAGGAGCAGTGAGCTGCCATATCAGGCGCCCGGGGATTTTATGGCATGAAGTGGGAAATGGATGGCAGTGTTGTGAGTGTTTTCAAAGGGCTTTAATGTACTCATTCTCAGACTGAATTTGGTATGTGCTCAATAGGGGAAATGTCACAAAGGAGGACTGGCCCCGTTGCTAGCGGAAGTGAATGAAGGAGATTGAGCCACAAATAATTCTGATGTTAAGTCCAAAAAAACAAGACAACAGCAGCTCGAGGTCAGCCTAAAGTCAGAGGCAATAATACAGAAGGAAAATATATTATGTTGAAACCACACAAAGGTAAACAATGACAAAGAGGAATTTTATATTGGATCTGGCAACGTACAAAGACACAGATGTTATTTACTGTTCATCATATTATTAGTATTATCATTATTATTATTATCAAAATGACTCATGTAGTTATAGTAATGTGTTTTTGCGTTATTCATCATGTTTTTAATTGATGTACTTGGCATAAGAAGCTACAAGAAGTAGGTATTTATCTGCACATAATCCTACACAGGACTGCCCAGTTTATTGGGTATAAACAAATCAAAACAAAACAAAAAAAACATTACAATTAATAACAAAGGGAAAAATTCCTTTGTTATTATTTCTAATGTTTTTTTTGTTTGTTTGTTTTTTACTTAGAATCAATTCGTGTCCAGGGACTACAGATGAAAATTAGCCTTGTACCAATAATCTGGCTCAATTGTATGTTGTGCACTGTCCCTGTCAAATAAAGATTAAGCTAAACTAAACTAATATTAGAAGTATTTTCAAAACACTACAAGAAAATAAATTCCTTTAAAAGAGGTTATCCAGTAAACCAAACAAGGAAACACAATGAAAAGTTCTTTATTTTAGTGGATGAATCATGGTTGAATTTTCTGAATATGAAAGGCTACTTTGCTGATCAATATTTTAAGTCAAATAAAAAAATGATCGGAACATTTTATCCGAAGGAATGTCACAAAGGCCCAATCCCAATTCACCTCCTTATCTGTACACCACATTCATGTGAAGGGGTAGGGGTGTCAGTGTCCCCATTGGAGGGGATGGGTTATTTGGCCCTTGAAATGGAGATTTTTAAGGACCACAAAGGAAGAGGTCTGAGAAATCTCCCATAATTCTGTTCAAATCATTGGCAAGACAGCCAAAAACTGCAGCAGTGCAAGGAAAGAAATACACAAATGTACTTTTTTTTCTTAGTAAACAACTTAATCATTTAATGAACTGTTTAATGCTGTTTCAACATGTTATAGACCACTGCAAGATAGATAGAGTCTGGCACCAGTGACCTTGGATAGCTGCTGCTGACTAGCCTAGCCACACTATCCCTATTCATTCCATGTATAGGTCTAGGAAAACTTCATAAGCAGGGGAGGTGGGGCTAAAAGGTTGTCTTTTAAATCCTCTGTATGCAATAGGACGGTACTACAACCAATCAGTGTAATCTTTAGGATGATGTATTTAGACGCTGGAAAGTTCATGGAGGAGTCCGGAGTAAGTTAGACAAAATGGTGGATTATGGAGCTTAATGACTGTTGTTGCTTCTGTAAAAAGAATTTAAAGATTGCTGACGTTTTCTCACATTCTTCACTCATCTTTGATAAAAAGAAATCACCACCCATTGTTCTTCTTCTTCTATGGCAGCTTCTGATTGTTTCGCGTCCCTTTGTGACGCCCACCCTCTGACTATACTTCACTGTGATATGTCGGCCAGTTTCAGGGAAAACTAGACAAAAGTTGATTTGAGCATAACTAGACTACTACTGTAGCACATTACATGTGCTGCTGGTAGGAGTCTAGCGTGGCTAGGGCATCTGCTGACAATAGTTTCAGAAACAAAGGGCCAATGGGTGAATTGGGACTGGGCCTAAAGGTGCATTGGTGGAATTACTTATGTAGTCAAAGCTCAATGTTATCAATCACAGAAACAGACCCATCTTGGACCAATGGGCATTAGGTTCAGCTAAAGATTAGAATTAAATGCAGTGATGACCCTGCACTCACCTGTGACTTGTGTTTTTCCACTTGTCTGCTTCTTTTGACTATTACTGCCAGTTTCAGTCTTTTTCTGTTCACCCTCATCCATCTTTCAGTGGGTAAATTACTCGAGAACAGAACAACATTTCATTATAACAAGCTTTTTTTTTTTTTTTTTGCATTTCAAGTCTTCAAACATCCCAAACTTTGCTCCAAAAACTCTCATTCATATTTAAAAGTTACAATAACAGAAATCTCACTGAGTAACATTCAGCCGCACTGCAGGATGCACTGAAATGGTTTATTCATTTCGACCCTCGGCTAATATACATACAGCATGCATAAATAAACATAAAATGTATAAATAAACACGTCACTTCCACAGTGTCTTCCTGCATTGTACTGACAGGAAGGCACACTTATGGAAAACCAGAAACATACAGCTAAGGAATGGGGTTATGAGCCTCTCCAGTGTATTGACGATCTGGATTCAGCTGATTAACAATAAATACTATTGTATGATTAACTGATTAGTCTTTAAAATGCAATATCCAGCACACACACATATACACACACACACAGTGGGAGTGGGCTGGCCTCTCCTCCGACTGGTGACACACCTCGTCAAACTGCGGTTGGTCATAAGTGGCGCTGACACGTGTGTTTGTGTGTCTGCCTGCGCTCATAATCGCAGCCGTGTGTGTGTGTCACTGTCTGTGCAGCAGCAGCATGCCTTCACAACATGTGGTGGTGGTCTGGTTTCCGCTTGCAGGGCTGTGAAGTGGCCTGATGAAAGCTCACACATGGTGGCGGTGAGACGAGCCTGATCCCCTGTCGTGACCGCAGCGCTCCAACGACTGGATGGAGGAGCTTCCAAGTCGGTCACAGATATTTAACAGACACAGCTACCATACTTCAGTCATGTTGTCATGGAAATATGCTTGTCTTATATTCACAGATGCCGCCGTGAGAACAGGAATGTGTCACCAAAGCAACACCATGTAAATGAACCAAATTAGCCTCGTCTTCTGTGAAATGCTGCATGTGCGATTGATTATTTGACAATTCTATTTTTAGGTCATGTCTTTGCCAATAATGGTGGAACAAAGTTTAAAATTGTTACACTATTTCAAATATCATCATGAAACATTTGTGGGAAAACTCTTTTTTGCATTTCAAAAGATGTGACTGCATCTGACAAACAAATGCAAATTATGTTTTTGTTATTGTTAACAGTAAAAAAAAATTACCAAACTACATTATTGACAGTTTTAACATGTCATGTCCTGGATGCATTTCATTATCTTGTTGAAACATCCAGTTTTGACATTGATGGAACCAAGCATGTGGGTTTTGAGTCTGGAACAGTATGGAGCAGATGTGCACATTGAATGAGGTCAATGATTTAAGAGTGATTTTTTATGGAATTATATGACAAATACATGGGGTGTCCAAAAACATTTCCCACCAGTATTATGACAACTTCATCTTTATTATGCTGAAGAGGAACAAGTAAAAAAACAAACAAAACAAAAAAAACTATATCAAAACTATAACAAATACTGACAACTGCAACTGCTACAGTGTCATTTACTGGGCTAATAGCAGAAGAATAAATGACATTGACTGTATAACATTGTATATAGTATTTTAAAGCAAAATTAACTTGACATACAACAAACTTTCTCTCTCCACAAGCTACTCTGATCCAATTGAAGCTCCTCTATTCCTGCATCTCTGAACATGACCAAACTTGTCACTCTCTTAACACTATTTGTTGGAAGAACAAGGTTTCTATTGGATGGTTTACTATCCCCTGCATCATATTCTGTTCATGCTAGTATGCCCAAAAATACATTTTATGAATTCACTACAACCTTGATCTTTGGCTACCAAAACCTTCAGTTCACCCCAAAATCCATATCAATTAAGGTTGGGAATATAAATTGTAAGGCCAATACAATCCGCATCTCAATACAGCATCTGTGAACGGATATATTAAAGATACTTCTGTGTCACATTAAATCATGATACAGAGCAATGAATCACATTCTGATTCAACACATTTATTCTATTAAAAATATGCAGTGCAATTCAATGAGTCAGATTATTTAATGATCAAATAATACCATGAAATTGGCTTTAGTGCAATTTCAGAGCACATGCCTCACATACAGGCAAGTGAAAAAGTTAAGACTTTGTTTCCAAAGTAATTTCTCTTCATGTTGCTCACACTCAACTTCTTGCTCACTCATCGAATCAATTTGCAATGTAATATATTTGTAATGCAGATGATACATTAAAAGGTTCTGTCACTTTAAGAGACCCCTGTAAAAGGTATTCTGGGATGTGTATGTCCAATGAATGTTTATGCCAAATCCATCCAAATCTGTCAAAGAGACTGAATTGAAAGGTAATGAGGACAGACAGACAGAAAGACAGACAACTTGGACAATTTTCTGAACCTGTTTTATCCTCACTAGGGTCACAGGGGTCACTGGGGGCCTAATATAGCTACAATTGGCAAAGCCGAGGAACACCCCGTACTGTATGAGTCACCAGTTCATCTCAGGGCTGAACATATGTAGACAAACAATCACTCTCACATTCACACCTATGGGTAATTTAGATTAACCAATTAACCTATCAGTGCATGTCTTTGGATGGTGGGAGGAAACTGGAGTACCTGGAGGAAACCCACGCAGACACGGAGAGAACGTGCAAACTCCACACAGAAAGGCCTGGTGCTGGAATAGAACCAGGGACCTTCTTGCTGTGAGGCACTAGTGCTAACCACTGCACCACCATGTCACCCAACTTGCCCAACTAAAAAAGGGAAAAAAAAGGAAGGAACACAATAGTCCTGTTACAGAGGGCCCCTTTACACTCCATCTGAACTGGATGTTAGATGCTTGAAACCCTTCAAAACCCCCAGCGAACATTATCCACCTCTTCCTGTGTCAGAATATGGATATGTATCCTGCAATTATGAGCAATTTCATCGAACCAACAACCCCATGTTCTCATCCACTACAGACAGCAACTGGGTAACTGTGCACAAAGAAAAGGTGAGGCAGGGTTTGAAAGCTCTTGTGCTCTCTTTTTTAAATTAATTTATTGCTACTGATATGTGAAATGCAGCTGCGTATAGGTCATCTTTCTGAATATCCCTTGTCACTACATTTTAAGCATTTAATGAAATAGACTTATGCATTACAGAAACACCTTTAAACTTCACTGGTTGATGATGTGTGAATTTCTATAATTCACTGATCCAGCATCTGAGGCGGGGAAGACATAAACGCTCTCTGATCTTGCAGTAAGAAGTATGCTAATGTGAGTGTTAAGCCTAGGGGACTATTTCTTCATCTTCTTGATCACTGTTCAGCTCCAGTGTGTAAGCATGACTCCAGACTTTGTATGCTTTTTCAGAAGTACACACAGCCCTTTCAGTTAGGTACATCACAAATCTGCTGTCACCCAAGACCCTGACACCAGGTATGGAATACATTTGTAGTTTTAAAATTAATCATCACAATTGAAGGAACATTGTACATTTTTACCAGTGTCTCTGCCTGGTACTGAAACACTGTGGTGAGGGGCCGTGGTGTAGGCGAGGCTCCCGTCACAGCTGGAGATGTTTTACTTGGAGACACAGACTACATTTACATGACCAAAACCTTCCAGTTTTTGCTCATATTCTGAAAAGACACAATTCCTCATGAGCTTTGAACATGAATGGTGGAAATGAATATCCCACTGACATTCCTGTTCACATGAAGCCGTCCATATCTGATTAAACAGGTCTGTTTCAACATAGTTTCTGACAAATGTTCCACTATGTGAACACCACCTCCCTCCTTCATTTCTTCAAACACCTATGAGAAAAGGTCATTTTTTGATAGTGGTCATATCTGAAAGCCTGTTGGGTTTCTTCATACGTGAAAGGAGAACATCTGTACAAGAGAAGAGTTTGATCTTCACCCCCAACTAAGCATAAACAGTGTCTCACAACCTGCAATAACATATGTAAAAGTGGTTCATTTTCTGAATCTGCTGTACTCTTCAAAAAATCTCTTAACAGAAACAATACCAGCATATCACACATTAATCAGAAAATGGTATGAGTGAATGTTAAACTACCAATGCAACACAGTCAATGCTGTTACTGCCAGTGATATTTAGTGAATACAATGTGTAACAATAGCTGTTTCATCATATCAGAATCAGAGCCATCAAGGCATTCTTTGTAAAAGAAGAAAACAATGTACACATTCTCACATTTTTGTCAAAGTTCTAATGATTTTACCAAGAAAAGGGGAGATGTGTGGTGGGGTGGGTACCTTTACTCATACTGGGTCTGAGCTGATGGTCGACGCACCCAGGATCACAGAATAACAAAGTGTTTCTCTTCATTCATTATTATTATAATTTAATCATATATATATATATATATATATATATAGCTAGTTCAGACAAGAGAGAGAGAGAGCTCATAAGCTATGCTTCTTCTCACTCCTTTTTGAATATAATTTTATTTTTTTTTTTTAATTCGTTCTTGTTTTCTTTTTGTGTATTGTAATTGTTTGCTTCCTGGAATTTTTATTTCAATATTGTGTTGTAATCAGTAAGCTTGTATCACTCCATTTTCAAAATAAATAACTAAATAAAGAAAGAAATACAAATTCTGAATTGCTGTCATGTGTTAAGGTGGTGATGTCACTTGAGGAGGAGTTCGGGATGTGGTTTCCCGTCTACACGCTCCTTATTTTTGGTCCACATTCAGCAAAGAAGAGCTGCGCTATGTATGGAAAGGTTGTAAACATGCAGAATGTGCACCAGAGGTTGAGCAGGGTCATGTCTTTGCAGAGAGCAGTGGGAAGAAATAACATTCCACTGATACACAACACAGACAGATCTGCTGGATGTCAGGTGCACTGGTGAGACACATAAAAGAATGTTTAGTCGCATTTGACACGTTTTTGGTCTAGACTTTGGAGCCCTGTGGACAGTGTATGAGCTCCATACCGCAGAGATAAATCTTTTATAATCATCATGCAGTTTTGTACTTCGAGGCCAAAGATGTGGCTGCTGTGTTTTATTTCAACTCCCACACTTCACGCCTTTGCAGAGACGTCACCATCTGCAATGACACGCTACACTGTACTCCTTCCTTTCTCATATTCTCATATGCTGTTTGACTCATCTCCCACATTTCCTTATACTCTCCCCTGTCTTCACACCGTTCATCTCCCTCCCTGCCTGAAATGACTCATCCTTTATAAACCTCCTTTCCTCTCAGCTCTCCATCTTTCCGCTTCTCTTCCCTCTCACCTTCTTTTCACCTGTCCTCTTGCTTTCGCACGCCCATTTTCCCTACCTCGCTTTAATTTCACCCACCACCCCCCTGTTTTTTTTTTTGTTTTGTTTTTTTGCATTGCACAGGATCTGCCTGAATCAAAAACACATACACAACCACAAAGAGACCCCCTTAACTAATTTGCCAAGCTCATGTCCATCATTAGCTCATGATTAAACAACAGGGAGCAAAAAAGAAGCAGCTGCGAGCTACAACCAGCTGTGCTATTATTACCATTTCTTAGCGCATGTGCACCATTTACACCAGGAGTTTTCAAATGGTGAGGTGGGCCTGCCCTGGGGGGGTGCCAGACAATTTCAAGGGAGGTGCGACATGAGAAAAAATAAACCTGAATAAAAAATAATTTGTAAATGTGGTTAGCTTACTACAGAACATACCAAAATTCCACGTCAAGTGAAAGTGAGAAAGGACGAGGTGCGAGTGATGGGGGTAAGTCACTGTGGGTACACCAGAGTAAAGACAGTGATACCATTACAAATTCATGTGAAAAATAGTGAACTATCCCTTTAAGCTTTTGTTTCCCGAATGTTGTGTAATTTTCCATCCAAATATTGGTATGGACATTTTAGAAACATCCAAATCTTGGTATGGACATATCCATAGCATCCATACACAATTTTACGCCTATGGGGGAGGCTCACTGGCCCACAATTTGAAAACCCCTTGGTTGCACCTTTGTTTAAGCTGACATTAACTTTCTCCAATGTGTGAATGTTTGATCATTTCCCGGCCACAATCATGAGTGTGTGTCTGAGTGTATTGTATGAATGTCTATCTCCATAATTAGGCCAGACCCGCCACACATGGGTCTCCCCTGACACTTCCCCTCCAAAAGCTAAATATGCATGACACTAAACGCTTTCATGAGCTCTGTAATTATGGCCAGAAAATAGACAAAAAGAGGGAGTGAGTGCAGAGCAGAAGGAAGGAAATGCCCTCACACTTTTTAAACACAGGGTGTCTCACAATAATAAACAGATAAAATCAACACTGCTCTATTGTCAAAAGCCAAAAACGCCACTTCTTAAATTATACAACCCGATAACCTGCTGTTACAGCCAGGAATCAGTATGAAGAGGTTTTGTTTCTTTTTTTTTGCCCAATGAGGCAAACAGGTCAGAAATCTTCTTTTAAGTAAATTCTTAGTTTGCTTCCATATGGTTTATTGTTGTCAACAGTTCAAATAACAACAAAGAAGCAAAGACTAAAGTTAATTATTATGTTTAGTCTGTATGTGCAGCTTTCCACACAGATGAGAATGAAACAAGACACAAGTAAGATGGCTAAACCACGTCTGTTCCGGAAAAAAACAAGGTTTATTAATTGCCTTATCGTATAACCATTTTATGTTACACATATGTTATTTATGTTTATACTGAATAATTGAAGTGTGGGACCTCGGGTTGTTTCTATATTAAAGCCTGAGTTGATGATTAGCTGTTAGCTACAAATAACTGATGAACAATATTAATGAGTATTCTGTTCACTACCACTGTAACATCTAATAATAGTTTAATTATGCACCTTATAAAGAAGAAAGATATCTGCAAATAGTTTAGAATATATTATGGGTTTTGCCTTTTTTTGTTTTAAATAATAAAGCATGGCAACTATGACATGGATTCAAATCACAAATCCAATTAATGAAATGTCTAACCAGGATTTCAAATAAATGCCTACAGAACTAGTTGCACATTTAGCACTAGAAGAAAGGTGAAGTGATTTAAAATGATAGTGGAAATAATGATAAAATGTGCCATTTCTGTTAGATTCAACAACTCCATATGAATGGAGATGATGAAAGTAATCACGATTGTTTCATATATTTCATATACTTGCAATATAATAATTATGATGTGATTATACAGGTCTTGGGGGGCCCTGAGGATGGGGCCCTGTTTTAGGACACATACTGTGAATGAAGAGACCGCTTGCATTTGCACTATAAGCTTTATGAAAGGAGATACAAGTTATTATTCTGATAATAAGTAATTACCACCAATCACAGTATTTTCAGTTCATTAGATTGTCTTGGTCAAATTATACCATGATGTAGCTGGCTTTTCAAGCTGCTTAACAGAGGTAAAATAAATACAGATAAAAAATAAAAGTGAGAAAAAGATTTGCTGGAAATACATTAAATGTAAGCAAAGTCTTTTGTCTGGGATCCTTCAGATTTTCATTTTGAACAAAATGTCTTTTTCACATTCAACCACTGCAAGTAAAGTTTATAGTAACAGTAAGTCCTACATAGAGTTAGGTTTTTATATAATATTATGATAACTATAGTGAAAGGTAAAGTTATTCTTAAAGGTTAGCCATATCGTTCCTTCTGCACAAATGCAAAAATCTTCTTCACTTGAAAGAACATCTATGAAAATAATGACAAGACCTACACTGAACACTAACGACCCCTCAGTCACCAGTTGCATAAAAATACTACATATGAAGCAAATCAGACAATTGGTTGAAGAGTCACTGTGTAGATAATGGACACATACATACAGACCAGTGATGCACGGGTCGATGTATAAACAACCCACAACCGACCGCTTTTTTAACTAGCCTGCCTGCAAGTCAAAAAGGACGGACCTGACCCGCATTTTAAAAAACTAGTCAATGGTCTTCATGAACATCAAATGACCTTACTCGCATACCTGCATTTATTTCTGTGTTAAAATTCAACATCATTGGTTGTAAATTAATATGTTGAGAAAATATTTTTGTCCTGCTTCAATGTGCAGCATCTAAACCAGGGGTTGACAACCTGTAACAGCCCAAAGAGCCATTTGAACACAGTTTCCACTTAAAAGAAAACACTGGGAGCCACTCATCATCTTCAAAAATGTGTCCAAAACCTTACTTTTGTATGTTTCCGGAGCTTCCATTCTCCCAACTTGACTTTCTCTCTTTCTCGCTCCATAGGACACTTCCAACATTGTATGTTACCTTCACGGAAATTCAGTTAATAAAGTGTATTTACCAGGTTATTTTAATGTTTATCTCAAACGACAAACGACCCAACCGACTGCAACCCGAATATCATTATAAATATTTTTCAATGATCCACAACTGCGGGTTACCGTGGGAACCCACTCACTTTGGGTTAGTCCGTCCATCACTGATACAGACGGATGCTAAACAGTAGGACAACACCTCTATGGCCATTGACCGATGGGGTTAAAATAGCAAGTTTGTCGTATGTCTTTTTTTTTTCTGAGGATTTTGTCGTATGTTCACCAAAATAACCTCTCCATCTTTTGTAAAAGCAGTGTCATACAACCCCATGCTCAATACCGCAGATATATTTTACCTCTATTCCAGGAATGACAGTAGAGGGTGTGAGACAAATCTACACTTCTGACATAGTGCTAAGAAAGTGTGGAGGTGTGGATATGCAAGACTAACATACAGGTATGAGCAGACCGTATTAGGTTCAGTGGAAGGTTTAAATCTTTGTAACATCGGAAAAAATGTTGGCTTTATTATATGGGTGCTTGAGTTATATAAAGAAAAAGAAATAAAAATACTGATAGCTTAAATTAGATGAAGTGTTTGTGGATAAAATCAGAACCAAAGCCATATGTCAGAGTATTTGATGACTTCCAAAGCCTAATTTTTTATCGAGTCACTCATGACACTGTTTTCACTAACTATTAAATTCTTACATTGAATATTTTTATATCTCTACTTATATTAAAAATGCTTAGTATTGTATTTTGTATTAGCTAAACTATCCAGTATAAACATTTGACCTATGTCAAGCAAGAATATTCAACAAATAAAGTGATAAAATGCTAAATCTGACCACATTGGTGAATTTAGAATATGTTTTATGATGTGGTCTTGATGATGAATGGACATATGAAGGTCTCACACAGGCAATTCTCATCCACAGCCATGGACTGAAGTTGCTTTGACTTAAGAGCTCAAGGACTGAAAAATCAATAATCAGTTATGGCAGGACTTGTTTTTTTTCTGCTGACTTTAAAACACATTTTGTCAGTTTAGCCCCATTTGGCCTGGAGTATCTGCCAAGTGGAGCTCAGCAAACGACTGAAATTGTACCGAGGCAGGCCTTAAGTGGCTGGGCTGAACTGGCCGATACAGGTATTTTCACTAAAAGCTATTTCCTTGTTATTTTGAGAGCCATCTCAAACAAAACAAAAAAAATAAAAAACATAACACCAAGTCATCGTCACACAGCCACTGACCCTGTCTTGTGTAAACAGCATGCAACAGAGTACTAATTCAGAAGGTCTTAATATGTTTTAGAATCACTTGCATTGCCTAAAATAGCTAAATTACTACTTGTTATCAATGTTTATGATTAACAGTCAAATTAATGTACACCTTAAAATACTGATTTTGGTTTCATGTCTAAGTATTAATTTTCTTTTACAATACAACAATATGGCTTTAGCAGGAATTCCCACAAATATAAATTTACTGAGTTCTTTCCATTCCTCTTACAGCCTGAGAACAAATCCAATATTAGTGTGAAAATGATGTGTGGTAACAGGGCCTAAGAGTGCAGTCTGGTCTATTTTTAGCTTCATAAGTAAACTGTAGGAGAAGGCAGCAAGGATTCCTGTTACAAAACTGTTCATAGCGATGATACATGAGCACACTTGAGGGCTTTTAAACAGACTCTCTGGAAGGAAATTCATGCAGGAAATGGGGAGAAAAAAAAGGAAAAGAAGAAAATCACATTACATCCAACTAAAAGTTTGTTTTTCAGCCGGAGCACTCCCAAACAATGAAAAAAAGGCATGTTAGTTTTTATTTCATACAAAATTCCCAGCAATTACTGCAAGCTTTTTCACTTTAGTGGAAACCGTTACTTGTGTTACATTCCATCATGACTCAATTGATTTTATTCAACTGGAAAAGCCATCAGATAGTCTCATAAAATCCATGAAATCACAGCCCGAGTGATTCAGAGACAAGCATCCTGGCACTGGTAGAAAATGACGCCACAGAGAAGACAACAGAAACAGTTCAATATTAAGGAAAAAGACACACGCAAACAAGCACACGGCCGGTGAATCACCATAAAATGACAAATGAGCAGGAGTGTGGCACCTCAGACACTGCCGTCATTTATATGGAAATGAGCTCAGTGCTACTCCCCCCTCACTCAGCCCACTTCACTTTCCAGAAACTGAAAAGATGGAACAAACTTCCGATCAGATCAGACAAGGTGTCAGACAAGATGCGTGCGGATGACAGGAACCCTAACGATACGTGACAAGACAGGACACGGCGAGGTGAAATGAGCCAAGACAACGCATTTACAAGCAGCGGACATTAGCAGAAACCAAGGTTTGTTTGATGCACCAGTAATAATTTCATGTTCCTTGCTGTCCCCAAAGGTGCTCAACTTTATCAGGCTGATTGACACATATCAACAGGGGCGCTGCTACCAATGGTGGGGCCTATGAAAGGTAAATGTTGCAGGTCCGTTCATAAAATTATTTATCATGTCAATGGCACTTGTGCTAGTGTGAAAAAAAAAAAAGAGAAATGTGCAATAATCTAAGAAATTAGGGAGAAGGATGTATAAATGGATATATTTCAGTATCTGGCACTTGGCCAACTTTTTTAGACTCAACGTTAAAAAAAAATAAAAATACATTGATATATTTCCCCGTAGGATGTACCTAATGATGAATGAATGTTTATCTGATAGCCATTTGTTCCCTGTGATAATAAAGGTAGAGATTTTAAATAAAAACTGTCACTGTTGCTAACAGTAAAATAATTCTCTTGTTTGGCTAATCCAACATAAGAATTCATTGTTATTGTTATAAACACTCAAGGTCAATAAGTGAGCATACCTGAGTGATTCATTGTCACTTTCTCTCGTCTATCCTTTCATTTTTGCCATCCAGATTTCATTTTAGTTTCAGTGGTTGTATGCACTGTGTAAACACCTGCAGCACCTGGGCCACAGAGTGACATAGTCCAGGTCTACACGTTCATTTAACGCATCGCATTTGCCAGAACTGGACTGCACCATTTAGCAAGAAGAGGGTTAAATGACAATATGATGAATAACTAAAGAAAAAAGTTATGGAAATCGACAACCATATTTAATTAGCTCATTTTAGATGATCAAATTTCAACCTTTATTAGAAAACTTTTAAAAACATTATTAAAAATAATAAAATTATATTATCATCCATCCCTCCATGGGCCCCTGTCAGTGTTCAGACCCTTAGAATCGTTCCCATCTTTCTCTGCCTGACTCCTGACTCATCGGTTTATCAGACTGATGAGTCAGGAGCATCACCAGGAAAGTTACAAATAAAGCTTGATTTTCAGCAACATAAAGAATAGTGCAAATATATCCCCATTATTCCTTATATTGACAGGCACTTGAAAGAAACCTGCCCATATTCCTGTAAAAGCACTATTATACCTTAGTTGTACTCTTACTGTAATTGTTTCTATGAGTCACAAATGCATTTTCAGCCTCATATGAAAGCAGGCCCGTGTCTGTGCACTGATTGTACTGTACACTTTAGACACTAAGCACCTGTCAAGGGCACGAGGAACACATCATCTTCCTGTTTGTTTCTCTCAGTAGCAGTTAATGTCACTACCACTGACTTTAGAGGGCGACAGTGCATGAGGCTGCTTTTTTCCTTGACTGATGTCTGTGTCTGTGTGTGTGTAGTTTTGTAAACTCAGCAGTCTATCACTGACTCAACACAAGGTTGCTGAATATAAATCCATCTGCCAGTAAGATGCATTCATCTACACTGCTGTCCACGTGGAGCTGAGCAATCTGCAGATTTAACACCAGGGATGATCTATCATAAAATCAGCTTTTCATGGATAATCCTTCACATGTGACAATAAAAAACCCAAAAATCCAAGGTTTTTTCATGGAACCATTGGATAGTACTTGGGTGGGTTGTGTTAAAAATTATAGAATTAAACGTTTTATGTCACAATCAATCATATTAAGTATAATTCCTCATTATCATGTAGTCACTCTGACATAGATATCTCAAATTATGTTAATTTTTGGGGACACCCTGTAGTGTTTTGACAATAGAAAAGATGTTTGGTGGAACATGTGCACATGACAAACCTTACCATAGTATTAAAATAACAAGACCACAACAAAAGAAAATGCTACATGCATTCATATAAAGATTGAAAGGAAGGTGAGTGATAATGTTACTACAGCACATTAGAAATATTCACCGTTCTTACTAAAATCTTAAACGACACATTCTAAGATAATTATTCCAATTGGGAAATACATTATATTCACTTTCTCTTAAAGCCACTTAAATAGTACAAGCTCTACCTCTGAGTCCATCTCTAATGATTATTTACTGTTTGTCTGTGGTTGGAATGTTGTTGAGTATGTGAGTCCACTTTGACCTGCAGGAGTGGGTGACGTGTTATTTTGCTGCCACTGACAAAATAAGGTCATGGTGACTTCAGACAGCAAAGAATTACACAAACTCTGGGAGCTGCTGGCTGCAGAAGACCACAAAGTGAGCCTAGTTTGAGTGCAAAACACAAAAGTATCTTTTATATTATTGCAAAACATGTTTTATTGACATTTTAAAGGTGAAGAAAGAAAAATTATACTATACTATTTCACCTGTCATGGACAGGAAAATGTGGAGTTTATTAATCTCACACAACATTGGTTAGGAGAGATTATTGTAATGAGTGTGTGTGTGTGTGTGTGTGTGTGTGTGTGTGTGTTTGCAGAGACATATCATGCTACAACTCAATGAATATTTGTGATATCACCGTGAAATTACATGAGCATATACATATAGCGAATGTGCATCGGATACAATGATGCCTTTGAGTAAAGCTTAAAGGTCAAGGTCATATTTAGTAGAAAGTTCAATCACATTATTATGGCCATGGCTCAGTTGGGAGAGCGGGTCGTCCTTTGACCGAAGGGTTGGCAGTTCGATTCCCGTTCTGTCTTAGTCAGTCCGTTGTGTCCTTGGGCAAGACACTTTACCACCAGTGTATGAATGTGTATTAATGTGGCCGCCATTTCGCGCCATTTCAGGCGCGAAATGGCGGCCACGCTTCTGTCAGTCTGCCCCAGGGCAACTGTGGCTGTATATGTAGTTTACCACCACCAGAGGGAGCATGTGATAGTATGAGTGTGTGTGTGAATGGGTGAATGTAAGGCTAATGTAAAGCGCTTTGAGCACCATGAAGGTGGAAAAGCGCCATATAAGTGCAGTCCATTTACCTCTGCCAAGGAGGTATTAAATTTTGGTAAGTTCGACTGTCTGTCGGTCAACAGGATTATGCAAAAAGTTCTGTACAGATTTTGATGAAACTTTCAGAAATAATAATGGCTCAAGGAAGAACCTATTAGATTTTGAGCAATGAAGGTCAAAGGTCAAGGTCAGACTAAAGGTCAACAGCTAAAACACATCAGTGGTAATATCTCAGGATTCAGACAAGATAGAATCTGGCGTTTTTTTTGCATTCACATCATCTCACCTTCAGACAAGGTCAACACCTGTGGACGTCACGCTTTCAGGTCACATGATGCCGTATCAGGCGTTGGCGGAGGTCTGTTGTCTCTGACTGCCTTGTTGGCTCTAATTCAAGAACGGGTTGTCATAGAAACTTGAGATTGGCACAAAATAGGGGCGAGATTTGGCATTCTCTGAATACTTGTTACAGAATAGTAAAATGTTATGTGGCCTTGACCATGTTATGTAAAAATACAAACATTCAGTCACCAAAACTTATCACACTGCATGAACCCAGACACAAACCAATGTCCAAATAGACAAATATAGCACAAGCCTATTTGTAACAAGCCACCCAGAGAGACAGTTAAAAATACTAACACTGTTCTTATGCGCACCGAAATGTGTTCTCACCCTTTCAACCAACCCTCTGTGATGTGATTTGCGCCTTAATTTAGTCTAATTTGAGGGTTCACATGTTCAGACGTTTGAGCCTGCTTCCTGCTGGAGTCTGCTTCCTGCCGTACTTCACTCTGGTGTGGTATACAACAAACACTGTGGGGGGAGGTAGGGAAATCTAACTAATTAAAAATAATGACGGCTGGTGGAAAGTCTGTCTTGCCACCAAATCACCTTGTGTATCAGTGAGTGACGAGGAGGGTGACACACTTGGCTTTGAGGAGGAGGGAGATGAGCAACATGCCCAGCAACTGGCCAAGTCTCATCTAAAATTCCATGGTGTGACCTAAATGTTGATTAATTGATGTGCAGTAACACTGAGTCAACTCCTTGGTGGCCTGCTTGACTTTGTGAAATGCCCTGAAAATGTGCCCATCCAGAGTAGGAGTTGAAAGTTTGTTATCCTTTTACAATGTTCTCCTTTTCTGCAAGTCAAACACGCAAAAACACGGAACGTTGTAGAAATTTATCGCATCTTAAATATTTGTGACAAAACTACGAGTAACCATGCTTTAATGGATTATTATGTAGTTTGTATGTGAAGGGACTTACTGTATTAAAACATACTTAGGAGCAGAACTACCACAGAATCAACATAAAGTATCCACAGACTGTATCACACACTAAATAAAGTCCACACATCTGTATTATGGTATCATCAGGTTTTCTTCTTCACACTTAAACCCATAGCTGGTTGTTGTGGTCGACTGCCAAAATAACATCAATTAGGGCTGTCAAACGACTAAAATGTTTAATCAGATTAATCACAGGGTTGCTTTGGTTCATTTTGATTAATTATAATTAAAACACTTTATGGCGGTCGGCTGTTTCTTCTGGATTTTTTTTTTTCATTCAAATTTCCCACAAAATACCCGAAAATATGCTAAAAGAATATGCAAAACATGCTAAAATCCACTAAAATCCCCCCCCAAAAAATAACTAATAGATGAACTAAATAAACAATAAACACCTTTGACCATTTGAACAAAACAACTATAAACATTTATTACACTTATTTGGTTTAAAATTTTCAATCAGATTAATCATCATGATGGATTAATCCACGTTAATGCATTACTTTTGACAGCCCTACTTATGATCGCCACACCAGCTGATAGTTTTGAATTAAGTTTTATTAGCTCAGCTCTCTTTCAAGAAAGAAACCGGCCACAGTAAAACTACAAATTATCGTTTTTTCATTTGGTTTGTGTTGTAAATAGAAGCATTAAAGATCTGTTTGGAAATACCCAAACACAGTCACAGTTTAGTCTGACCCATGGTTCAACAAATGACATTACATAGTGACTTTACCCTCATTCACTCATGTACTGAATTCATCCTCAAAATCCACTCTTTTCATCAGTTTGTCTGTTAGAATGATAACACAAAAAGTTATGGATGAATTTGGCTGAAATTTACAGGAAATGTTGATACTGGCACAAGGAACAAATTATTAAATGTTTGTGGTAATGGGGGGTGGGGTCTGCACTCTCCCAGTACTTTGTTAGTTTAGAGCTGTGTCCAGTGTTGAAAACAATGACACTTTGCTCTTTACTTTAAAATGGTGATTGTCATCGGATCAGACTCACTCCTCCCTCTAGTGGTCACATTAATCCTGCAGGTCATTACACTCCATATTTCTACAATCACATACTGTACATTAGTGTCTTTGTCAGAACTTCGGGACTCTTTATTCTAAACACTCTTAATGATAACTTTAGCTCAATTTTAATATTCCTAAGTGGGAAAAAAAACTACATATTCCTCCTTTAAAGTAACTAGTGAGATTTTGTAACTCTCCCGATGATGAAAAGTCATTCTCCTCCAGAAGCAGCAAAGCAGGAAAATCCTGATACTGCAATTACCATTTTTAACAGATGGGACATGGTTCTGATTTAGGAATGCAGTGTTCTGTTCATGCCAAAAACAACACTTTTCATTTAATCAAAAAGTTCTGCTTTGGTCTCATCCATCCACAAAACATTCTTTCAGTAACATTCTGGCTCATGCACACAGTTTTCAATAAACTGTAGATAAGTAAAGTTTTTGGAAGAGCAGTGGACTCCTCTTTGCACTTTTGCCAAACACACCAATGTTGTTTGTAGTGTTGTCAAAATATTGGTATAAAGCAGGGAAAATAGCACATTTAGAGCAAAATTCCTTATTAAAATATATATATAAAATTAAACCCAGGGATGTGTGCCTTTTCCTTTATTGGCAGGAGATCAGCAATAACAACAGTTAAAGTGTACATAAATTAAATATTCTTACATTCTTGAATTCCTTGTGAATTTTAATCACACCTTTAAAAATAATCACATTATCTATTTAGCTTTATTAGAGTTTAAGTACTGTTGACAGTACAGTGTGTTCCTATTAGCTGGAACTGCCGTCTGATTCTTCAGACCTATTAGCTCTGTGGGGAATTAACATATTTTAAGAATTGCTATTTGCTGGAGCACCACACACACACCACACAGCAGCAGATACTTTTTCATGGAAAGGCCTGTTTAATGCTTCAGCGTTGATGAAATGTGGGGTTTCATCAACTTCCCCACACTTCAGAGGTTGGCACATTATTAGTACTACAAAGGAAAGTTACTATGAGTTGTTGTGCTAACGCCAACAGGCCTGCAAAATCACCAGATAGATCTGCTCATCCTTTAGCTTGCCTTGCTAAGTACTTCCAAACAGCACTCCTGCTGTTTTCAACATCAGAAAAATCAGCCAGAGAGAATCTGCACTCGCCGTCGTTAATGAGATAACACCAACACAAACCCAGAGCAAATGAGACGAGTGATGAGGAGACAACCATGCTGTGAGTGACAGGGATGTGTGACTGCAGTGTGTGTGTGTGTGTGTGTGTGTGTGTGTGTTAATTCGCTACCCAACAGACAGGAAGGGAGAAAACACATCTGGTAGTGATGTATCGATACTGTAGAAAATGAGTATTGAAATAGTTTCAAGGTTCAGTGTGTGGATGGACTGAAAAATCAACAGGACTTGTCTTCTTTTATCATGTGGGAAACTCATGGAGGGTCCATTAGTTTTTTTAGAAGTTACTCTGGGGTCAATTGTGGTTTCACTGACTTTTACACACCTTGCCCTTAGTGTTATCGTTGTTTGTCAGCCCCTCCTGGAGACAGTTGTGCTGAATCCACCTCTTCTATTTGTACACTCGTACAATCGACTGGTACTGTCCAAACTGTTTAGACATTCTCTGGTACCCCTTCTCTGCCTGGTCAGTATCAGCAACTCTTCTTGTACCTTCAGAAGTCTTGGGCCATGACACTCCTACACGTTATCAAGGTTAATCTTTGACAGTTAGACCCTATATCCACATGGTTTTGCACTGGTGTTCCCTATTTTCCATATAATTCTAAAGTCATTTAGCATTTGCATTACTCACTGTCATCTGTCGTTTCCCTGAATTAACCAATAAATGAGTGAAGTTTTTGCTCTTTGTGCATCTTATCATCTGGGAATTTAAAAACTGAATGTTGGAACTGAAATTGAACCAAGTCTCCAAATGTACAGAATCTATAGTCTTGTTTCCTCTATGCAGTTTGGTACGGTACAGTTCAGAACGGTCCGCTTATTTTAGTGCTTCCATTACGATAAAAGCGTACTGATCCCATGGTACCCATTACTATTTTGGTCACTCTTCTACTTGGTGTCCCAAGCATACCGTACCACTCTCATTTGGGAGGAGTCAAACACTGTCAGACGGTGATTGGTTGAGGAAAAGCATCATCACACGTAAGAACAAAAAAAAAAAAGAAGAACAAACAGTGCCATTTTTAAAGTTCATCTGCATCGGAAAAGAAGAGATGTCTGGCAATGGAGTTTGGAGTAGTGATGAGGTACAAGTTTTATTGTGCATTATTGGCGAGGAGGCGGTGCAGAAGGAGTTGGCTGGGGCTGTTCACAATAAAGTGTTCCAGTTGATTTTGGCTAAAATGGCAGAGAGGGGCTTCATCCAATCGGCAGCCCAGTGCCGGATTGAGCTAAAAAAACATGCGCAGCAATTATCGGCATGTGAAGGACCATAACAGTGGGAGTGGCTCAGAAAGAAAACACTGGAAATGACTCTATGCGTTATTCCTCTACTTCGCAGGTCTGTTTGTTTATATTTCCAGCTTGTGGTGCACCTCATACGACGTGATGACACTTCCACAAAACCGCACGCCTCCTTCTGAAGGTCTCCCTAGACAATGGAAATACAAGCTGTCCAGAAGAGACCCATACTGTACCGGACGAGACCTGACTGGTACCGTACTGCATAGTGGAAACATGATTTATTTGACATGACAACAACTTTAGTTTGTCTGAGAATCACTTCTTGAATTGTGGACCCAGGCACTTCCACATTCCTTCTTGACCTCCTGTCACTGGCCGATTCTAATACACTTCGGATTAACTGATGATCCTGGGGTTCACATACTTTTTTTATTCACAAATATTTAAGGATTGGATGATTTCCCAGATTAAATAGTAGAGTAAATTTGCTGAAAGCGCCTATATCATACGTTAATATCTCGTCTTAGGACTAGTGGCCTTGTCTTCATGTGTCTTCTGGACGAACTTCTTAAATGATCACAAACTTTCAAGTACCACTGTTACCATTACTGCATTTAAATTACTGCTCTGACACCACTGGCAACCTTCGGCGCAACGATAGCTTCACTACGCTTCAGAACAAACTAACACTATCTCAATTTACAGATTTTACCACCATACATAATGCCAGGCAGTATCTGTTCAGTTTAAGTAGCAGTGACAGGGTGTGATAAGACACAGCTGAGTTAAAAACCCTTATCTGGCCTACGAGCTGAATCCCATCTGCCTCTCTCTACGCACTGAGTCAGAACGCTGCTTATTAGTCCCTCTGGAGGGATAAAGGAGGGACGGGGAGATTTTTAAAAAGGGAGGATTATAGAGCAAAAAGCTGACAGTGCAAAGGAGGAGAGAGACAAATATACAAGATTTAATGATAAATTATCAGGGAGTAAAAGCAGTTGTAGACGGAAGCAACCAAATTTTGAGAAAATTGACAAAATAATTCCTCCACTTCTTAACTATTACTATGTAAATACAGGGAATTGGTTTATTGAGATACATATAAGGTGAGGGGTGCCATTTATAACACTACAGAAGAAGATGCTACAGCAAACTAATAATGAAAATCACCAGTAAAAGTCTCGAAAAAGGGAACACGAACCCAATGTATAACAGAGATTAACAAGTATTCAGAAAATGTCTAATCTCGCCCCTATTGTGTGTCTATGACAACCTGTTCTTGAATTACAGCCAATAATGTGATTTTGACTTTTCTGCTAAATATAACCTTGACCTTTGACCTTTACTCAAATGGATCATTGCATCTGATGCACAGTAACTATATGTATATGCCCATGTAATTTCATGGTGATATCTCAACTATTCCTTGATTTATAGCGGGATATGTCTCTGCAGACACACACACACACACACACACACTGATTACAATAATCTAATTTTACAATAATCTCTCCCAACCAATGCTGGGTGGGATTAATTAACAATTATTACATTTACTTATGCCCTCCTCTAGAATAGTTCTAGAAACAGCCTTCGGAGCTTTTATGAGCATGTTAATAACCATCCAAAGGTGATGAAGAACCTATATTTGGGTCACAATTTTAAGCCCATTTCTGACCAAAAATTCACAACTGGATGAAACCATTTTAGGATACTGAAGCGCTGTGAACTAGTTCATCTACACGGGACTCAAACAGCCAATGGCATTGCAAGTGCTGTATTCATCAGCTGCTGCTCTGGTTAAATCTGTGTTTCTCTGCTAATTTGGCTCCAAGGTGACAGAATTTTGCACCAAGTAAAGAACTGCTCCAAGCATAGTGGGGTGAAATTCTTGGCCATCTTGCATTCTAATGTTTTCTCCATTAAATCAATACTAAAAATGCATATAGCAGTTAACCGACTCACTATCTTGATTCATATTTCAACACGGTATACATTATTTCCATCTCTTTAGAGAAGCTTGAATGGTCGGCAGTAAAGAGATCTATGGACAAAGCAGTGTCTTTTTTTCCTTTGATGTGAAATGTTAGATGTTCAGAGCGTCGCAAGTTTTTACGGTTTCTATTCATTCATCTTTAACATATGGAGCTTTAATCATGTCATTTCTGGATGTCATCACTGCATGCTTTTCCACAAAGGTAAAACATTTCATTATTATATCACAATTTCTTTTGTTCCCACTGCATTTCCACCCACATTTTTACATGCATGAATTCAATATGCGCATTAAAATCAGCTGAATTTGTTTTGGTGAAAGGCAGAATCCAAAAATGTAAAACAAAGACATGCTCCAAAGAATAGAAAAGTTTCCGCAAGACACACAATGAGATGGAAAAACAGAGGGAGAGGAGATGGAAAGTAAGGATGAAGAGGAGAAAGTAGACACAGGTGATGCAGAGTGGACCAGCTGATCTCCCACAGTGACCGGCTGGTCAGACCCAGCACAGACAGACAGACAGACAGGCAGACAGACAGATAAATGACCCGCTGTCACCATAACAATGTTCCATCCCCCTTCTCCTCCATCCCTCCCTCTCTCCTCTCCCTCCCCTCCCTTCTCTCGACAGGTCATCCATCAACCAGCTGACTCCACCCATTGCTTCTCCATGCACACACTTGTTTTTTTTGACTGCTCCAATGAACAGATTCTGCACCTGCTGTATTTGAAACGGTTACGCCACCACGTTGTTTCCCACTGCTCTCCTCCTTTTACTCCTCTTTTCCAACTTCTAGATCCTCTTATTATCTCTCTATCCCCAGCCCCCCCCTCACACACACACACACTCTCTCTCTCTTTTCTTTTTCCATCTCCCCCCCTCTCTCTCTCCTCCCCTCCCTGCTCTTACCATCTGCTCTTCATTTTCCCTGCCCTTGTCACCTTACCCATCGTGCACTGTCAGATGAGTAAATGTCAATGTGGCCACAGACAAGACTGCTGTTTGCTAAATGAAGTGTGCTTTTTAAAACATGCAAAAATGAAAATATACTCCTTTTAACAGCAGATACCGCACAACATTATGATTAAGTGGTTTGTGAACAAGAAGTCCAGAACTCTTAAAGTGATGAAGAATAAATCAGACAGTTTGTATTTTTGGATATTTGTTCTTGTAGAGTTTGACCTTCTAAGACCAGTTAAGTACTACAAGAAAACAAACCTCTTTGCTCAAATACTCCACTCAGACAAACACAACCTGTGATAAGGAGGAGCAGATTGATCTACATTTTAAAGGGTAACAGTAGAACACGAGTGAATCTGTTTTCTACTTAAGTGCCAGATACACACGGAAAACACATCAGCTGAGATTTTGTCAGAATATTTGAGTCTGATTTAAGATAACAACTGAGGTGACATCATGCACACAGACATACAACACGCTGGTAAATACAGTGGTACCTCTACTTATGAAATTAATTCGTTCCAGAAGTGTTTTCGTACCATGAATTTTTCGTAAATAGAGTCGTATTTTACATGTAAAAGGCCTGATTCGTTCCAAGGCACCCAATACTACCTCCTAAACCCTTTAAAAATTATAAAAAATGTACCAATTTTGTATGAAATATGTGTTAAAAGTCAAAGAAAATTTTGATTTTAGATGCGATTTATTGGTCTCAGTGGGGAAATGGGTCTTCACTGACTGAACATTGAACATGAAACCATTAAAATGAACCAGACATGCAGGTCATTTTCATACCATTGTGGTTGTTTTAATTGTCACTTTCACCTTCAGCTGTGTTTGTTGACAGACATTCAGTGGGGTGTAGATACAGTGACGACTGATTTGACGGCTTTTCGTGATCTTCCTGGGGTGTGCGGGGCGTGTGCATCATCAGGGTGTCCACAGCTCATAGACATGTTTTCTGGTTGTTTTTTTTCCACAAATTCAGAGGGTTCAGAGGATTTTGCTGGCATGTCTTTTGTTCGTGCTGGTGGAGTGATGGCTGCGTCCTTTTTTTTATCATCTCCTGTTTCATTTCTGTTCATAAAGCAGCCCCCTTCTTTTTTTCATTCGCACCAGGAATCGCTTTCTTTGGGCTCGTGATGGATAATGAATACGTACTGCGGTGGGATTCTGATGCTGGAACGGCACAGGTACGGATCAATGAATGAGGGTCAAAGGCTCATGAAAAGCATCATGAGTAGCTCCCACATAGCCAACGAGATGCTACGTACAGTACATACATGACGTGTTTATGTACAGTACGTATAGTAATGTACATAGTTTCATTTCATAAATAGAATTTTCTTTCCTATTCAGAGATGAAAAATTGAGGTAAAGGTTTTTCGTTACTTGGATTAATCATTAGCTGGGTCTTTCGTAAGTAGAGGTACCACTGTAAATATACAACCAGTGTGACACTATATGTCAGAGGTCTTCAACCCTGGTCCTCAAGGCCCACTGTCCTGCATGTTTAAGATGCAACCCTGCTCCAACACACTTGATGATTCAAAGCAGTGGGTAATTATCTACGGTCTTTAATTTGTGTCAATAAGATCAAAGAACATTTTAAAAAGTGCAAGCAAAAAATATCAATTTAAAATACCAAATTTAAAAAAAATCAAACAAAAAAATTTATTCAAATGAAAAATATAAGGCTGCAATGAAAAAAATGTGCAGATCGTGTAAAATATTTACCTTCACATCTTTCTCAGTTTTGGTTGTTGCCTTTTTCCTATATTAAGATTTCAGCCTTTTCGTTTGTGCTCCCTGACTTTTTGATTGTGGTTTTGACACAAACGTGGCTGGTGGGGTGGGTTTTCTTTGGTGGATTACTATTGGTTTATTTATGTTTGACAGACAGCTATGTAAGTGTACCCAATCAGAGTTACTGCTGTGGCCAGAGCAGCTTCATACGCTTATTTAGCTGTGCGTCAAACATAAATAAACCAATAGTAATCCAACAAAGGAAATCCCACCCTCACCAGCAACGCTTGTGTCAAAACCACAATCAAAAAGTGTTGTAATCCAGGAAAACGACAACAACCAAAACTAAGAAAGATGCAAATATTTTACATTATCTGCACTTCTTTTTTTTTTCATTGCAGTCTTGTATTTTTCATTTGAATTACTTTGGTTTGTTTTGGGGTTTTTTTGGCATTTTGAATTGACATTTTTTGCGTGCACTTTGAAAAATCTTTGAATTTATTGACACACATCAAACACCGTAGAAGTTGTCAGGCTTCAGCAGAGTTGATGACGAGCTGATCATTTGAATCAGGTAAGTGTGTTGGAGCAGGGTGACATCCAGAACATGCAAGACAGTGGGCTCCCAGAACCAAGAGTGAAGTCCTCTACTATATGTATTTTTTGTTTTTACTAGGAGAACTTTGGAAGTCACAGCAAAAAAATAAAGTCAGTAATATCAGCCTGAAAATTAACCCATATATTTAAAAATAAAATACTGGATAAAACAGTAATAAAAACGACTTCTTGAATAAAAACACGATATTCTAGTGGTGCTGTATACACATAAACCAGTGCTCCAGATCCATCCGGTGTAAACACACACACACACACACACACACACACACACACACACACACACACACTGAACACTCACCGCACGCAAACTCAACTCGGCTCCGATCCACACTTTTGTCCGAGGACTTATCGGTGTAGAAACACCCGCCGCGGCTCGGCTCTTTCTCCGCCGATGACAACAACGTTATTCCGGCGGAGAAACATGTGTGTCGGCGATGTAGCGACGGGGGTCTTTGTTGCAGTAAACAGGAGCTCGGTACAGTGAAGCGGCGAGGGACCGATGCGGAGTGTCCGTTTACGCCAACGAGCGAACGCTGATTGGTGGATTTCACCACAACGCTGGATTCTGCCATCACGCCATTGGCTGAGAGTCTGCGACGCGTTCATGTTCACTCCTAAATTCCGTCATATTCCATCAAAACTTTTAAAGTAGTGTTGGTCAAACACCTGAAAACCCCTTAAAATGTTGGCCTTTTTGTGACGTATTCGGATTGGTAGTATTGTAATTATCACGTTATATACGTATAGTTACATGTTTTCTATATAATTTGCATCTGTTGTCATTTTTTTAAAGTATTTCCTTTGCATTTATTTCATTTAACTGTAATATTCCTCTCATAGTGTCTTCTACAGAGGTGGTCAAAGTACTCACATTCTGTACTTAAGTAGAAATACAGCTATTGGTGTGAAAATACTTTGGTAAAAAAAAAAAAAAAAAAAAAAAAAAAAAAAAAGAAGTACAGAGTCAAATCCTTTACTGAAATAAAAGTAAAAAGTACAACTTCTGAATTGTAAAAAGTAAAAGGTGAAACTGCATTTATTTATTTTTCTATGGATGAAATAATACTATTTAAGCAGGAAAAACCAGACAATTTAAAAGTGAGTTACTGTATAAATGATGTGTTTTATATGGTACTCATTTTTGTGGGTATGGACAGGACATTTAGGAAAAATTCAAAAGTCATAAATAGGAAATAATTTTAAAAAATGATATAGTAAGTCACAATTTCTGATTCACGACTTATTTTTTATGAGAAAAATGTAATACATATGAGATGACAAATGGATAATTATGAGATTAAAAGAAGTCTAAATTATGATATAAATCACAATTTCTGAATCATATTTGTCTAATTTGAAAACGTAATGAGTCTATTCTGAGAATGTAAAGAGTATAAAGTACAGATATTTCTACAAAAGTTTAGGGAGTAAAAGTAAAAGGTTTGCTGAAAAATAAATACACAAGTGAAGTACAGATACCTAAAAACTGTACAGTAAAGGAAGTACTTCTACTTGGTTACTTCCACCTCTGCTCTTCTAGCATCTTTTTGGTGGATTTCCACATGTTTGAATACTTACATGGACTTTTATCAGTTAGCTTCTTCAGCTCAGTTAACAATCTATACAATCAGTTATTTAACTTCACTTAGCTATACAGTGATAAAACATTGTTTTTGGACAACCCATGCACTTGTGATGTATTGCATTAAGAATTACTTTGCAGGTCCTTCAACACTAACATTACTAAATATTGTGCCATTCTCCAAACCTGCATACTTCCGTCTACATGATGTCTAGTGAGAATAAAAATTGGATATTTAAAAGAATAATGAAACACATATCAAAACTGTTCCTGTTATTTTTCTCATCAATGATAGAATAAATAAATTAAATCAGCTGCATTTGTATCCATCTGATGCAGCCACACACACCTTTTAAAATAAAAAAAAGGATGTTTCTACAGTAATTTCAATAAAACATGTTTACCTCTTCTCGTGACAAGATTTTGACAATGGGAATTACTCTTGATGGATTGGTTCCAACTTTAAAGACAATTATGTGTTTTGCTTCAAAACTAATTTAATCATTTAATCAAAATTATAATTAATTTCTTTGTTTTTAGAAAACATTAGTGGAGCACAATCATTGTAAAAAAAAAAAAAAAAAAAAAGACTTTCTTTTTATATTTTGACTCATATTGGTACCTGTGGTGGGCAGGATGTTACTGCAGCTCTCTTCTGCTGTAGTAACCAAGTCATTTCCTGTAAGGGTTCAATAAAGTATCAATCAATCAATCTTGGCTACAATGCCGCAAATTACTTTTTAATCAGTTTTAGACCCTAGAGTATGTGATCCCTTTGTTTTATTTAATAGAATATTTATTCTTATAGTGTGGTGGAGATTGGCATTGTATCTAGAGTGTTGTGTTTTTTCTTAGTTGACCATAAATTCCATCTTTATACATGACTTCCATGAATATTTCTAGATTTCCAGCAGCTAGAACATCTCATCATCCCCATGCTTTATGACCATTTTCAGTTCTTTCTCACATTAGAAACAAAGGTTTCTAACTGGTCTTTATCAGTAAATGACTCTGCCATCACTTTTATCGATTAGTCTGGCCTGTCAA
This sequence comes from Siphamia tubifer, assembly GCA_020466265.1. Classification (NCBI taxonomy): domain Eukaryota; kingdom Metazoa; phylum Chordata; class Actinopteri; order Kurtiformes; family Apogonidae; genus Siphamia; species Siphamia tubifer. Next base: position 17,913,557 of record CM035799.1, on the reverse strand, counting down.
AAAGAATCAATTATATAATCTTTAAAATCCGACCTATTTAATGACATAATTCAGAGAGTTTGATTGATTTAGTGTTGTAACAAGAGGCTGTGTGTTGTATTATCACACAAACCACACAACATTAACACTTGCACAATACAATCAATACTAAATATCACATGTTAATTTTTTTTACACCTTATGTCAGGATTAACATGTACTGGATGATGATTATTTTATTTCAAATTGTGTTCATTGACCAGTTCTGCTTTCCCTATAAACCACGAACGCATTAGTGTCTATTTAATAATAATCAATGTCTTTACTGGCTAAACTATTTGAATAGTGAAATGACTTCCTTCTCATTGGGAGTTCTTTGGCTCCCCCTGTTGGCAGAAGTACGTCAATACAAGTGCAGTTACAACCACACTAGAGTTGAAAAAGTGGTAAATTTCTGCACCAAAAAATAAATCTAATGGTAGGTTTGTGTGCTAAATGGTCACCAATAACTCAAGGCTTGTCAACTGCACAGCTATTATATGTTTTTTTAAAGAGTATCCAACTTACCTCTGCACTGAGAAATGAGTCAGAACAACTTGTACTGTACATTTTGAGTTCAATTTTGTGTATTGCACTGCTACCATAAGGTCCCCACAGACTGAATTTGTCTCAGTTCAGTTAAGAACTACTACTCTACACAACTTTATCCATTGTTTGAGTTACTTTTTCAATTCTACATTTATAATCACAATGAAATCCAAGCCTCTGAAGTGCGATGTCCTAAAACAATAAAAGCAAGTGCAAAATAATTTAGTTGAAAATGTATTTTTATTTTTCACTTTGTGCATTTAAAAAAAAAAAAAAAGAACAAAACAAAAATACATTGACAAATGAGCCAGCTAAAGCATTCATTTCACCATGCTTGAGGTTGAATCCTGTCCAAGCATACAGGATGCAAATGGTAAATGTGTACAGACGGAAAATAAGAGGTAAAGAGAAACTGAAATGCTTGCATTGCTTGTCCAGTTTTTCGTTCACATTTTGGTGTTTGGACCTCAAGTATTAATGCAACAGAGACAAAAATGTGAGTTACTAGTGTTTTACATGGACTCTTGGACATTAAAATCAGTCAGCTAATTTTCTGCACCGACAAGTCAGTGGAGACTGAAAAATCAATAACTATTACTGATTACAACGTAGAAATGTTTGTCTCTGAAATGAGATGGGAATGGGAGGAGGGGGGGGGGCAAGGATCGCATTCAAGAACAAGGGTGAATGAACTACAGATTTTTTGTACCTGGTGAAATAAACAAAATCTTTTTAACATGGAAATTGTGAGAATTAATTAATTTTCATATGAATTATATGAAAGTGTTCAGAAACCACAGGTGTAATGTGAGATCAGTGTAGAAATAGGGTTTTGAAAACAGACGGAGATAATATAAGACCTCTTTATGATAAACAATCTAAGGAAAGTCTGATATGGTGCTTAAATTCAGTTTTCCCCCCTCGTGTTCTTCAAATATGTTCCTTTAACATCACTGATAGAATACCACCTCTAACTTTCTACCTGACATATTAGCTTAGTCAATTATGCATTTCCAATTTATTTTTTTTAACTGTGTGCAGCATTCAAGAAAGGATTCCATTTCTTCAACCCTCACACTTAAATACTTCCATGCATTCAATTATTTATGCCAGAAAAAAAAAACTCCACAGAAAACACAGAACATTGTAAACATCACAAACAGAAATAACCAAAATTGTAAAGTGAAAAACGTATGCATGTTTAAAAATTCCCACCCCATATATCTGCACAAATGCTTATGCGCAAGTATTTGTCTTATGCCCTAGTCGCATGGGATAAATATCACCTATGGACCACTGGTAATTTACAATAATTATGGAGAATGTCCGAGTTCTTAGTCCCGTGCGAATGTGCCATGTCAATGATTTGCTCAGTAATCATTCAGCTGCAAATTACCTACTGTGTTTGGGTGAAAAACTGACGTCCAGTGATAATTCAAGTTCCGTCTGAATGCGTATGTCTGTCTGTGTGATTTCAATTGTGCACCTCTTGTCTTATTGTGGAGTGAATAATGGAGGAAGCGGCCAAAATTGTGTGGCAGCATGCAGTAAAAGGAAGAAGATATGGTCACGCCAACCCACATGTACACGACAATATTTCTAACTATCTGAAGTTGTGTCTATAGATTCAGTCGGCCGTTTGTGAGAGGTAAAGCCTATTCTAAGAACGGCTCATTCACTTCCATGGAATCTGCAGACCGTTTTCATCTGCATTGACCTCGCTCTTATTTTGAAGGCATTGAGCAAATTTACACACTGTGTCCCTATCAATGGTATCCCCCCCCCCCCCCCCCTTTGTGGACACAGTGCTATTTTTATGCATACTTTGTTTTTATACTACCCTAATGTATTGAGACTAAACAGGATGTTGTGAACTGGTCATAATGTTTGGAATTTGTATGAATTACAGACTTTTGTTTATCCCGTCCAAATGCGCCACACAATAACGCAGAGGTGCGGGGGTAATTGCGAAGTACCAGGGGTCCACAGATAATACTTATCCCGTGCAAATAGGGCATTAGACTGGTTTAGTTTCCACGTACTTTCATCACACATCTGCATGGCAGCTTACTGCAAAAAGAAACCAACTTGTAACAAAAAAAAAAAAAAAGTCAAGCAATATGTCAACAGTCAATATTAAAACAAAATTAAATTGCACAAAAATTTAAATTTGCAAATGCCTCCTACATGATCATTCAGGGGAAAAAAGAATGATATGCATATACAGCACCTATATTATATACACACATTTTGACATAATTCACAACTAGAGAACTCTACACTGTACAATTTACCTGCTATAAGAACAGTTGCTCAAAATACCATTTTGATATACAATAATACTTTTTCTTTTACAATGTACAAGTTCAAACTGTCCACACAATAAAATGCAAAGCACAAGCCATAAAAGGCCACAAAAGTGCATGTTATCAGGTCAGTTGGAAGCCACTGGAAGGAAGGACTGGCAGAGTGGGAGTGAAAGCTGCCATTATTGTACAGTAGCTTCTCCACACTCACCACCGTAGTGTCTTGCAAGATGAATAGTTGGTGGAGGGAAATCTGGAGTACAAATGTATTATACGTGCAGGCACACATTGACGCAGATGCACGAAGACAAACACACTCTTCAACAATGTGATCAACAGACAAACACATACTTGTACATTATCTTTGAGGACAGTTATCATTGCTTGTTAACTCCAATACCAGTTCCTAATCCTCAAACAGCCACCTGACATCTCACATTATATGCAAGACTGGTTTGTTATCACAAAGATACGTCTACAAGCGCGCGCACGCACACACACACACACACACACACAGAGATTACTGCATGAACATCACAAGCAATAACCTCCCATTCTGACAATTCTCCCCACCTTCACATTAATTTCAAGTAGTGGCACTATGACAGCAGTTACTAGTCCTGTACCTTTTTGACAGTCAAATGTTTCACATGTCAAAAATGACACATTGGTCATGGATGTTTTTACAAAAGGGTTCAAAACTTCTTGCGGTGACTGAGTGCAGGAAAAAGCTGAAACAAATAAATGTCAGCAGGTTCAACTTCAGCCAGCACTCATCACCACAGGGAAAACATTAAATGAATACCAGTTTTTGTTTAGTAACAGACCATTAGGTTTCGAGTTTGGCCAGTAAAGGGACTGCTGTGAATGAACAGACTCTTTGAGGAGCCGGCTACATCGTTCAGAGAAGAATGCTTGATGCTGCACCGTATGTAGTGCACAAAAGGTAGTTTACATGACAGCAACGGACAAAAGTCTTGTATCAAATAACATATTCTTTCCAGCATACATTCCTAAATCTCCTTTTGCAAATTGCCATTTAATATCTCACAGGTAAAAAGTGAGTGTAGACCGGCTACCGACGGCGCTACTGTTACAATAATGAAGAAATTGTGCCAAGTAGAAATTCTTGGAGAGTTGAAAATAAACATTTCGTTCTCAGCTTTCCTTCTCAAATCTACTGGTCTAACCATTCTCCATTCACAGGACCATGTGTTATGAAAGTGAAAAGGGTCCGTTTTATGCTTCACTTCACAGAGGATGCAAGCTCTTTTTGGTTAAGGCCACTGAATTGTGCTTTGTATATCTTTTCCAGTAGAGGTACTTTCAATTTGACATGCTTTTTCCTGTCAGGGCCTCCTTTCTCTTCCTATCCACGTTATCCAATCATCTTCTGCTAGTTGTACCATCCTCCTTTTGATCCAGCAGTCTGACAAAGGAACCGGAGGTTGTGATATTGATATGATAGGCATATCTTCCATTTTCTTTTTACGTGTTATCACTTGTCCTTTTCTGGTCCACTTGGGTATACTCCTTTGGTCTTCATTTTGACATTTCATCCACTGTTCCTCAGGGCATTTTTCCTGAGTCACTCACCGCATCTACCTCCCTCTTCAAAGGAGGAGAAGCACCAAGTGGATTAACGGCCGAGCATGTAGACCACCACTTCATAGGTGCACATCATAATGGCTGTGTTGGGGATCTGTCGGACCAGGTGGGTGGTTAGACCACGGTACAGTGCCCGGTATCCCTCTTCCTTGGGTACCATCGTCAGAGTTTGAAAGAATGATCGATATTTGCTGCCTTCCTCTCGTAGCCGTGTGCGGATCACTTCTGCAATTTGAGATCAGACAATTAGACACATTCTGTGTAGATGAAGTGCACACAGAAAGAAAGAGGCTGCAGTGTATGGCCGTTTCATTTATTAGACGGCCTAACTAAATGTTCAAAACTATTCAATGCATTCGTGAATCAGGACACTGACCATGAGGGTAAGCGATGGAGGTGGCACAGGTCTTGGAGGTGGCTGCTGCGAGCATCATGCCTACAAAGTCCGAGGCGTCTTTCACACCCTCTTCCTCTTCGTCCATGCTGGTGTGGGCCTTGGACTCCAGTAGTTTACGTTTGATGTTCTCGTAGATGACAAAATGGATAACAGTTTCAGAAATACCAGCGTACGAGGCAGACATGCCTCTGTAGAAGCCTCGCAGGCCTTCCATCTGGTACACCCGCCGCACGCACTCAAATGCATTCATGCGGCGCTCGCCCCGGTTTCTGCAGTGGATAGAATAACTTTTAAACCAAGTGCAACAATAAAACACCATTCTTATTGTGGGGTTATTGTACAATTCGTGTCATGACTTTAGCTTCTACACTTCTGAATGTACGATTGAAGATCTCACCTGGCATCCAGCTGTAGACGGGTCTTGATCAGCCAGATGGGGTTGGTGGCTGTGATGGCGGTGAACCCTGGAAATTCAGAAGAGTTCACATGATCAGAAAAATTAAAATATACTTTAAAAAAAAAAAACAGTCTAGCAATCAAACTCTATTCTATATTTAACAAGGACAGTGGGAAAGCACTCAACTAAACAAGATCAACAAGCTTTGATGCTTTCATTTAGCCAGTAGATTCCAATGTTCATACAAAGACTGTTCAGATACATGAAGAGGATATTGATTTTAATGCAATATGAAAATCATTACTTCAGTTAGAGGTATTTATATATGTGCCATTAATCCTCTTCATGTGACATGCTGGTCAGGTCCAAAAAAACCAAACCATTCTTTCAGTAACTAATCTTACAACAATACATAAAAAGCAGCAACAGAGTGCACTTTTTTCATTGTCTAATAAATTATCCTCAAAAAATGTGGACATATGGCCAAGTGGGAATGTCCATTTTAATGTGAAAGATTGTTATTATACTGTGGTCTGATTCAAGTGTTTAAATGTGAATAAGAGCTTTTGTGGTTCAAATAAAAATCACTTCTATTCATAAACAATCACTTACCAAGGCAGCCAGCCTTGTTTCTTTTTCCAATGACAGTTTCAATGTTCTTTGAAATATACAACAAGACTCCAAGTTTGTTTTTTGTTTTTTTTAACAAGCAGAATTCTAAACTCCACAGTGATAATGACTTCAAACTTCGACATAGATCTCTCTTTGTTCAAGTAGCAATATAAGTGTGCTGCATTTATTAATGAATGAATGCATTTGTTTTGTTTAAGGCATTTATCAACCAGAGGCAAACGGTTAGACACTGCAGTTTTGGTTTAGTTTCTTTACTAGCATGGCCATAAAACAGCACAGAGAAATAAAATGGTGTCTACAGACGATCCTTTAATTATTCAGTATGGCTAAAAGGGAGAGTCTCTGATGTGGATTTAGAACAGGCTTCACAAGCTAATGCTGGTAGATAAACCTGTTTTAATGGTAGCTAAGCTTGGAATAAGGGACTTTATTAGATCACGTATTAAGAATATATATATATATTCAGGATTAGTATGTGCAGTTACAGTTTAAGTTACTCTTCAGTGATAGTATATTTAAGTGTTTTTGTAAAGAGGAAAGGCTAGGCAGTGTGTATAGATAGAAATAATTAGTGTATATGAAGGCTACTTCTTTGGGTCATTATGACATGACGAAAAGCTCAGTATGAGACTGACCCAGATGATGTACCATAGAGTAGTAAACACGACCATCTGCAGAAAACTGCCAAGAACATCTATGAAGACACTTCAGTCAAAACTAATGTGTCTGTGCAACACGGCCATATATTAAGGCGTGAAGAAGAGAAGGTGGCACAGGTCTGTTGAAGACAAGAACATAAAGAAAAAGAGGAGGAAAAAGAGGAAGAGGGTAATAGAAGGAAGTAGCGTCTATGGCGTGTACTCACGAGGGAGGGGCAAAGCTCCTCCAGCTCCTCCCCGCTGCAGCTAGTAGCCTGCAGATATGGGGGGCTCAGATGGCGGGGGTCTCCCACCCAATCACGCAGGGGTGAAAGCTTTACAGTAAAGCCCTAAAATAGACACAGGCTTTTCTGTACCACAGTCACACACAAGCAGCAGTCACATCCATCCCCAACCCCACCAACCACCCGCACCCACCCACTTTCTATACAAGGTTTATTATAAAAAGATGGGAAAATAAGTCAACCTTCCACCCACCCCACCAAAATAGTCCCACTCTAGGCCTCAACCTGCCAATTTACTTTCATACTTGTTTAGATATTAGGCTTTATTTTTTTTCAACATTTCTTTAACTTGCTCCCATTCAACCCCCCTCTTTATTCTTTTTATCATTTGGAATAAAGAAAATGTTGAAGAAAGAGAAGCCAACCCAAACAAAAAGTCCAACTCAATCTCACCTAAGTGCGGTAACAGAAGTGCAAATACAAAAAGGAAGCAAATAAAATCATATATGCTATCTTTATATGTTTACAAACTACATATTAGGGAAAGTATGAAATAAGTTTCATAAAAACTAACTAGCAAACAGAAGTAGGTGGAAATGCTAACCTTGTCGTTCAGTGCAATAGACAATAAGTGGATGAGGAAGATGATGAAACAAGGGAGGAAGTTTTTAAAGGAGTATGTGATGACATGAGAAAATTATAGATGACATGATTTTACAGCAAAACTGTAAATAATGCGACAGTGACTCCACATTCTCCTGACATGGAGAATAGAATATTATGTGCAGGAAAACGACAATATCGCTGTACTATTTGAGAATTTTTCTTATTTTCCTTTTGGGTTATGCTAATGCAGTTGCCATATTGAAGGAGAAATATGCAACATGTTAAAATAGGGCATTATTCATGAAACAACTGCAAAGATTTTTTCTATAAAGTGTATTACCATTCACCTAATGTCGTAAATGAAGTGTCTCGACATTTGACTGACATTAATATATCTTGGTACAAATGAAATTGCTGAGATAAAATTCAGAATTTCCAAATATATCGTTAACAAATTTCAATATCTAACAAGTAAATCTCATCAGCATCGGCACATGCCGTATGCACACACCGCTTTACACATTCTCACTTTCATGTTAGAAGTCAACCTCAAGTAATATTTCTGTTGTAAATCTTGATACCAAAAGATAAAATGAAAAAAAAGCCTGAATCACACAACTGAAGTTAAACCACACAGTTGCAAATGCCTTGTTTAAGTTGTCAAGCTGTGTGTCAAATGCAGCCAAATACTTAGGATTTACACTATAATGCCATTTTCTTAATAAAATAGAAAACCGGTGTTAAAATCATTCAGGAAAAAGTATCAAAACTAATGTGTTAATATTTATATAGCTAGTCAAAGTTTGTCAACAGTGTCCAGTCCTGAGTGCTATATACCCAAAGTAGTTAAGACTTCAACCGACTACAAAGATATCCGATACTCATTCTCCATAAAAGTGCAGTGCTGATGGTGTTGATGGTTGGTGACAAATAAAAAAACTAATGAAAAGAAAAACCCTGCGGCAGTGACAAGGTTAGCATTTCTTTTACACTATCAAAACAATTACTTTACTATGTTGACAGGACAAGACAAAAAGCTAAGAGGAAAAGAAAAGAAAAAGTGTAAAGATTAAAAATGCTTAGAAGAGTCTACAAACCAACAGCAGACACACTGCCATGGAAATATCATTACAAATTAATCATCTCAGAAATAAAAATCACCATGGTTTTGATCATACCAGTGTAAAGAAATGGGGTGCTACCTGACGTGTCCGCCCAAGTGCCAGGGGCCCCGGTTGACCTTTGGGGGCCGTGCTCTCTCCTCTATACACACAGAGCAAAGAAGGGGGCCCAGACCACACTGTTTAAGTAACAAGTGGGATGTTAAACCATTTACAGAGTCCTCTGAAGAGGCCTCAACTTAAAATGGAGAAAAAAAAGAAAAAAAAAAAAGGAGGGGGCGATGATGAATAACTTAAGGGATGACATGGGGGACAATAGGGCTAGAAGCAGAGGAAAGCACAACCAAAACTTTGAGGACCATGATTTTTTTTTTTTCTTCCATTTTTCGACAAGCTTAAAACAGTACAGGAGCAGCAGCACACGACGTAAACTACATACCGAGAGTGCCTGACTGCTTTGTCTCATCTGTTTTTACTGCATGACAGTACGAGACTGCTGAGGTACTACTACTATCTGCAAGCTGTCAAATCATGCAATAGACAAGATACCATACAAGGTCTGTTGTCTACCATCTATATAGAGAAATGCAAAGTAAATCAAGTGAAATTAATTGGCAAGTCTTTCAAGTGATCAGGTGATTGGCACCAATTCATGCAAATATATTTCTGAAAAGCTGACAAAGATCCTCACCTTGAAATGGTTTTACTCTAGAATGGAACATTGTCAATTTATCTTATATTTATTTTCATAATGAACGGTCTGCTTTTCCCATAGATAAAAGTCAATGTCAGTCTGATCCTGAGAGTCTTAAATTGTGCTTTCTGTTAACCCCCCCACTGGTTATAATAAATATACCTATACATTAAAATCTATGTTATATCTACTTAAAAACAAACATTAATTTAGCTTTAGCATGCTTTAGGTATTGACAGTCTCTGCTTAAATTATTCAGTAATTTGTGAAAATCCCATCACATTTAAAGGAAGAAGGTGAGGGTAAAAAAAAAGGTGCGAGGTGAAACCCTATGATATTTAAAGTAGTGAAAAAAAACTGACAGAATGATGAAAAAACAAATCTGTCTGATGAAGACAAACAGAATAATATTTAAACCCATCAGTGAGATGCACTGGCCAGGCAGACTTGACAGTTCACAAGCAGTAACAGACAGATCAACAGACAGACGGATAGATAGAAAGACAAACAGACAGAAGGGGGGGGAGGGGAGAAGGAGCCGTCCTTACCTGCCATCCCAGCTGACACCATGTGCACCTGGGTAGAGTCTGGCTCCAGCACGCCATTCAGCTTCTCCTTGGCTGTGGAATATGCTGCAAAGTAGATCGCTCTGTGGAAAATGGCATAAGAGTTATATAGTGATTAAAAAATAAATAAATATCTTCAGTTAATGAACCATGGTCTATACAAATGCATCCATAAAAAAGATGGATGAACAAATTGATCCATACAAAAAAACAAAACAAAAACTAAAAATAATAATAATAATAATCACACATAACCATCATGGCCGTGTGCTTTATATAATAAGAAAGCTACAGCAAGACTGGAAGAAAAACTGTTAATAGCAATATTAGTGAATTACAAAGTACTGTTTTGGTCTTCAAAATTTTGTCACAGTAAATTTAAGACTGAATCAGAGGTGTATAGTTACACAACTAGGAAGTAGAATCCTTTGAGCAATAACTTCTGTGAACTATGTGATATTGAGAATAAAGCACTTTTTTTGTGTTCTATTTATCATGATCAGTCTAAATTGTCAATATTCAATGCGATGTTTGTTCACAATTAAGAGTTCTGATGATGTGTTAGTGTTTTTTTTTTGTTTTGTTTTTTTTTTTACATTCAATTCATAAAAGTTGGTTTATGTTGATATTTTAGGTTTGGTTTACCTTGTTAATTAACAGTGTCATGCAAGTGTATCACACACTGCCCAAAAAACAAATAATATTTAAAGAACAAACATGACTCTGCATTAAAATATATGTAAAATTACTGTGAGAGAGTCAGGAGTTGTAAATTTATATTGCGTGTAAAATTATGCTATAATTACTGTATAATAGGCCCGGGTCGGTACATGTATTCGTATCGAACCGATTTCGGTATGGGGGTCACGGTTCGGCACGCGCATTGCCACGCAGAATACTTCGGTAGAGAAGTTTAATATTGCTCTGAAAGCGGAACTGTTATTTAGCAAAAGAGTTTCCCTTCAGGACGTATTTAACTACTGCCACCTGTAAGCTCTGATTGGTCCGTGCGTGTAAACATGGCTATTGATTGGTCTAGGCAAACGATCTCTGATCTAGGTAGCAATCTCCACCTCAATTTTCAAACTGTACTCTGTGGGGAGGTAGCCTAACGTTGTTCGTTTGATGTTGCGAGAGAGTGCGAACCATGGCGAGTGGCGAAGAGTTAGAAGACCCACCATCATCACTGAAGTCAATAGTGTGGGATAACTTCGGGTTCCCCGTGATATATAATGGCGATGGAGAGCGGGTGGTTGACAAAACAAGGACCGTTTGCCGTCGTTGTTCGACAGGTTTCAATTACTCAAGTGGGAACACTTCTAACATGTTAACACATATCAAGCGACACCACCCAGATATTCCTGTCACCGGGACGAGACGGAAGAAAACTGTTCAATTACGTCTCCCCAATGTCATACACCAGCCCCTTGACACGAGTACATCCAGAGCAAAGAAAATCACGGAAGCCATTGGAATTTACATCGCATCTTCTATGCGCCCATATTCCACGGTAGAAGAGGCAGGATTCAGATATCTACTACATGTGCTTGAACCCCGCTACACTCCTCCTTCCCGCAAAAGTGTAAGGGAATCGGTAGTTCCAGCACTGTATAACAGAACGAGAGGCATTGTGGAAAAGGAATTAAAAGCGGCACATTCGGTTGCACTCACTACGGATTCGTGGACTTCTCGGGCAACCGAGAACCTTGAAATTGAATAAAGCTGTACAGTTGGCGATGGCAAATGCAGTTACTAATGTTAAAATGTTAAATTGAATGAGCACAATACACACAGCTGTACTAAGCTGATTAATGTAAAATGCAAAAATGTTATGTTGTGATCTGTGAGGCCTACAGCTCATGTTCACTGAGCTATGTGAATGTAAAAGGGCACTTGTGTATTGTAAGCTTATGTTAAGGCCATGTGTGGCACTGATGCCCCCATCAATATATTCCTTTCATGTCAATATATGACAATGTGGTGCTTGTTCACTTGTTTTACAGAAAGTTGCAGCTACCTCAGCTGGAAATTTAAATAATAAAAAGCTGCATTTGAGGATAAAAAGCTGCCTTTTGATCATGTTTTTTTTCCTGCACTGTACCGAAAATGTACCGAACCGTAGGGTCCAAAACCGAGGTACGTACCGAACCGTGACATTTTTGTACCGATCCACCCCTACTGTATAACCCTCATGCAAGCGTGAATTTGTTTTCTTCGAGACAGCCTTTTATTTACTGGAGGAGTAAGTCTTCCACGAAGCAGCACACCATATTGTGCTCCCATGTTTATAAACTGCACCACAATGTACAAACCAAAGAAAAAGGCCATTTCAAGTGTTTGTGCTGATGTGTAATCCACTGAAGACCCTCATACATGCTTCGGAAGAGAAGGTATAGTGTTTGTTGCAGTTACCAACATCACCACTAGATGTCACTAAATGCAATAGACCAGTTCTTTAAATTAATGATCATAATTATACATGAGGCTATGCATGCAGGCAATGTAAGCCCAGCTACTAGTCAGATCACAAAAACACTGCTCCAAGAGATTTTATGGATATGAATCTCATGGTATGCTCTTGTAGATGTATTTCAGCTCTTCACTAAACATAATCAAAGGTTTTAGTCTGTTGAATGGAATTAAACTCGGCGACCTCTGCTCTGTGTCCTCATTCTGTATTGAAGCACAAGTGCACGACATAATCATGGAACTCTGCCTATGAGAGATGAATTACCAGAGTGCGTCTGAGTGTGTGCATGCATTTCTAAATGTTAGTATTGCAAGATGTTCCGCATGCACACATACATATGTGTGCGTTGCTAATGAACGCTTACAGCATGCCTTGTGGATAATGCTCTCATTAGCATGAGAAGATTTTTTTCTAGCTTTCCAACAACATCAGAGTTCTGGATTCAAATTATAAGAGACTTCCTCTTGTAATGAATAAAGCAATGAAGGTGTTATGTCATTCAGTTACATCAAATACAAGGCTGCTTCACCAAAATTAAACCGTGATTAAATAGAGTGCATATTTATTTTATGCACCTTCAGAATTCAGATCGTCTACTGTAACTGCGTTTATCAGTTTATTTGTTACATAATATTGTCCTACAGCACAATTATAGCTGTCATGGCCAGAAAATAAGCGAGTGAACAGCTAGACAACTTGGACTAGAAGACACACACCCCTAAGGACATGTTTCACCTCTAAGAAAAGCTGAGTCAGACAGAGCAGAGCAGCTCTTTGAGTGAGGACAGTGGATTGGACAGAACGATTCAGAATTAATATATTCAAAGGGAAACAAAAATAGAGTCAAATGCACACACAGGTATGGGGGGGGAATGACTCAGACAAAGAGAGACCACAACAAACCAACAGGAAGATGAGAACATGGCCCATGTGATGCAGCATTATCATTGAAGAGGGGGATTAGACACAAACAACTGTTCCAGTACAGGAGCTTCACTGTGATAATACACAACAACCACCAATGTCACATGACAGGGGTGTCACAGCTGGATAGTGCCTGCTGTTGCAGATTCACTCAGATGTAGATTGACTGGTTCAGGTCATTATGAAACAACTACCAGCTGAGCCAAGTAAGAGGAAGCCTGCTCATTTTCCTTGAAATTTCAAACATACATCTTCTGAAAGTCTGTGTTGTACTGTTTCTGTATTTGTGGGTTACATTTTATTTGAAGAATAATGGGTTAAATTTAATAAGCACTTTTCTATGTACACACATACTCAAAGCACACAGTGGATTCATTATTCATTCACTCTAACATGCTCCCTCTGGTGGTGACAGAAGCGTGGCTGGTATTTTGCAACTACAGCCCCTCTGACCACCACCACCACCAAACATTCATACACAAATTAACATTAAGTGCAGGTCTTCGGATGGTGGGAGGAAACTACAGTCTTCAGAGAAAACCCACGCAGACACGGGGAGAACGTACAAACTCCACACAAAACTGTGTGGTGCTGGAATTGAACCAGGGCCGTTCTTGCTGTGAGGCAACAGTGCTAACCACTGCACCACTGTGCCGCCCTAACTTTGCCAACTTAAGTTTAAAGTGAGCCAAAAACATTAAGAGTTTAGAAAACTCAAAACAGGTGCAAATTCATGGCCAGACATTTTGTTCACCTTTGGTTTTGTACCCTTTCTATACATTTCTTAAAACACAATGAATAAAGATGACAGCAACACACCCTGAATACTATACATACCTGGAAGGTGCCACACCTACAAGGTTAGGGCCTAATCCTCTGAAGAGGGAACGGGCCCCCTCTCTCTCAAAAATCAACCTAAGGAGACAACAACATTTTACTTAGCATTTATTATGATTAAAGGACAAAGGAAACAGAGTATAATGTATGTTTTTGCCCATTTATGATAATGAATTTGATAATCCAAAGTATTGTGTAACTAATGATGTAGGCTTAAGCTTGTGTACAATTATGAAATGAAAAAAACAAAAAACAAAAAAAAAACAGACCAATTGTTTACTTTACTGGGCAAATACCCAGTAAAGCTAAACAAGTGGTGTGTGTATGTATATATATATATGTATATATATATATATATATATATATATATATATATATATATATATATATATATATATATATATAAATAAATAAAACTGAAGTATACCAAACTGCAGAGACACAGCATTTTATTCAACACATTTGTTTGTTGCTAAATTTACACATCCCACATGCTCTCCAATTTTAAATCTTTGACTATTTGCCAAGGCCCAACACTCAATATAGCCTGGCTTTAAACAGACATTAGCAAAATGCTGGTAGACCCAAAATAAGATTCATGACAGATGCCCTGGCTCTTTTGGTGCTACTCTTACAGCTGATGTCTGTCAATTTTGTTGACATTAGTGCATAAACTAATCACCTCCATCTGACCCAGAAACCTTATTGAAAATGGAAACAGTCTGAAAGTTATTCATAGAAAACATTTTATATATATATATATATATATATATATATATATAAATAAAAATAAAATACTTAATACATTTTCCCCAAAGAATATTAAAAATCACCCATTGAATCAGATAATAGAATGGTGCTTTGCGGTAGATCACAGTTCCAATTCTTCTCTTCAAAACTGCCCTGCACCACAATGCATGCTGACCCACATAGGCTTTTCCTCCCTTTCCCTACCACACACTTCCCTCCTCTAGATCAACTAGTCACAGTGTATGGTTTCAGTTACCAGCAGTTTATTTCAAGGACAACACAAGGCATTTGTTTACGCCAGCAGAAGAAGTGTTGACCTCAAAACAATACCCAGATTAACTGAAATCTCTGTAATAAGGATATTTTAGTATTACTCGTCTATAATTTGAGCTTTAGAAAACTTTGAGTGCAACAATTTTTTGTAAAATAATAATGAGGGAAAAAATATATTCTGCAGAACCACTGTGAAAGGACATGACGAGATTTTTATAAATAAATATATATATATCATTGCAAATGTCAGTGAATGTTGTGAAAACATAAAAAAAACTATTCGTTTAGAAGATAATAAGATAACATGATAAGTTTGTAAAACATTTTAATTGAAAATCTTTATGCAAACAACAGCAGTGGAAAATTCCACATGCAGCAGTTCTTGCATTATGCAATATATTTAACACCATTCTCTGGACATGTGTGAAAGTCATGGAAAGACAAAATGCATCATGAATATGTTCATGGTAAAATGTGTACTGAATATTTTCATGAGCACCGGTAAGACAACACTCTGGTTTGCACCAAACAATTTCCGTATTTTCCTTGTACTTCCACTTATTATCTTTTTGGTTAGTTTCCAGTAAGTCTGATAAAATTGAGATACTGTGTTACAAACAAGAGAACCATAGTTTGTTACACTGATTTTGCTGTAACTTAGCATAAAAACTATGCAAAACTGTATGAACCCATAAATATTTGTTGTTGATTTTGTCTGGCTACTAATATGGACAACATAATTAAGGTTTCAATTTTGTCCCCATTACATTTTTTGCAGTTTAGTTGGACATTTTATTATTCTCTTCAAGTTAAAAAGTAGATTACACAAACTACTAACAAACAAGACTTTGCCTGTAACAAAATGATGTTATTCTATACAATGCCATTTGAAAAAATGGCATTGTCTGCACATTGTCTGCACAAATGTCTGCACATTTAGCGTGTTCACAAGCTCATGTCAAAACCTACTGAATACAATGTTCCTCATCTCACTGAAAACAAATGTGTACTTCATTTTTGTGCTGAGAAATAAGGTGTTTGAAGACATTTGCAAATCTCCATTGCAGCTTGTGAGACAATATCATTCAGCACACATTAAATAGTAAACCCTTTATATTGCAAAAGGGTGATGCATATGATTAACCTGCCCCCCACACAAGAAAAAAACTTGTTCAGGAAGTAGGTCAAACACAACTGTGTCACACCGATTACAAAAGTTATCAAGAGTTTGACAGTCATGCAAGTACTATTAATTACTATTATACTATTATATATACTATTATACCATTTTATATCATATTTATTAATTTTACATATAGAAATTTTTTAAAAAAGGAATACAAACAAAATCGGCAATCTAAAAAATAATATGAGTAATAGTCAACAGAAATCTTACTTTAGACAGTGCAAAGGCCCTGGTGGAGCAACACGGGCCACACTGGCTCCATTTACAGTACTGAGCTGGACTTCATGAGGACGGAGGACATATAGATTGATGGAGGAGGACTGCAGTCTGGTCTTCACCACCTCCAGAGGACAAGTCAAAATAGCACCCACTGTACCGCCACATCTAAAAGAGGGGAGGGACATTTTTAAAGGGTGGCCAATATGAGAAAAATCTTGGAAACTGACACAGAATGTGAGAGTTCAACAATCAACCAGAAAAAGGTGTGTACCTGCACGGATTATCAAAACTTGCTGAAATTCAAGTATCACATTGTAATGGGAGTCAAGTCACATCATGTTTTTTTGTCCTCCGAGAAATGTCTTTTTATTCCAGTAACACTATCAGTTAATTCTGCCTGTTCTAAAATGATCCATGCAGACACAAACCCACCATTATGACCTGGTGTGCCCTAGAAATATTCTGAAATGAGTTTAACACAAGGTGAAATACTTGAGTAGTTAACACTTTACTGTCTTGTGTCATCAGCAGTATAAATGGTACCTTGACTGCTTACTAATGCACTGAAGAAATATATTTACACTGGTCTGTCATGGGCCCAAATTCTGGCTGCATATAAATAAATTAAGTCAAATTACAATCATTAGAAATGCCAGTCAATTTGTGAAAACAAAGCATGTACAGAGAAACTGATTATTTGGAAGAATAACTGTTGTGTAGCATTACACAAGCAAAGATGCGAGCCGTTTTAGCACTGTGCTACTTATAGTTTAGTGTGGAACATTGGTACATTCTCAAACAGTCAGTCAAACAGCACATAGGTGGAAAAAAAACTGCTGGCTAAACATATACAAAATAATCCATATTCTCAACAAGAATGTGGTGTCATAAATTCCATTGGCTCGGGTCTCTTTTCAAGTACCTCCAGCTATATTTACCTTTCAAAAAACCGACCCACATTCATGCTCACAGGCAGTGGTGACCCTTGCCCTACTTTCTGTGCTTTGCTGCTGCATGTGTGTTTCTCCTGGGGTGCAGAGGGATCACTATGCTGTTTTCTCTGGCACAGGTTCTCGAGTAAAGAGAAGTAAGTTTTGCTTATTCAAGAAAGCATTGTGTTTGATTAATCATACAACAAAAGGAGGTGCTATTTAAATGTCAACGGTTTTTTGCAGTCACTCAGGAACATTTTATAGACACCTGATAGCCATACCAAACTAATAAAGTGTTACATTTTAAAGTAGATAATATATTTTGGCAATCTGAGGTAATCTACTGGTCTAATCTACTGTAAAGGCGACTGTAGGGGGTTCTTAAATAATATTTTCGTGATAGATTAAAAATATAAAATTTGTCCTGAAGAAGGTCAACATGCAAATGATTTGGTAGTATTTTACTTTAATTCTAACTACTCTAACTGACCAAGACTAGTGAAAAACTGCAAATGGGATGATAATCCAATGTAACTATCTGCAATAACTGGGGCTCTTACATCAACATTATGATTTGAATTGTTTTGGCGTTAAAAACTACCAATAAACATTAATAAGAATTTACAACCAAGACAAAACCGGCAACTTCATTCAATCATTTAATATAAGACTTACTTCTGAAAGTGCAGACAAATACAGTAGGTTTGCTGTAGGTCAGCCTTAGCAAAAAAAAAAAAAAAAAAAAAAAAAAAATCAACCGGAAAATACGTGAATGTATCTTCGAGCTAAGAGGTCTAAATACAATCTATTAGATATTTACATATACGAGATGGATTTTGCAGGGTCTATAAACTTGGTAAATATGCATGTTTTGATAGATGTGCAGCCTAATAAATGCTACTAATTATTGATCTGAAATCCAACAGCTGTGCTACAGTCGTGTGCACACGCCTCCACACGCACGCGCTGCACAACGGCCCTCTTTTAGCTAACGTTAGCTTGATAACCCTGTCGACAAACACTATTGCAACGCACACTTCTGGCTGCAACTGTAACTAAATGTAATTGTTGGTTGAAATATGTTGTTTAACTCACCCTCCGGCGAACAAATGAACCAGTGTGTCCCGCTGGCTCATTATTTAGCATGCTCTGCCGGGCAGCGCACCTCGAGCTGCGGCAGCGGTCAAACACAGGATGGGGTCTCGTGCCTTCCCGGTGCCTTAGGTGAAGATGCGCACTTCGACGGACAGACGTCGTCGACGGTGAATCAGCGGTGGGGCGAGTCTCCGGTGATTCAGACTGCAGTGGGCCAACTAACCGACTTCTGCCTCCGTGAGCTCAGTCACGTTGTCTTCTCACACCGGTAGCGTCTGATCTCAGATAAAAAAAAAACCTGGTGCACAACGAAGCCACCAAGGTAACCGGGACAAGAAGAATAATTCCGAGCTCTAACTAAGGTTTTTATGGCTTGGACTTAATTTTCTCCTCTGCTTTCATCACTGCGGAAGGAGGCAGATCTCATAGTATTTACTGTGCAATCATAGGCTACGAAACGGACTCTCCTATTGGGCAATTCACAGTGTGACGTCAGAACACGTCCGCCCTGATCATGCACTGTTCACATGCTCCATATTGAATGAATCACAGCTGCATTGTGTTCGGGGCGTGCTAACCAGTTCTCTTATCTGTCAAGGCCAAATAAGTAGACTGCGTTTGCATTATTGATGACCCTAAGTACAGCTCCGCCAATGAGTAGTTAAAATGGGATACTGCAGTGTTCTATAGGCTACTGCTGCAGGTTGCTTTTCCTCAATCAAAGCAGTTAGAAGAATCTTTAACATCTTTATCTTCATTAGTTGCTAAATTATACATGCAAACATGTAAAATCCCCCCTCTGTATTTATTCCATCACAAGGTATGCATGCAGCCAATGGTGCAACATGAGGCAGTGCAGACAACCTGCTGTTGTGAATATTTGTGATTGTCATGTAATCAATTCTGTAGCTTTTAAAAGGCAGGCGTAGAAGATATACTACTTTTACTCGATTTTCTATGAAAAGGAAAGAAGAAACTACAAAATTGAAAATATCATGTCAGGTGTGGGAAAATACTTTTTTCATGTTAGAGACCAAATTATAATCATGATATTAATCAGTAGTGAATCTAATCACCTTAGTAATCTTTGCAGGCATGAAACAAAAACCATTAGAAGCTATTTAAAAGTTTACAGAAATTAAATGATTTATTTATATATTGGTATTTTTGTCCATTTTGACCACACTGAAACCTACATATCACTTTAAAATAAAATCAAATGAACCCTTTAAAAGCAGAATAAATATCCCCCATAAAATAACATGCAATGAGAAGTATGGTTGAAATAGTAGCCTGATCCAAGGTGCAGTATATTTGTCAGGTTCCCTTTTCCCTTTTTGCCAATTAAAATTATTTTCAACAATTAAAATCATTGTCCTTATTGATGTTTTCTTTCCTTAATCTACTGGAGGGTATTGTTTTATTAGTACTAACCCTGTTCTTATAGTTATTTCTAGAATCAGTAAATATGAACTGATTTGTGGCCCCAGAATCAGTATTAGACATGAACAATTGTAGAATTGTGGATACTTTACATTTATATAGATTTGGGTGGTTGAGAATGTTATTTACCAAGACCTCCATCTTTTTTACATTACAAACACAAGAGTTCAAGAGTTTCTAGATATTCATCCCTTTAGTTCAGATGCAAAACTGTATTGATCCCCCATTTGGCTCATCTGCATGTTGGTGAGACTAATTAAAAGCATTGAGGTCACAATTCTTATCAGAGAGCTGCATCCTGAACACCTGACCACATTTAGAGTAGTCATTGGATTAAGGCACTGAATGAATCCATGCTGTTTTCTAAGTGGAAGCGTCCCTGTAGTATGACAACTTGGAGTCATGTGGACAGGCGCACCACTCACATTCACAAAGACAAAATCAGAGCTGTCATGTTTTCAGTTAGAGAAGTTATGTAGGTCTCATGATACAAAGATCTTTTCTGGACAGTAAAGATTTGAAATCACGTGAAAAGGATAGGTGACCTTTTGACAGCCCATTAAAGCATATTTAACATAATAATTACTTATGGCAAGTGATACTGTTGGGGTATGTTTGGTTACATCTAAAATCTGTCAGACATTTATTTCAGATATGATAATTTACTGTATATAATTTGTTATTTCATTTTCTTGAAACAAAAACAGAAATGGTGGTTCTTTATTATTATTTAATTATCTCTAGCTAATGGTTAGAGTAGTTTTATAGGGCTGGTCATCTTGTTTGTTCAGTCAGTTGATGTTTTATCTGTAAAATATTCTTATTGACCTTAAATGATAAACTTTTTAACATCATCTGCATGTGGTTTTACACACACACACACACACACACAGACACACACACATATATATATATATATATATATATATATATATATATATATATATATATATATATATATATATATATATATATATATATATATATATATATATATATATATATATATCTTTTTATTATTTTTACATGCAATCATTTTGGGGATGAAATGATAAACACAACATAATGTTTTGTTTTGAAATGTCTCCTTTTAGATCAATACAGACAGTACAAGGGTGAGAGTCCAAAACACTAAAAATAACCCAGAAACAAGTAATACGTAGAATTCTGGTTGATGCAATTCTCCAAAACAGAGTATTGATCGCTAATTAAATAGAAAGAAAAACGGCCTTAACATGTATTGAATAAAATGGTTCTAGACTAAAATAGGCTGGAGATCAATGTTAGAAGATAGACTTCATTAATTATAAATAACTTTTTACACATTACACATAGTATGTATTATCACAAGCACCAAAGGTTGAGAACACACAATCACTACTTTAAACATCTTTTAATTTAAAAGTATATTTATTCAGATGGCACTTGTTAGTAATAGACATTTTCATTACATTCTGAAGTCAAATTATCCAAGCAGTTTAAGTTGATGATACGTGTTCTGTACAGCAACAACAATAATAATAATTATAATAATAATAAAAGGCAAGCAGCATCTGTGTGCAGGTATGCATGTATATATGTGTGTGTGTGTGTGTGTGTGTGTGTGTGTGTGTGTGTGTGTGTGTGTGTGTGTGTGTGTGTGTGTGTGTGTGCTATTTTCACAAGATGTGAAAATAGCTGCCTGCTGCAGTTTGGCATACTTATGGATTTTTGGTCAAGGAAGAGGCTAGCAAAAAACACCAAGTTGATAGGGGTGATATTTTGGGATGTATTCGTAATTTTGGAGTATGATAGCCTTATATTGCTATGGCCAGAACTCTTTGGAGGTGACTGTTGGACAAATGCAGGACAGCATGCTTGAATAAACAACACATAAAAACTACCACATCTAGAACCTGTGGCAGGGTTCCAATTATCATTTTGACCCCAAATGCGTCTCTATCTACAAAATATATATATAGCTATATAAAAATAAATAAAAAGGCTTAGACTAAAATGCACAAGTATAGCCTAAAAAAGTGTATGCGCCCTCCTACTGTTGGTTCGGTTTTGCGCACAGCACAGCGTTCATGCATGCACAACAGAGAGATTGTATACAGATGTATGTTTTTATTAATCTACCAACAAATTATTGTTTTTTATATTTGCATAGCTCACATTTATTTTCAACTTCACAATGCTTTAAAATAAGAGAATTTGAACAGACAGATCTATTGTGTAGCCCATTGGGGAGACAAAATGTAACAAACTACTCTTATTTAAATTAGGCTATTGTATTTACATTTACAAAGCTGCCAAGACACGATTCATTTTACACATGCACGTAATTACATAGGGAGATACATATTGGTACTATGCATGCGTGGAAACACTACGCCACTTTAAACAGTTCATGTCAGGTTTGTTTTTAATGTTCTTGAATGTTTCATAGGCCTACGTATTACTTCACCATTTATCATTACTTAAATTATAATTAGGATTGGCATTAAAACTTTTATTCATGCTTAGTATTTGAGAGACCCCCACAGATAAAAGAAGTGGCTCCTTTCATGGGAGCTACCACTCACCCTATGAGAGCTCAGCTCCCACTGGCTACCATGTAATTTGAATCTTGACCCGAGGGTCCCTACTAGTCAACATGTCAGTAAAAAATAAGAAACCAAGGAATGGGTGAAGCACTAGTATGCCACTTCTTTTTAAGAACATTTTTCCAGACTTAACATTGTCAGTAGAAACAGTGATGAATAAAAATTGGTCATCCATGCTGCTTACTGTTTTACTAATCAACTAACTGATTATTCATGTACTTTCTTAGCACTATCTGAATTTATATATGTAGTCTAATGGTCAGGTTAGTGTCCTGTTTGCATGTAGATGAGAGTTTCTAAAAATGAGGCAAACTGTATTATTACATTTCAGCAGTGCACATGAGCACAGTTGACAGTTTAAAGAATCACAAGACTCGACCACAGCAACTGAATTAAACTGTTATTGAAAACCAAACGTTGTGCATAACTTACATAAGACGTTTGTTGATATCCTCTTGTGTAGTCATTGCATCCCTCATGCTCGCTCATTGTCTGTCTTTAGATGAATCATCCATGAATATAACATTTAAAAAATGCAATGTTATTATTATTTATTTAAACCTTTCTATTTTTTCTTAAAAACAAAAAATGTTTAGTATATTATTAGTATCTACTTACACTGTAGATTTTGCAGTGTTAATTTGGAGACAATGGGACCAAATACACTCTAGAAGAAGTTAAATAAACTCTCTAAGTGTTGATTTAACACTGAAAAATTTACTGTGTATAAAAAAATCTAGATCCTTTGTAAATGTTGATTCAGTTAATTCTCAAGATTTAAGGAATGCATTCACACAATAAACCAGAATCATGATTTAACAGAGACTCAATAAAGACCATTCATTCTGGAATATTTTCACTAATGTATTTGTTAAAGCAGTGATCTATTATTAACCTGTTTAACTACAACCAAACAAGACAAGGAACAAAAACCTGCAGCCACACTGGCCCTTTCTGGAATAGTTTGGAGATGCCTGCTCTATATAATATAAAATGAAATGAAATCACTGTGCACTCTTCTCTGCTGTAGTGTGCTGGTCAGGTGGCGTTTAGACTGGTGGAGGCGAGAGGCTCAACAGGCTCGTGAGGACAGACCATTCTGTAGTGGAAATATGGACCTGGACAATCTGGACACGGTAGCTGAGAGAAGGCTGAAGGACAAAATCTATGCAACCCTGAACAATCCTTCTCACCCTCTGCAGGAGGAACTGAAGCTGATGGGCTCATTTAGTCAGTGGATTATGCCACGTAGGTGCAGGTCTAAACGTTTCAGCTGCACTTTCATTCTATCCATCAGACTGTACAATAGCAGCTTGGCTTGAAGTACATCCTAATCTAAGCAATCATTGTATCTGTCAGTGTCACTTGGACATTTGAAATAAGTCACCTACTGCATCTACTACTTAATACTTCATCATTGTTATTATTATTATTAAAATTTTTGTCAATTTAAGCACTTTATGAAACTTGTTAATATTGTGATAACCTGTAACAGTTATCCATTATGTGTAATTTATGTTCATTATGTTCTGTGTTCATTGACATTGTTTTAGTTCAACTACCTGTGATGGAACTGGGTGGAGTGAGTGTGTAAGAGAAAGGGGCGGGCTGATGTGGGGGTGCAGCGGAAGTGTGAGAGTGAGTGAGGTGTATGCTTCGGTGATGGAGTGAGCCGTCTTTTTTGCCTCTGCTCAGTTTGTGGTTAATAAACCTTCTTCTTCTGCTGGCTTCTTCATTGTGTGAAACTCTCCGGGGTATTATAATATTGTTTATATTTTTATCACTTTATTTTTCTGTTGCATTAACGCATACTGTCTTGCATTGCTATAAACACTTGAATTTCCCTCTTGGAGGTTCAATAAAGTGTATCTTATCTTATTTCCAAGTCTGATAATGCTCAAACACTCAAAATGTATCATGTGTAATGCTTTATGTGTGCAATAGGCTCTGGTAGGTTTAAAGTCCAATAACACGTCACATTCCATTCCACATATGCAGAAAGTTGACCTCTCATGATTTACAAATAACACGTCTTGAAGTGTGTATGATGATGATCTCTGTTCCTGAAGTGTCCCTCAAAACCACTTAAAGTGAATGCACCTCCTCTTTATCAGTACAGTATTTGGGTTCAAAGACAACTAAAATGAAGATGTGCAAACATGACCAAAATAGAATGGTGTTTGACTAATGGTTAAAAATTAAATGTGAGGTTGACTATGTTAGGTTACAGAAATGAGACAGGTTAGAAATATGTAATGAGCTCAATTGGAAAAATCTTAATCTCTAAACAAGCAAAACTGAATATAGACATTGTATTTGTACCCCAGTAACATTAACACCCCTCCCCCAAAAGTGCTTCATCCTACTCCTTTTTGGACATGTCATTGTTATTATTATTATTGCTGTATTGATTATTGTTGCAATTTGCACATGTTCGAAATAAATCATTCAAATCAAATCAAATCAAAGTGCCAGAAACCCTCAAAAAGCAATGTTAACATTACAAACAATAACAACCATGATAAAAACAACAATAACAACACAACAACCAGAACAAGAACTGGGCAAAAAATAAAGAAAATAATTATTAATAATCATCTAAAGAACAAGAAGAAAACAAATGGAAATGCTATGGTGTCAAGTCAAGTTGAGCTGGTACTGGAAACATGTCATACATTTGTTGGTTTAAATATTTTAATAATTTACTGTTATTTTTCCCCACTAATACAGGGGAAGGGTATAGTTGTTATTTATAGGCACAATGTTATATTATTTTTTTCACATTACACCAAAAAGAAAGTATAGAGTCATTATTTACAGATTTTTACCCAAAAAAGGGGGAGAGGGGTATTGTTTTTGGTTGTTGTTGTTTGTTTGTTTGTTTGTTTATCTGTGACTGTCAGCAAATTTGTGCAAAAATTTACTTGGCCAATTTCCATGAATTTTTCAGGAAAGGTTCAATGTGGTCTAGAACAGATCCCATTACATTTTGGTGAATGTAGGCCAAAGCCCAAGTGCATTGTCACTAAAAAATATGTTTTCAAAATAATAAGATAGAGTAAATCAAGTACACTTTTTGCCATGGGGGCAGGGTTTGTTGTGCCTGGCACCACTTGTTCTGCGATTAGTTTACCATTGTTTTGTATGTGGAATCTGATTTAAAACGAATGTGTCCCCTTTGACTGTTGATATCTTCAGTGTAATTTTTTTTTTTTTTTTTTTTTGCACTTTTTTCAGTTCATCCCATGGACCGGATTGGAACCTTTGGCCGTCCGGTTTTGGTCCGCGGGCCGTATGTTTCACACCACGGTAGATGTTTGACCCGTATTTTACAAGGAAACGCAAGAGGGGGGCATTGTGGCTGAACCTCACTTTACTGACTTTGCCCTCGTGCACTGCAGCCTCCGCAGAAGAAGACAAAGGAAGGCTCCGCGTCACCGCACCCAGTAATCACTATTTAGAGCTGACAGTATTGAAGCAGACACAACCAAAGCTCCTCTGCAGTACTTTCGTTCTATGTTTGGGATGTGTCGGTCGGTATTTGCGGTGTTGTTGAGCGCCAGTCTGTGCTGGGTCTGCGCTCTGACCGTTAGCGGCGTCGCAGTTAGGAAACAGCAGCTCAACTACCGACCGTTAATCGGTGTACTGGCTCAGGAAAACGATCCAAGTGACAAATTTGCTCGAGGTTTTTCCTACATTTCGGCGTCATATGTGAAATACCTGGAAGGAGCCGGAGCAAGAGTCATACCCATCAGAATTAATCGCACAGAAGTAGAATATATTAAGATGTTTTACTCCATCAATGGATTATTGCTGCCTGGAGGAAATGTAGATCTTCAGAAATCTCAGTTCGCTCGAGTTGCCAGGATCTTTTACGAACTGGCTTTGAAGGCCAACGATGCTTCTGACTACTTCCCTATCTGGGGAACATGTCTGGGGTTCGAGCAGCTGACGGTCTTAACGGCCAATGAGAACCTGCTAACACAGACTAATACCAAGGATGTTGCTCTACCGCTCACCTTCACACCAGGCCAGTCCAGCCGTTTGTTCCAGAGCTTTCCTGAAGGCCTGCTCCAGGCTCTGGCTGAAGAAAACATTACAGCCAATTTCCACATGTTTGGCCTGTCTGTGCAGAACTATAGCCAAAATGCCAAACTGAACAGCTTTTACAAGGTCCTGTCCACCAACACTGATGGAAACATTAAATTCATCTCCACCATAGAAGCCTACAATTACCCCATTTATGCAACGCAGTGGCATCCAGAGAAGCCCTCCCATGAATGGATTGTTAAACCTGGCATAGTTCACTCCACTAATGCTGTCAAAGTTGGCTTCTACAGTGCCAGCTTCTTTGTCTCTGAAGCCATGAAGAGTTATCATAGTTTCTCCAACTCTTCAGAGGAGGAGGCTGCTCTCATCTATAACTTCTCTCCTGTCTTCAGAGGCACCAACGATAGTTTTGTGCAGAAGTATTACTTTGACTGATGTCCATGACCATGTTATCCTTCATCATAGCACTACACCATCATCCCGACATGAATGGATACAGCTGCCATTGCTGATTATAACAGAAAAACATGAAAAAAAAATGATCATGTTTTAAGTATTGTTAAGAGTTGTGTGAAGGTTGTTACTGTGTCATTAACAGTTTCTTTATTTCCATAAGGTTATTAAGCTTCATAATTCAATCAAAACATTATATTGTCTGCATTTGGTTGCTGAGCATTTAATCCATAAAGACCCAAAGGACCACCATGGACCAAAATCATTTATATAAACTGTTCGGTACATCTCTGATTAGACTAGGTTCAACATTACTGTCATTGTCCATGTACAAATACAGAGCAATGGAATGCAGTTATCAGAATCAGAATAACTTTATTGATCGCAATGGGAAATTGGATTAAAATAAAAGAGTCATAGGGCATTAAAACTGTTAATTGGTAGAAATATGTCATGACCTCTGCCCTGTCGACTTTTCCCCCAGTGCTCTCCACACTCACCTGGCCCCGCACTGCGCAGCTGCAAGCCATTCCTCATCTGTGGCTATAAAAGCAGTGAGGCTTGGCAGTTGCCAGTGTGGGACCATTCTACATTGTCACCTCCATAACCTGGACAGTTCCCATCTCCTCAGTCACCATAACCTGGTCATTCATCATCACCACGGACTCTGGAAGTTCTAAGCCCATGTTTTGGTTTGGTTTTGTCTCTCTCTTGTCTTTATGTTTCTTAGTTTATTAAATTCTTTTTCCCTTCAGCACTGTGCATTGGAGTCCTCCTTCACCTCACCCCGATCCTGACAAAATAAACATTAAGCAATAAAAGTTAGAACCAGAATTACATCCAATCACGATATGTGTGTGTGTGTATTTTGTGCATTCACTACTGCTATGCACTTCTGGTGATTTAACGATTTTTTTCAGATTTCATGTCAAATGTCCCAGAAATTGTGCCCAAAAAAATAAGTTTTTCCAGCATATACAGGTGGGGTGGGGCTCCAGGGACTTTTTGCTTGGATCCCTAAGAAACCCTAGCAACACCCCTGTGTTTACCTTAAGTTGCTTGCTCCCTACCTCCTTCCACATCCTTAGCCTGGTTAGCCAGACATAAATTGCAAACCTGCCCTGGCCCTCTCTATCCTCTTTATCTGCACACGCAAGCATACATGGACTTGAACCCTAAACTCCTGCCAAACTGTTGCCAAATTGTTGCTGGAGTTCAATAACTACTGACAGAACTTTTTCTCCACATTTTCATGTTGTTCAAAATGATGCTTTTGGATTTATATCGATATATCTCTATATAGCTATATCTATCTAGATATATCTTTTAGTACTAGGTGGCTGTGGCTCAGTTATTAGAGCAGGTTATCCAGTGATCAAAGGGTTGGTGGTTCGCATTCTGCCTCTGGCTGTCCACATGTCGAAGTGTCCTTGGGCAAGATACTGAAGCCTAAGCTGCTCACAGTAGGGTCAGGCAGAACTGGTGTTCTGGCAACAGCTGTCTACTGGTGTATGGGTGAATGTGAGGAATTGTAAAGCGCTTTGGGCACCAAGTGGTGTATAAAATGTGCTATGTAAGTACAGTCCTTTTACCATTTTTAGGTGCAACGTTAATGAGATAATTTTCCACATTTCAGTAGTAGTTTGTCCACTTACTGTGCTGCAGCTGTCACAGCAGTTCCAGGGTTCCTTTCACTACTGACTGGACTGGATCAGGCTAATGCTAATGTTAGCTAGTCCACACAAGTGTGCTGGATTCAGTAGTAGTTTGTGTGCCCATCCTAATTGCCCCACAGGGATAAATAAAGTTAACTGAATCTAAACAAATAAATGCTTTCCCATCATGCAGAAGGGGTTTTATGCAACATTGGTTTCTTTGACCTTTTTTTACTTCACAACATTTAGTTGACATGCATTTGTGATTTAAATTTGCCATACTAACCAGTTATTACCTTGACACAGGTGAAGTATGTGATATGTAAGTGATGCAAACAGAAAAAAAAACATAATAATATTCTGTATGAGTACAATATTTTGCTGACTGAAGTACTTATGTACCTTTACTTAATTGTGCCTGTAATACATTGTTCAATTTCTACTTTTGACAAAGTACAGGTTCTAAGTACTAGTTGTTAGTACATATTATATTTCACAGGTGTTTAAGAGCTATACCTTCAGAAACAAGTAGTCTAATGTATACCTCTGGTATATAAAATGTTATGGCCTGTCAGTTTGTTGTGTTATTTAATCTAAGTTGTTTTGGTTTTGTTGCAAATACCTCCAGTCCTTCTCTTTTACCCCAGATCCTAGCGCTGGTCATACGAATATAGGTTAAATGCCTCCACCTAGTGGTTTCCATTTGTTATTGTTTCTCGGAGTAGTACCTTCAGTACTAGTGGTGTGTTATCAGCAGAGGTGGAATTAACTAAGTAGAAGTACTTCCTTTACTCTACTTAAGAACAGTTTTTAGGTATCTGTACTTTACTTGAGTATTTAGTTTTCTGGCAGCTTTGTACTTTTACTCCCTACATTTTTGTATAAATATCTGTACTTTATACTCTTTACATTTTCAGAATAGACTCATTACTTTTTCAAACTAGAGAAATGTGACAGTATGAAAAATAAGTTGTAAATCCGTAAATCAGAAATTGTGACTTATTTTTATCATAATTTTGACTTTAATCTCAGAATTGTGAATTTTTAGCTCATAATTTAGACTTTTTATGTCATATTTTGGATTTTTTTATCTCCTAATTTTGGCTTTTTATTTCAGAATTTTTACTTTTTATCTCACGATTTAGATTTTTTTTTTATCTCACAATTATGTTTTTTTATCTCCTATTTATGACTTCGGAATTTTCCCTATTTGTCCTGTCCATACCCACAAAACTGAGTACAATGACCCAATAAAACACATAATCTACATAGTAACTTTAGGCTTTATTTGTGAATATTTTTTTCTTACTCAAATACGTGTTATTTTATCCATAGCCAAAAAATGCATTTTTACTTTTTTACTTTATTACAATTGAGAAGTTGTAGTTTTTTTGTTGTTTTTTTTTTACTTTTACTTCAGTAAATGAATTGAATCAGTACTTCTACTTTTACCAGAGTATTTGTCCACATAAGTAGCTGTACTTCTACTTAAGTACAAAATGTGAGTACTTTGACCACCTCTGGTTATCAGCAGTTGTTCGTGGAGATTAAAGTAATGACACATTAAGTAAAGATATTTAAGGCGTAAAATAACTGCTTATGTTCTGTGTGCTTCAGGTCCACCTCGTAAATCACGGGACAGGGAATAAATGTCAACAGGTATGAACGAATAACGAGTTTTGATGAAGTATTTTTAACCATGCTGTTTTTCTTAATGGCTTTTCTCTGTTCACACAGACTTTTTTTGCTCTAATGAAAACCTCTTTCATTCAAGGGACTTAATTTTTCAGTTCAGAAGATCAAATGAAACAAATCCAATTGGACTTAGAAGAACTACCAATAAAAACTTTTGATGAAAGCATGTATGGAGGTTATACTTTCTATAACATAGATGAGCATCCTCGTCGACATAAATTCACTTCACGATTTTACTGGTGAATTTTTAATATCTACTATTGTTGGAACTTTATATCTTTAAACATTATCTAGAATAAGAATAAAAAATGATCATCTGACAGGGACAATGCTATATGATTTGTTTATTTTAATGTCTCCATATTACCACTGACAGTGAAAGCAACATCGTGTCACGTGACCACGGCACAGCTGAGGGATGCTGAGGTAGGCTTGCCCGTTGCTAGCCAGTTAGCCACATTAGCCTCGTCTTGTAATCCTGGAGGAACACTCGCTTCTTTTCTCCTTTCCAGACAAAATCCCCTGAGGGACATGCCCTACAAGCCATGGAGAGGACACAGCGCATGCGGTCGTCTGTTGTACACCCCCGTATTGACAGCTTTTGGTTAGATGTCAATGTCATTATTCGTAGCTAGGGCTGTTTAGGTGGCTAAGCTAGTCTGTGTCTGGTTAACGAAGAGCCAAGGCCAAGGCCGAGCGAGAAACGGGAGGCCATCGGGTGAGTAAATTAACGGCTGTTTGTCACATTAAGTGTCATATTTGCATAAACAGACAGTGCACATCAGCTTGTCGACTGGCAGCGAGTCAGCCTCTTGATGTCGTTTCCTTGTACTGAAACACTATCTGCTCTCCTCGGCCGATGCACACAAACGGCTGTTAATGTAAACCCATATCAGTCAAAATACGATGTGAATATTTAACCATAAACCAGATAAAAATTGGATTCGCAGTCATCACACAGTCTGACAGTGCGCTGAAGGTTTACTTTGTTGGAGTACAATGTAATGATATGTGATACCATATTTAAGATGCAGTCATTTTGTTCGATATATTTACACAGCAATGTGTTACAATGGATGCT
The DNA here is from genome assembly GCA_020466265.1 of Siphamia tubifer. Taxonomy (NCBI): domain Eukaryota; kingdom Metazoa; phylum Chordata; class Actinopteri; order Kurtiformes; family Apogonidae; genus Siphamia; species Siphamia tubifer. Next base: position 17,882,128 of record CM035799.1, on the reverse strand, counting down.
GATAATGCATTGGCATAGTACTAGAGACTGTTTTGAGAGGGATGTCAGGGTTACACAGTATATATCAACTGCATCATCAGTATTCTCAATCCTCATTTATCTTAATCTAGTGTGTTTTCTTGGATTTCAGAAATTTACAGAAGCCTTATTATCTATATTGACTTTAATAGAACTATTTTAACTGCATAAAAACATTTAAAGCACAAAATAGCCTATATCCTTATTGTTACACTTAAAGTTGTTTTTGTGTTTACTGATGTAGATTTTCCAAGATTTCATGCAGCAGCGTGTACTGTTTTTGGCTTGTGATTTTGTTGGAAACCAGAACTGATTTTGGCATCATTGCTTGCCTTTGTACAAATGGAACCATCTGGCATTTAGAGATTTTATTTTTCAGTTTACAGACTTTTGAATGTTACTTACTTTGTTCATTTTCACCACACATTTTGCTACTTGGTCAGTATACAGTCACCATATCTTATAAAGATGGCATCACTTAGCCCTTTTAAGAATCGTATGAATCTTTGAAGAATGACATCATGTTGTACACTGCTCATACTCTATATTTTGTTCACTGTCCATCAGGCATTTGCCTGTAGGTGGACAGAGGAGGAGAGGAGTGGGAGACTCAGTTTTGGATCAAACCGTCTTTTGAAGTCGCCTCCACTATCTTCGTCATTGTCACGCACAGGAGAGCCATGTCCTCCTCAGGGTGCTGCCACCTACCTGGCTCCCTTTGTGATTACTCTGGGAATGCTGAATCTGATGCTTCTAAAGATTCGGAGGAATCTGATTCTACCGCGCAGGCCCAATATATTGCCAAGGTTACAGCGAAGGATGGCCGCCCACTTTCCACTGTTGTCAAAGCTGTGAGCTTGCAGAGGTAAGTGAGATACTTAAAGAATAGTCTGTAATTGCGGCACACTGTATTTAATCACCATGTCATTATCGTATCTCATCTGATTTTGTTCTTCTTTAGTGATGTAGGTATGTGTCGGATTTGCCATGAGGGAGCTGGAGGTGAGACACTGCTGTCACCCTGCGACTGCACTGGTACCCTGGGAAAAGTGCACAAGAGTTGCCTAGAGAAATGGCTGTCATCCTCCAACACCAGCTACTGTGAACTCTGTCACACAGAATTTACTATTGAACGGCGGCCTCAACCCCTCACACAGGTTAGAAGGTTTGAATGTGAGGGTGAATGGTTCCACTCACTGCCTCTTCTGTCATTTTATGAAACAAGCCTGTTAAGATTTTTTTTTCTCTAATTTGACTGGATTAAGTATGCATATGATTTGGTTTGGCCTTGAAGTGTCCCTAAAATATATTGTGTGTATGCGATTTCATTTATCTAGACCAGTAATTCTTAAGAGTTACTATATTTACCAAGAAGGAAAAGTAAGGAAGTGGAATTACAAACTGATGTTGTTCTGTAAATATACAGGAGCTAGTAAGTTTAAGCAATTGGGTCTCATGCCTTCACTTGATAAAGACGATAAAGACAGGAAATATGGGAATGACAGAAGGAGAATGACATACAGCAAATGGTTCAGCCTGTTGGGAATTGAACCAGGGCCTCGGAGCTCAGGGAGTAAGCCACGGCAGTAAGTTCTGTTCTGAAACTCGAACGTATGCAAAAACAAATTGTCTTGCATATTGATAATATAGTAAAGTGAAAACAATTATCTAAATGTAATGTGGAAGTGTTTCAAATATCAAGCTTAATAAACCAATCAGTACTAAAAATGTTTATAGTAATATGACTAAGTTCATGTAAAAATATAAGACAAAAATATTCATACAAGTTGGTGACAAGTTGATCAACAGCCAAAATAGTAGGCTAATGATAATAGTTGATTACTTATAAAAATAAATAAATAAATACAATTTGCTTGGCATGAGCACAGTTCTCAGTGTGATTAAAAAATGGACACTTGAGTTAACCTGATGACACTCAGTTGGGTAACCACTGGTCTGGACTCTGTCAACAAATAGTCTCTTACAGCAATATGATGCAATTTTATCAAATGTCTCAAAATGATATGGAATGTTTGAGTGTCGTTTGTAAGTGAAATTAAATAGGAGTCATAGATGACAAGCTGTGAAGTTCAAACAGATCATTGGTTCTTCTTTGTGGCTCTTCCTCAGTGGCTGAAGGACCCAGGCCCTCGTAGTGAGAAGCGCACGCTCTTGTGCGACATGGCCTGCTTCCTCCTCATCACGCCCCTGGCAGCCATCTCTGGTTGGCTGTGTCTGAGGGGAGCCCAGGACCACCTGCAACTCAAGAGCAGACTGGAGGCTGTTGGCCTCATCGCTCTTACCATTGCTCTCTTTACCATATACATCCTCTGGACACTGGTAATTTATGCATCATTTGTAATAGTTTCTGGTTTATATATGCCTGAATAACATGAGGACGTGATAGAGAGGTCCCTCAGATGCTTTATTGAGCAATAATGTGAAGAATGGATTAAGTAATAAGTGGGAAAATACCTGTAATTAATTATGTATGCTAAACTAAGTAAGTAATAGATCTTTAATGTAGCATTATCATTGGAATGTGTCTGCGTGTAACTATACCCTTCACTGTCTACTAAATACACCATATTCTTTAATAATAGGACCTTTTATCAATCTGAAGCATCATCAAAAACCTATTGTCTTTCACTGTCGGCAGTAGAATGATTTAAAAATTATCAAGTGAACATTTATGCTCAAAGCTCACGTCCTGTAGCAGTTACAGATCCAGTTAGCGTATCATTCCTGCTGTATCTGTACTACAATGACTCAAATGTCTTGGTGTCGGCTTTATTCATGTCTTGTCTTTTCCTCACTTGTTACCTATTGTCTGACCCCCCCACCCACTTTCCTTCCGTTCCATCTCAGGTATCATTTCGGTATCACTGTCAGTTGTACTCTGAGTGGAGGAGGACCAATCAGAAAGTGCGCCTGCTCATGCCTGATATGAAAGGGGCTCACACCACCCAACGCTCTGTGCCGACCAAGTCGACCAAGAAAATGACTGATGAGACCATCGTATGAGTGCAGAGTGGTGTCAAAAGGAATATTTAAAATAAAGCCCACTGACGCACTCTCTAAAAACAAAATTAATCATATTAATGAACTTTTGCACTTCATATGGACCATTCAGAGAGGGGAAAGCCATTTTCCCTTTTTTTTTTTTTCTTTTGTTGAAGCACTTGATGTAAACTACAGCAGTATTGGCTGACCACTAAAGTGGTTTTGGGAAGAACTCATTCTGGAGTCGTAGTTCATGTTGAAAGACAGAGTTGTCGTCGGGACAGCCGATGCTGGATGTGAAGAGCTGAACACATGGATATTGGACTAACCAGCCCAACTTTATGTCCATGACACAAACTATTGAAATACTAAGACACAAGCTAATGTAGCAGGATATAACTGATTCAGCATGCTACTACAGTATAATATGAGACATATTCACCACCTGTAATCCCCTCATGCCCTTTCACAATGTATTTAGCTGGTTTTGAACAATGGGCATTGAGTAGCCCAGCAGAGAATAATAACCTGAGAACATTATTGACAGTCTACCTGTGAATATTCTTTCTTGAAAACATTGTTGTCTATAATCTGATCCCCTTTAAATTTTTATGGATACAGCTTTGTCATTGCTGTCAAAAGATTTTCCTGTTTAGACAACAGCTAACGCATCACATTTATCACACATGAGGTCAGTAAAGATTGTATTATATGGTTTAAAACTAACATGCATCCGTTAAACGAGTGTGCAGTTATGTAAGAGGAAATAGTATTGAAGGCGTGGAAGTGTTTACAATCTAATTGGGTGCAGTTTCTACTACTGTTGTAAAAGTGCATTACCAACAACTTTGCTCCACTTGTAAATGCACCATTCATAAATTGAGCTGCCTAGCAATGACTAGTAGTGTTATGTCCTACGTCATAAGAGATGAAATTTTAAATAGGAGAAACACAGTGTTCTGAATAGTAAGATACAGACGTTTGTCTTGTATAAAAGAGTAATGTATCAGAGTGGCTGATACTTGGTAAAGGTGCAAAAGAAAAATGTGTCAAATCTGGTACATTTCACAGATTGGAGAAGTCAATCAATGTATGCAGCATATGCTAAACAAGGTAATTTGTGTTATTGTAGTCTTCCTGCTGCATCCCCCTGAAAAGTTGGGTTATTGTGCAATAAAACACGAGGGACTCCTGGACTCAACTTGTGTGAAATGTGACTTTTGTTATAGTTAGTGGAGTTTATACAGGTCATGATCTACTGTAGTTCAGGTTGATACTCATGTTTATTCATGGTGGCTGAATAGTCTGAAATATGGCTGAGGTTTAATTTATTTTGCTGTTTAATATATGTTCAAGAAGGTCATGAGTTATATTACAAATTTGTTAAGTTCACAGGATTCTGTAACTCCATAAAAGTTTAATAACTTGAATTTTAGTCTTTAAGTATCTTAAATATTAACGTATCATACATTGATTGAGCTTTGAAGTCCGTTTTTTTATATATTTTTTTTATCAAATTCTAATTTCAGTCTTACATGAAATATTTTTTTGGCTGTTACATATACATATATTGATGAGCCAGTTCATTGCACAAAAGTAAATATTTTGAACAAACAAAACTAAGCAGTTCTGCTCTAACTAGCTTTTCTAATCCTTTTAAAACAATGAAACTGTTAAAAATGAAGTTGTTGAAACCTGCGGAAATGACATATGTTAAAATGTAACAAAAAAAACAAAACATTTTTTTTAGGTATCAAATTATAATGTCAGTTTCTTTTGTTAAAAAGAACACAACAAGATAATATTGTAAAATTTAATTTCATGGCATTAATATAATGTATGTGAGCAGACAAGCTATCAAAATTAAAAAAAAAAAAGAATATATTTTACACAAAATGAAATGAGCATCAGCAGCATCAAAACCACTTTTGAGATGATGACTGAACAAGGGGTGAGGGAACCCAAAAACAGGACTGCAGGTGCAAACGGAAACAGGCAGGATTCAGACCCAAGCCTCCAGCATCTGCTGAGGAGATGTCGAGGCTTACAAGGTTTGTGACGAGGCTACCTGCTACACTACCCTGGATAACTGTGGTAGCTATTTGGGCAGTACCATCAGTCCTGTTTTTGTACTAGAACGTAGCAGACCCGGGTCAGATTATGATTTGAAATCAATTCAAACACTTCTTTCTGGGATTGATCACTTTTGGCATAATGGAGTTGATTCCATTGATCTAAAAAGTGCACGTACAGACAATATTGTGCCCCAGGCAGATGGAAGCATACCACCACTCTGGATTTCAATTAATAATCGACCCAGGTGAGGAGGGACGGTTGCCATGGGTTACAGGTTCTGACAGCACTGCAGTTTGCTCCCCCTCTGGCCGTCCGTGGTCGGTGGTACGCTGATGTCCACCACATTGTTTCCTGGGGATTCGTCATGGGCAGACCGCTCAGCAATCTGTTTCTGCGATACGATGCGATAGATTTCTGTTTTGGAATAGAATAGAATATTAGTAGACATTTATTTACCATTTGCACAGGACACATAGATGCTTTTATGAGGTCATTCCCAGAATCAAATGAAATAAAGCAAGAACACAAGACAAATGTAGAACTAGATAAAAACAGTTACTGTGTAAAAACTATTAGAAACTTGTGCATACCCATAAAAGTGCACAAAAACTTATATAAGAATCCCATGAGAACTGTTTAAAACCCCAGGAGACAATAAATACAGGAACAATGAGACATAAAAAGACAGATCAGGAACTTCTGCTCCATTGTGGCTCAATGTAGGTTTGGCAAAGTCACATGTCTGTCTGTGCAACAGGATCTGATATTTAAAACTGTTTAGACACAACACCTGCACACCCCCCTCACATGGCTAATGGTTCATTCAAATGAAGCCTGAGAAACCAGTGGCGTGAAGATGTGAAGCACAGGACAGAGCCAATCAAAAGACACATAGACACTAACTTCCCACACTCAGAGGAAGCTACACAAGTGCATTTCAACATTTAGGTAATATGGGCTGTGTTATAGCTACTAGGGATAGTTTTTAAACCAGATGAAATCATAGGTCACTTCTGAATTATGTCACACCCAAACTTTAAAATTAGCTTGAAATTATGACAGAAAGATAAGGACAGTTAAAGCTCTGTGTAAATTTAGATTAATAGTACCTGTAAACTAAGATGACATTTAATTTTGTTGCTGTATCACATATAAAAATGTGGTTGTTGAGGTTATTTTTGTAAGATTATTAGTTAAATGTAATAAGAATTTAAACTATTTAAGTTACGTTTTACTTTTCTAAAAAAATAAATAAATAAATAAATAAATGTAATCTATGCAGAAAAGCTGAAAAGTCCTAAAACTACACATTTAAATCAACAGTGTGATGTCATTTTAGAACCTTTATGCAATATAAGAAGGAAAATACAGTTGAATATCCAACACTGAGACACGTTCAGTGTGAAGACTTACCTGTAAGAATATTCTTGAAGGCTTCTTCAACATTTGTTGAATCCAAGGCTGAAGTTTCAATGAATGACAGATTGTTCTTCTCTGAAAACAGACATTTAGCACAAGTAGTCTTATCATCTCAAGGAAACCCACATAAATAAAAAGATGATTTATATTTAAAAAAATCTCATATGAGCTGGAACAGCAAAACATAATGACGTAATAAACGTAATTGCTTATAGTAACTCCAAATTTTTCTCTTTATTTCAGTGTGAAAAATGAAAATTACTTTGTGAAAATGTGAATAACTTGAACAATCATACTGTATATAACCTGAAACGCCTTCAAAAAAACAGGTGCAACTTCACTAATATTTTGTCTCAGCGTATTATTAACACAATTTACAAACCACAGTAGATCTGTAAATAGTGTTAAAATGGCCCTTTCTTGTTCATATTTGTTCAGCGTACACTACCATGAGTGTATATGTGGACTGTAGATATGAAGACCCTGTATTTGTCCTGATTCCAGCTGTTGCAGTTGCTGTACCTGCGAAGGCCCGGGCCTCGTCTGTGGGCACAGCCCTGAGGTGGCGCAGGTCACTTTTGTTTCCAACCAGCATGATGACGATGTTGTTGTCCGCATGGTCCCTCAGCTCCTTCAGCCAGCGCTCCACATTTTCATAGGTCAGGTGTTTGGCTATGTCATACACTAACAGCGCCCCCACTGCCCCTCTATAGTATCTGGAATTAAACAGATTCAGAACAGTGATGAACAGGAAACACATTTACATCAATGAAGCATGGGCTGTTTTCTGGTTTAGCATCACAGTTAAAACAACTGAATGAAAGGTTTTCACCTTGAATACACAAAAATATGTCACATTATCATATAAACAATTTCGTCTCTGTATTATTCAGGTGTTTTCAATCAACTGCTATTTTTCTTTTTTTTTTTTTTTTTTTTTTTTTTTTAAGTCAGTAACAAATCATCATAAGTTATTTCATTTAATTAACCCAGAAAGACCCAGTCCTACTATTTTGGCAGTTTGCAAATGAATTTTTCTCTATTTTTAACCACTCTGTAGTGATTTATCACCATTTATTATTATAATATTATCCTCTTTATTTTCCATTTTTAAGTGAAAATTATTAATTTGAATTAACTGATCATGTAGATGTTCATAAAAGCTCTAATTAAAGTTGAGCGTTATACCAGAAACAAAGAAAACTCAAGACAAAGTGTATTTTTCATTAAAATATATTCCACTTGTTTTTCATAGTTTTACTTGTCTTGTAAATTACTGTATGTTTTAACTGTATATTGTAAGTGTGTTGTATTTTATTCTGCTTTTTGGCCAGGACTCCTTTGGAAGAGGTTCTTAAACTCCATATTATCTTTTATCCTAGCTAAGTAAAGGCGAACAAAACAAACAAAACAAAACAAGTGTGTCCATCCACTGTCACTTATGAAACTCCATCGGTTTTACTGGTGAATCCGTGCTGTAGAAGATGATGGTGTTTCCACATTCAATATGGAGCCTCTGAACATCCAAATGATCATGAAAAGATGACAAACTGAATTTTTGTACCAGTCATTTACATGTCTTGATAGGATTAGTGGATCAACAGGCATTATACATTTTACATCATGGTTTTGGTTACTGGTGGATGTTTTATATTTATGGGTCAAATGAGGATTGTCTTGTCTGGAAAAATTTAAATCTTGTCTATTTAAGTGTATTTTTCATAGTTCCAGTCAAAATATCTCATCACACTTAGAATAGAATAGAATAGAATAGAATAGAATAGAATAGAATAGAATAGAATAGAATAGAATAGAATAGAATAGACTTTTATTGCCATTTACACAAGCACAATACAGGACAGGCACATTGGAATTCTTGTGTGTTTCTTCCAGTCAGGCAGGTAAATAATAAGAAATAAAGGTGCATGCAGGTAAAAAAAAAAAATGAATGAAAAAAGGTGCTTATATAAATATAGACAAAAAATAAAATCCCAAAAATGTACAATTCTAAGATTTATAAAAAAAAAAAGGTGCAGGTGTGCATATAATATAATGAAGTTGAGAATGCTCCAGTACAACAATACAGGTAATTAACATTCACTTAAAATAAGACATAATCACCTTAATCTGATTAAAATAAACCTTATCAGGATCATTTTCATTGGTTTCATTGGCATTTTTTTTTTACTTTAATTAAACAAAATTTAAAAATGAAATTAATTAAGCCAAATTTTTTGGAGTTGAGCAAAAAAAAAAAAAAAACTGCCAATGGAACAAGTAAAAATGATGAATCTAAAAATAAGTTCTTATATCACACTTACAAGTCACTCTTCAGGTGATTATGTCTTATTTTATAAGTGTGATGAAATATTTGACTAGAAATGAGAAAAATACACTTGGTAAGATTTAGATTTTTACATCTTCTTACTGCATGTACTGAGTGAACCCCACTGTACCTCTTCCACTGACTGTCAGTTTAAAGCCAACAATACGCCTCGTCTGAGTGAACTAGATGAAAGGATAGAGTGTTTTTTTTTTGTGACTGCACTGCTGATGTACTTCCTCACACAGGGGGGGTGTTGGGTGTCAGGCAGAACTATCTGCAGAACACAAAGATGGACTCACGCCGAGGTGATGGCTCTGTAACGCTCCTGTCCTGCTGTATCCCAGATCTGAGCCTTTATCGTCTTGCCGTCCACCTGAATACTGCGCGTGGCAAACTCCACCCCGATAGTGCTCTTACTCTCTAGGTTGAACTCATTTCGTGTGAATCGGGAGAGCAAGTTGCTTTTCCCTACACCCGAGTCTCCGATTAACACAACTGTAAAAACAGAAGGAACAGAGAGGAAAGGAAAACATATTTAGACAAATGTGTATTTACTTTGCATGATGGGAAAGAGTTAGGAATGAGTCCAAAACATGGTGATATTGCAGAAAAGAGCACCTTATGTTTATCTGAGTGAGAAATAACCTACTCATATACTCATATACTTTGGAAGTGCATGGTTATAAGTGGGTAAAAAACATCTATTAAGTAAGTGGAGTACTTTATAGACTTGTTGCATTATAGATAGATGACATTATATTGACAAAACCAGCACTTTTAGTCATTCCATATTTTCTTTTCTCACTGTTTTAGTCACATGGTACACAAAGGAATTAGAATGTGATTGCATAACCATTATTTTGAATGACTTTTGATGGTCTAATAATTGTTTCTGTGACTGTATATGGAGAATCAGATTTGCAGGCTGGAGCATTTCTTTTGCATGAAAATACTTCATTTGCATTATAGTATGTAAATAAATATTTCACCTTCATCCAAACCAAAACTGCATCTGCAATTTGGATATTACATTTTTGATGATATTTTGATGAACTGTTCAGCCCTAGCACTTCACATCATGGTTTATGTCTTACTGTGTTGAAACTGCTCCTTTCTGTCACCTTTACTTTACTATCTTCACTGCCATAAAACATATACCTCTAGAGGCAAAGGGCCAAGAAGCTATAATACGATGGTGTTAGTAGTGCTCTGAGGGTTTGTGAATCAATGCACAATCAGACTTGATGCTGCTTGGACATGTTCACCATACATAGATTATATATGACCCTGTCCTTATATGTGAACTCCCACCTTTAGTTAATGAGATTTTATGTTAAACTATTCATTTCGGTTTCCCTTATTCTTTAAATTTAGCCTCATAAAGCCATTACAGTCACTTTTTATGATGTAATAAAGAACTATGGAATAACTGTGGTAAATTAAAGGGAAAAAAAAACAAGCGGGGGGGGTCCTGCAGCATTACATTGCCTCTGTTTCTGAGTCACTGAATGGTTTGATGAGTCTAAAAATCATGTGAATCATAGGCTAAATCCGTCTGATCACCTACTGGAGATTTTAGACGCTGCTCTCCACCTCTCCAAATTAAAGGAATATATTTTGGAAGAAAACTGTTGAGTCAACATAGTTGAATGAAGCAGTGAGCCAAAACCTTTTGTTTTCCTTCATCTACATCGACTTCATGTTACAAGAAAACATAACAGATTGTGTTTGCTACTGCCTTGCAAATATGATGCAATCATTTCTGTCTGGCATTATATTTTTTTTTTTCTATTTCATGTACAATTTGAAAGTCATTTTTTGGTTGAACAGTTTACATGCATATGCAGCATGTACTTGGAATTGCATTTCTGAGATAAAAATCCATTCCAGAGGTCAAAGGCCAATACAGAGCCAAGACAGGGCTAAAAATATACAAGATCGACTGTTGATACACTTGTGGTGTCATTTACTGAAAATAACCAACTAAATAAATAGAGGTTTTGTTTTTCACCCTGGTAATGAAAAATAGACTGCCTTAACAGATTAGGATTCTGCATAACCCAGACAGGGGCACCATAAGGGTCTATGACTGACAGGGGTCCTACAAACTACCTGCACATTTCTCATTGATTTTGTATGAAATGATAAAAGATATCATATGCAGAATATTGATCCATGTCTGTACAATGTTCTATTTTTAGGGTTTTATATAGTTTTCAGCATTGAAGTGCAGGGGTCCAGAAAGGACTTTTTTTTTTCTTTTTTAGGTATCTGTACTTTACTTGAGTATTTATTTTTCTGTCAACTTTTTACTTTTACTCCCTACATTTGTTCATAAATACCTGTACTTTATACTCTTTACATTCCCAGAATAGACTTGTTACTTTTTCAAACTAAACATATGTGACAGTATGAAAAATAAGTGGCTTCAGAGGGAAAAAGAAACTGACTTTATATATTATCATTATATGACTATTATCTCACTAGTTTGACTTTTTAATCTAATAATTGTAACTTTTTATCTCACGTTTGACTTTTTATTTCACAATTTTGACTTTTTACCTTATAATTTTGACTTTTTCTCTTAATCTCATATTAATATCTTTTTTGTTAAAAATCTCATGATGACTTTTTATCTCAATTGTGACTTTTTCCCCCACCAATTTTTCCAAAATGTCCTGCCCTTACACACAAAACTGAGTACTGTGACTTGATCAAACACATTTTCTACACAGTAACTCTGTTTTAAAGGCTTTATTTTCAAACTTTTCAGATTTTTCCTGGTTAAATAAGTATTATTGTGTTCATGGCAAAAAATAAATAAAAATAATAATAATGCAGTTTTACTTTTTACTTTATTACAATTGAGAAGTTGTACTTTTTTACTTTTACTTACGTAAAGGAGCTGAATCAGAACTTCTACTTTTACCAGGGTATTTTTTTTCACACAAATAGCTGTACTTCTTAAGTACAAAATGTGAGTACTTTGACCAAATATGTTCATTAATCGAATACCATATGTTAAGCTCCTCCCCCAGTAAATACAAAAATGACATGTACCAAGCACTCTGAAATGCAACTTTCAAAGTTATAGGGGGACAAACAAATGAAAAAGTCATCTCATCAACAAATTGAGGTTGGATTTCAATTAGAGCTGCACAATATATTGTTTGAGCATCAATATCGCAATGTACATGTGCGCAATTGTCATATCGCAGGACCTGCAATGTAGGAGACAAATGAGCTCAACATTTTCTCATCTAATTTCAAGGGAACCTGACACATACTGCACACATCACAATCATCCTGAACCAGTTTGAAGTGAGTCACTGGTAGCAAAACTGAAAAATGAGCAACAAACAAGAGAAAATCACCAAAAATGAACGCTTGGTGCCAGAAAAAAAAAAAGCTACATCAGTTATGTGGAATTAATTCAGCGACAAGAAGGATGATACTGAAACCTATGTTCTGTGTCGACCCAACTCAACACAACTTTCCCAGTGTTAGTTATTGACCATCCTGGGCTTTCAGGGACAATTGTCAGACTTCACTTTAAGAAGTCAACTCGTCATTTTTTTTCAGTATTCAACTCAAATGTCCTGTAAATTGTACAAAAATATTTTTTGCTGCATGCACAGGTGGGGTGGGGAGATATGGGTGGAGGGGGGGTGCAGGGATTTCCAAAAGACTCTAGCAACGCCACTGAACACCAGCTGACCTCACATTGTCTCTGAACCGGTAGTAGTACTGATTGCTCTGGGTTCCTGGACCTGTTTGGACCCAGGACCAGGATGCTGCTGTGAGTTTGTTGTTTTTCTTTGTTTCTGTTTTTTTTTTTTTTTTTTTTTTTCTCCCAGGACAAAGGAAACAGAGCCGAACTTTGTCCCTGCCTTCATCAGGCTTGGTCCGGGCTGCAGGAAGCTGATAACAGGCTTCATCAAAACCTGAATCGACAGTTTCAAGCCGCCTTGCCCTTCCTGTTTCGGCCGGGTATATGGACGATGGCTCGGATAGAGAGAGAGAGAGAGAGAGAGAGAGAGAGAGAGAGAGAGAGAGAGAGAGAGAGAGAGAGAGAGAGCCCTCGCCTCTCCGGCAGATGCCCTATTCATCCCACAGAGGATACTTTGTTACATCTAAATGGGCTTTTGGCTTGTACAGGCCCAGGATGTTAATGTGCCACAGGAGCTGATACCACGATCTAAAGATCAAAAGAAGTCATTCTGGATGGAGGTCTACAGATAAAACACGGACCTGACTCTGATACTGCTTCAGTTTTGCTACCAGTGACACATACAGGTTTAGTGACTGGAATCCTAAAAAAAAACCCACATCAAACTGTGACTTAGTGCCTTCTGAGTGTTAATAAAACCTGGCAGAATGTCATCTCTGTGTAAGGATGAAGCGTATTGATCAGTGAAGGCAGAGGCTTCCCAGGCCTTTATTCAACTACAGAAGGTGAAATGGGTTTAAACATCAAATATAATCCGATTAAAAATAAAGTGTTCACTCCAGCGGTTAATCCTGCGCTATGACTTGATAAAAGTTTAATACAATAGGCTGAGTACGGAGAGGGTGTTGCATCCATACCTATAAATATAACTGCAGGCGTTGTAATGTTACAATGACAGCATTATGTTGTAATAACACCAAACGACTGTCACCCGGCCAGGTTTTAATGACAAACACCAAGTCCCGATGCTTCAAAAACACGCACATATGAGGTCATGCGAGAGAAACACAGTAAGATACAGGCATTTCTAAAGGGTCGATCTGTCGATGTGAGCCTGAGTAAAGGGGGGGATGCAGTCATCTTTTTTTTTCTTCTTTTTTTTTTTTTTTTTTTTTTTTACCTTTGAACAAGAAATCGTATTCATCGTCTCGGTTCCCCATTCTAGACGAGGCTGCTCCGACGCTTGTCTCCTGAAGAGTGTGCGTGGAAACTGCGCGTGGGGGTTTTCGTTATATGCAATAAAAAAAAATATATACGGTAAAGGTTTGGATTGAGACTCTGCGCCAGTGTCGGCTGTCAGGGCGAACTGGGCGCAGAAAGAGAGAGCTCTCAACTCTGCAGAAGGAGGGGAGGAGTCCTTGCACTGCGCATGCCTACCTCTAGGGGGCGATCTTTACTGACATGCCAGCAGATAGGCTGTTCCATTCAGTCTGTGAACTCTGGGTCACAGCACAGACACAACATCCACTATCACTTCACATCTGAAATCATAATCCAGCAGAGGTGGATAGTAGCTAAGTAAAAGTACTTCATTACTATACTTAAGTAGTTTTTTTAAGGTATTTGTACTTTACTTAAGTATAAATCTTTCTGGCAACTTTTTACTTTTACTCCCTACATTTTTACAGAAATATCTGTACTTTATACTCTTTACATTCTCAGAATAGACTCGTTACTTTTTCAAACTACAGTAAACAGATGTGACAGTATGAAAAAATAAGTTCTATTAATTCTAAATTTACTCTAACCTAAGTTTCTTTTACATTGAATATCTTAGTGATTTATCACCAATTGTTTTTTTTATAACATTGGTGTATAATATTTTAGAAATGACCTACCTCAGAGATCAAATCTTATATAATTTAACCATACAGTATGAATTAGAAAACAATTAACAAAAGTGTTGGTTCATCATTGATGTTTTCAGTGTATATGATAAAAATGTTATTCACACATATATTGGTTTATGTGCGTTTAATCAACAACCTGAAAAGTGGATGTATTGTAATGTGCAGACAGTCTTTTTAGCTGTCATTATTTCATATAATTTCACATTTTGACTCTTTGAAACTACAGCCAACCAGCATTTTTTACTTAATTTTGGTTCATTAGTGACTAAAAATTAGCCAAGCTTCACTATTTTTGTTCACCAGGCATAGACCAGTGTTGTCTTCTGTAACCCCCCTCCCTCCAAAGAAAATCAAGCATTTTCCTGTATTTGATTTACTGATCACAATGAGTCAGATTTTTATTATATAAAAACAGAGAAAACTGAGCAAAAGCAAGTTTTTCAAGCAACAAAATACATTATCTGAATCTAAAAACAAATGTTTACAGCTGCTGCCATTTATCAAACTACATGGATTTTACTGATGAAGATGACAGTGGGTCATATCTGATTTGAAAAGCTGAGAAACTGCATTTTACTTCCATTATTAAACTGTTTTAATAAGATTATTGCTCCAACAGCTGTTAAACATTTTAGATCTGCATATGCTTTTGGGCTTGTAGGTCACTGAGGATTAAGGAAAGATCATGTAATAGTGAATGGTAGCCTCTCTGCCTTTGTTCCCAAATCATGTAACATAAACGGTCGTTCTGATAACTCATTCCTAATCTTGCACATCCTTGTCACTCCTAAAGAAAATGTCAAGATTTACACATAACTCACATGACACATGATATTTTAATTTATATCGTTATTGTTTAAAAACAAGCAGAAAATAACATATTATAGACTAACAAAGATCAGTTTCTATTTCACTGACTAGATGTGAACACTGTCTTCATCACAAACTGAACGCAGAATTTGATTATTTTTGCACTGGTTCAGATTTTGTGTAGATTTTCCCTTTAAATCATGTTGACAGCTAGCCCCGCCTCCAGCCCTGTACTCTACTCTGATTGGTCAAGATGAAGGTCAGCTGCTGCGGAGAGGACGCACGTGTTGCTCCGCTCAGTTGAAGATCAAGATGGCAGCCTCCGTGTGTCGGTGTTACGAAGTAAGACAACCATTCATTTACATTTATACAACCTACACCCCTCCAGCGGATCATTTATTTACCTTAATGGGTTTATACTGCTTTGCTGCTCTCATGGTCTGTCTTGTCTTAATTAAAGTGGTTTTGTAGATTATTTTATGCTGTAGGAGAACGTTGTGTCCCTTGTAGATAAAGGGCCTTGTTGCATCAGATTATTGATAAGGTAAAAAGAACAGTAACGAAAAACATTAATTAAAATTTTTACCAACACCCAAAAAAATTCACGTTTTTGGGGTGTATTGGAGTGAAAGGGCATATGTTTGTTTGCTCTTAAAACGAGAAACCTTTGGTGTAGCGAACCTTTTAGGTACATGTGTTACAATAGGCATACTAAGGTTTTATGTGTGATGGGTTTGCTAAGAGTTAAAACCCCCTCATTTCAGACTCTACTCGTGCTATATGAATGTTATTTTATTACATTTTCATCACTGCAGCTAGGCTTTACAATGACCTTGGTCTTAGTAATGGAAGATATGGTGAAATGTTAAGATATTCAGAACCTTTAAGAGCAATGCCACACTGTAAAAACAAATAAGCAATAAGTTCTTGTTCATTTATTTATTTCGAATATGCAACAACTTAAAGGATTGCACTCAAAAACATATGCCTAACAAACAAAAACAACACATATGGCTTTGTTTGCATATTCAAACCTATCTTATGAATTCAATGCAAAAGTTAAGGATTTAGTACCCAACGTAATTTTTTCTTATCTAATAGAATTCACATTACTGCTGTAGAAATGTGTATATTGCATATAACTGCAATATATATTTAAGGCTAAGGTCATGTGCTACGTTATGCACAGTTGAGTAGTTTAAACCAGTGTTTCCCAACCCTGGTCCTTGAGGCACACTATCCTGCATCCCCCCTTCCAACACACCTGATTCAAATGATAAACCTTTCATCAAGCTCTGTAGAAGAATGATAAAGACCGTGTTCAAAGAGGGAAACATCTAAGACATGCAGGATAGTGTGCCTTGAGGACCAGGGTTGGCAAGCATTGGTTTAAACAACAGTAATTTATCATATGTTTGCAGAACCACTGCTCTGTGATAAATCATGTATCTCTGAAAAGTTAGAAATTCAGAAAAAATGCCCAGTTTTCAACTTTGTATTTGTGTCTCATGGTATATTTTCCAGTGAATCCATAAGGGTTTTTAAGGAGATTGTTTTTGCTTTTAAGAAGAATTTTCAAATTCAACACATTTTAGAGATTTGTGGGATTCACTTAACAAGATATGATGGAAAAACTGCAATGTCAATGTAATAAGTGGTGCCAGGCACAACTAACTCCACAAGTTTGAAGTCAAATGACACAAAATGTACATTTCTATAGCCTTTTGAAATTTTGCCCATTGCAAGTAAAGAGGAGAGCAATAAAGATTTTAAATATTCATAAAGAATTTAACTTTTACCCACTTTCCCACATTGTAATAATAATAATAATGGATTAGATTTATATAGCGCTTTTCAAGGCACCCAAAGCGCTTCACATTAGTGTTCCATTATTCACATTGTAATCACATCTGTTCTGGGTCACAGGCAATGTATAACCCCAATGCCATATGAATTCAACCAACAGTTTTGCTCTGAGAGTTTTAACAAACCAACCAAACCAAAAACAATACCCCTTGCCTTTTCCTTTGGGGATGCCGCATAATATTTGGTTCTGATGAGCCTGTTTTGGACCAAAATAACAAGTGGAAATGATCTAAGTGTAAAGAAAGTTGAAAAGATCCTGACCTGATGGTTTTGCAGTCAACAGTCATGACCATGTTTTACAGTGTGTTTTTCACTCTTCTTTGCAGCTGGTTGGCAGACGTGCCATAACCATCTGCTCTCGGACTTCAGTCTTATCCATTTGGAAACGAGATGGAGATGTCTACAGGTTACACAGGAGTCCAGCTGCACCTGTTCAGGTAGACAGTGGCTTTTACTCGCCCTCAAATTATACCTACATTGTGTAGAACATATCAAATTGAACAATAACTTGGTTAAATCCTTCATTTTAGCTCAAACATTTATTTAACTTTTCTGTTTATTTGTGATCGTTCTTATTTTCTACCAAATTCATCATTTGCATTTAGTCATTTGTCATGTCAGCATCATTGCCTAAACTCCATCTTTGCAGGTCAACAGTCTCTATCTTCAACTGTGTTCTGTGCCTCTTTATTAGGTGCGATATTCTTCGGGTCGTAAGGGTTTTCTTGGAGAGTTTGTGGATAACCTGCGTCAGGAGTTCAGCAAGGATAAACAGATGAAGGAGAATATTAAAAAGTTCAGAGAAGAGGCCAAGAAGCTTGAAGAGTCTGATGCTCTCCAACAAGCCCGTAGAAAATATGTATGAACATCTTTTATAGCTTGATATATTTTACCAAGGATTCTAAAATGTTTTCTTTTTGATTCATGCTATTTTTGTTGAAGATATTTTCTTCACGCTCTTTATTTATTTTTTTTTATTCTTACTCTAAGAAATCCATAGAGGCTGAGACAGTGAAGACGTCGGAGGTGTTTAAGAAGACTTTTGGCTCTTTATCTGACACTATGAAGGAGGTAATGTGTTCCCACTTTGTCTAACAGCAGGACATCCATACTTATAAATTTGTTTGATATATGTTGTAGAGTCAAAACTACTGAACATTGTTCTCACCTCTGATTCACAACAATCAAACATTTTGCTTAAGATTATGGGTCTTTAAATGGATAGAAAATAATTCTTGCTTTTTAATGTAGTGACCCACTGTATTTTGCCAATGACTGTATGTGTGTTGTTGTGTTAATAGGGTCTTGAGGAGGTGAGTCGTACTGACCTCGGGAAGAAGATCCGAGAAGGTGTGGAGGGTGCAGCGAGGACAGCCATCCACTCCGCAGAGTCTGTTTCTAAAGGAGGAGAAAAATTGGGCAAAACCAATGCATTCAAGGCCATCTCACAGGTGAGAAGGGGCAGCAAAGCTCTGAGGTTAAATATTGTATTAATTTTGTTACGTTCTCTCTCCTTAATCTACTTTTTTTTAAACTTAAATAAACGTAATGGAAATGTATTGTGCCTTAACATTTGTATTATTTCTTTATTCTTTGTATTATTGCTTTGTCTCTGTAATTCACCTCTGACAGTGTTAACTGTTGACTGCGCTTAACCCAGGACTGGTTTAAATTAAGTCAGCACCAGTTTTGTAAGAGTCAGGATTAGTCAAATGCTGTTATCTGGTTATCATCCCTACCAGAATTCCAGTGTCTTCCTTTTATTGCCAGTTTTATGTGTATAAGATGCTGTGTTTCTCCTGGTCTGGCAGAGATCCCTCCACATACATGTCACTATGTGTGTGTGTGCTCTGTGTTGAACAGAACTTGTTATAATGATTATTCTAAAGATCATTCTGATTCCAGCTCCGTTCTTAATTAAACTGAAATACTTCTGTAACATAAACATCTGCTCTCAGGCTGTAATCTTCTGTATCTTGTATCTTGTGTACGCAATTTATGCAGCTACTCAAATCATATCACATGCACATTCAAGTACTTTGACCCATTTACCGGGGATTGTCTGACCTGATGAATGCAGTCAAGACTCAGGCTGTCAAAGCTTTACTTGTTCTATACAAAGGTGTTTGGGCCTGGTCTCTAATTTCTGTTAAATTAGTCAAATTGTAAGTAATAGCAGCTCATCCCCCACACTAGGCTAAAGTGGAACAGACAGTCAACAGTCATTCACATTAACCAGTACCACCAACTGACCAAAGGAGGAACATTGGGTCATAATTTGTGCTTTAAAGGGATAGTTCACTGTTTTTCACATGAATTTGTATGGAATCGCCATCTTAACTCTGGTGCATCCACAGTGACTTACCCCCAACAGTGTCCTGTGAGTCGAGTTCTGGTCCAGTTTTGGTCAAAGTCCTGGGGTCACAAAAATAAAACCTGTGTCTTCTCAAAACAATATGTGCTTGAACTAAGCAGGTTAAATTGCACACATTTTTCCAGATTATTCCATAAATAAATGAAATTCACTTAATGGTTTTAAGTGATAGCACAATAAGCTCTTTAGATGGAGAACTCAACAGCTAAGTTCCACAGATACATTTATATATTTGTCTCAAGTCTGATGATCAGTTAGTCTGTCTGTGGAACTTGTCCCAGGTTTACACTCGCTGATAAACGTCTATGTTTAATTTAGGGAGTTGAAGCTGTAAAGAAGGAAATAGATGTTGATGACGCCGGTCCGTATAGGGCTCCTTCTCAGCTGAGGAAGAGGACGGAGTTCTCTTCTAAAGGAGCAGACGCTGACTCAAGGGTGTTTGAAGCCAATGAGTGAGTATCTCTCAGAAAAGTAAGAATATTTCATAAATGTTGCAATCATCTGACATCATTGGTGTGTTTTTTTTTTTAATGTAGAGAGGCTATGGGTGTTGTTCTTCACAAGGATTCCAAGTGGTATCAGCAGTGGAAGGACTTTAAGGACAACAACACAGTTTTCAACAGTAAGATCATATATTGAGGGGCATTAATTCACTGTCCACTGATATTATAATGTGTGCAGTTTCCTCTAAAGGCAACAGGTGGCACTACGTGCAAACATTTGCCTCATATTTTATAGTTAGACTTCAGCCTGTGGTCTCTCTGGCATATATTTCAGTTTTATCTTCTGTTGTTTTTCTTAGGATTTTTTGAGATGAAGATGAAGTATGATGAAAGTGACAACGTTGTCATCAGAGCATCCAGAGCGATGACGGACCGGGTCACAGGCTTCTTAGGTAAGACTTCACCACAATCAGTCTGAATGTCACTTTTCATTGTTTCCTCAGTCTGAAAAAAAGAGTAGACTTATTAAACTGATGAAGGGAGAAGGAAAAAGAGTCTCCATCCAAACTGACTGAATGTGTTCTACTCTAAGACATATTCTGCAACTTCTTATGTCCTCTTCATTCAGCTGCTAATGACTGTTTGTTTTCCAGGTGGTCTTTTCTCTAAGACAGAAATGTCTGAGGTGTTGACAGAGATCGTGAAGGCAGATCCCACCTTTGACAAAGACTCTTTTCTTAAACAGTGTGAGAAAGACATTATCCCCAACATACTGGAGGTAAACAGACTATATATATATATATATATATATATATATATATATATATATATATATATATATATATATATATAATTAAAAAATGAAGTTGTCAGCTGAATAGTAAAAAACACAATAATTAAAATGAGTGGTTTCCATTGCTCATGAAAAAAATAACACTGATGGTATGAGCAATTCTCAAGAACAAGTTGTTGCTCTGCTCCATTTTCTGCAGGCAATGATCCGTGGAGAGCTGGATGTATTAAAGGACTGGTGCTATGAAGCGGTAAGTAATGATCAGCTGCTCCTGAATTCAGTGTTGGATTAAACCATATCTAGAAAAAAAATACACAAAGCACAGTAAAAAAAATATATATATATTATACTCCAGCATAAGACCCTCGTAAGAAAATGAATCAAAAGTTAAAACTCCCAGAGATCCACGCATAAAAGTACAATTATTGAATTGCTGTTACTACTACTAAAATAGTATTTTATATATGTAGAGTATATTTCATAATGTCTGTTAAATTGGCGGGGGGGGGGCTCGGAGTAGACCAGCTGCTCCTCCGTGTCGAGAGGAGCATATTGAGATGTCTCAGGCATGTAGTGAGGATGCCTTCCTTACGGAGGAGTTTCGGGCATGTCCATCTGACGGGAGGAAACCTCAGGGCCGATTCAGGAAAAGTTGGAGGGATTATATTTCTTGGCTGGTCTGGACATGCCCTCGGGTTCCCTTGGAGGAGCTGGTGGAAGCGGCTGGGGAGAGAGAAGTCTGGGCTGTTTTGTTGAGGCTGCTGCCCCCATGACCCAGATAAGCACAAAAGACGATGAGTAGTTGTGCCGCGATTCAAATACTACTACAACTACTAACTATTTGATTTACTGTCCCTGTTCATTTTAGTTTATTTTTAATTTCTGTACAATTTAGTTTTGATAAACAGCTCTGGTTTTGGTACTCTCCAATTTACAAATACACAGTTTAGTGAAAAAGTGATATTGTGATGATTGTGGGCAGGATTTGAGTCTTGCATGCTTGACTATGAAGGGGAATCCAGAAAACACAGAATATTATTTGGAAAAGTCATTAAACTAGCATAAAAAATACATAAATGGTTTTTTTTTTTAACCATATTGCTCCGTGTTATTAAATCCAAATTATAACTATACAACAGAAGTTGCTTTTTCTGTTTCTGCAATTAGGTCCCTTGAAATGCTCCGAAGTTACAGCTCATATAATTGCTCAGACTAATATTGGGATTACAGTTGAATTAATTGCCAAGCCTTAGTATAAATAAGGTTTATTATTGTGCCAACAGTGTTTTCCATGCATGTCTCTTTTTAGACGTACAGTCAACTGGCTCACCCCATCCAACAGGCCCGAGCACTAGGTCTCCTCTTCCAGTCCAAAATCCTTGACATCGATAACATAGATGTAAGTGCTTTTACGTTCGTCATGATATTCAGGCTACTTAGTGCGTGTAAAATACAGGTCCGTCGTCTCTGAGCTCATTTGATTATGTTGTTTGTCATCTGTATTTGCGTCACAGTTGGCAATGGGGAAGATGATGGACCAGGGCCCGGTGTTGATCATCACCTTCCAGGCTCAGGTTGTCATGGTGATCCGCAGCCCCAAAGGAGACATAGTGGAAGGAGATCCGGTGAGTCGGCCTGTAATTACTGCACAAATAGAGTGAATCTGATATAGGCAGTCATTTCAAGGAAATAAACAACTCAAATGGCCAAATATTTGGTCTAATTTAATCTACTAATCATGTTAAAAGTTTGATATGACCCCTGTAATATCCATGTTTATTTTGGAAACTTTTCAGATGTGTAGATAAAGTTATGAAATGGCACAAACAAAAGACATCACAGTGAAGCTTAAGTGATGAGAACACAATAGACACGGTAGAACCAAAAAGTCTCGAAAAACACTTTCTATAATACAAACAATAACAATTATTGTGAGAATAACAACAGCAAGAACTGAGCAAACTGGGCAAAAAGACAGAAAACAAACAAGCAAAAATATCAAGTTAAAATAAAATAATAATATTGAATTAAATAAAAATAAGACCTATTAAATAAATGTAATTTCATCCTGTATCTTGCATAATGTACCTTTTTTTTAATGTAATAACACTCCACAACAAAATAAATGATGTTCATGGTAATTTTGACAAGGAGAATAATAATATGTAATCCAAGTGTAAGAGTAACTATCACATTCTCATCAGAAACCCTGTTAAAGTACACTCGCTGGGTCTTTTTTTTTTTTTTTTTTTTTTTTTTGCTGAGTTCTGGTTGAGCACGGCTCTCATCATGAAGGACCCTCAACTTTCTCCTCATGCTTTCTTTGGGATTGACCTTGTGCTTTTCTCCTCCTTCAACAGGGGAAGGTGATGAGGATGATGTATGTTTGGGCACTGTGTCGTGACCAGGAGGAGCTGAACCCGAACGCCGCCTGGAGACTCCTGGACATCTCGGCCTCCAGCACTGAGCAGGTCCTCTAGGAGGGAAACGCTGTTCTGGAACACAGGGACTAAGAGAGAGGCCAGAGGATACAAGGATGTGCCTGGAATGCTGAGCAGTCGTTCATGAATGTTAACATTTGAGGGCAGAGCAGAGCCACGCGGAGGTGAAACGTCAGCGACTTGTACACAACCCCGTGTCTCCCCAGAGGATTCATGCACAGACTTCCACACTCTGACATTAAACTCTATATAAAGACAAACTATATAAATCCATCGAAATGCGTCCACCTGCATACGGTGTGCGCGGTGTGATCTCTGGTGCTTTTCTTCCCAGCTACAGATTGGAGAGTGAATATAGCACATATGTATTTTCTGAGGGGACAGAGATGTTGTCACCAAATGGCCATGAGAGGAGTCTGCCATAGAACGGTGATGAAGAATGGACACCACTGTTTTTGTTTGTTTGGTTCTCCCTGGTTTTCACCTTTAAAAAAAACACTTCATTGTAGGCTTCACATGTGTCAAATATCATGAGGGTTAGATTAAGTACATTAAGGTCAAATGACTTTTAGGGTCCATCCTGTTATATATATATATACTGTAGTTTCAAGAACCCAGTGCATTATCTGACAAATGCAGCGGTTTTCTCATGTTACTGTTCACTGGAAAAACTACATGCAGTAAGTCCTCAATTAAAATAATATATATATATATATATACACAGTATATATCAATCTAAATGATAATATGAGCTCTTAATGCTATGTAAATGTATTCAATATGAAGCACTACTTCTTCATGAATTGGGGTGGGACCACATAATGGCATCTATATGGTTTGAGGATCATTTGCCATCTCATGTTGCACATTTTTAAGCCGTCTTAGTCAACTTGTCCATTTGTTTTACTGTAGTAATTCCGCAGGTTCATTCTCGTTACAAAAAATGTAATCGACAAGTACATTACTGTTCTGCTGCTGCTGTTTTTGACTTAACATTCTGTGTGACTGGAGGTCTGAGGCTCACATGTGACCAGAGACTGAAAACATGATTGTACCTTTTTATCTGTTTTATTTGCCCATAAAGACGTCTGTACGTGAAGAGGAGCTGTCCAAGGAATAGACGTGTTTACAGTATTGTCCATGTCAGATAACTGATAAAAGAGCCATTAAATGTGTTTGGCATGGAGGAAAGTTGCATGCAAACGTGTCCAGAAATTAGCCTGAAATCCGTTATTGGTAATCGAATGAGAAGGTTATAAAGATTTAAGTCGACTCTACAGTGATGTCATGAAATGCTGTTAATGTAAGTCAACTTGTCAGTCATTCCCTGGGTGTTCCTATCAAGTGTTTCTTACTGTCTGGCATATTGTACAATGTTTACCAACCTTATTCATGCTACGTGGATGTCAATTGTTTTCCATCATGTGCTGAAGATTCCCAACATTGAATGGTCAGATGGACAGATTTGTTAAAGCAATAAGTCTTGGTTTGAATGGCCATGATGCCTTAGGTCAGACATGTCCGAACCATTCCATATAGGGCCGGTGTGGCTGCAGGTTTTTGTTCCAACCAAGCAGCAGCACACCAAACTGGACTCTATTAATCAACTGATCTCAGTCTTCAGTGTCGATTGGTCAAACTGTGCACTCTTGGTTGGTTGGAACAAAAACCTGCAGCCACACTGACCCTTTGTGGAATAGTTTGGACATGCCTGCCTTAGATGGCTGAAATATTTCTTATATACAGTGCATCACTACACATATAGTAATACCATATTCAGCCTGGAGGGGGCACTGTCAGAACTTCACTTAAAGTACAGCTTGTCACAACATAAATATGATTCAGGCAAATAAAACTGTCCAAGAACTTTCTTTAACTAGGTTGAATTTTCTGATATTTGTTCCTACTTAGTTACAAACTGCAGGTGCAAGAATTCAGAGCCAGGGTCTCAAAGTCATTTTAGTTTAGAACCACATACCCAGACTTAATCTCAAGTGAGTTTGACCAGTAAAATTAAAGTGTAATAATCTATATTTAGTCTAAAGTTTTGTCTTTAGAGTGGAAAAAGTGGAATCATTCAAATATTTAGATCCAAAAATTGTCCTTAAAAATATGAACAGCATGAAATTTCAGAAACATAGGAGCCAGTTTAAAAATAATGACACGCATGCATTACAATTTACAGATCACAGTTGAACTACAAAGGTGTAAAAAATTTAGTAAGAGGCAGATTGTTTTTAAAATTGCACTTCTCTTAAGAAATTTCAGGCTGTTACTTGTTCAGCTTGTTTATATTTTTACCCCAACTTGCAAAGGAGAGGCAAGGGTATTGTTTTTTGTTCATTTTTTTAATTGTATTTGTGATCAACTTTATGAAAAAAAAAATACTGGAACAATTTCCCTGAAATTTTCAGGAAAGTTATGAGGTTGCCCAGAATAGACCCCATTACATTTTGGTGAATGCATGTCAAAGGTCCAGGTCGCCAAAGATGTTTTTGCAATGATAAGACTAAGAGATAGGGCAAATCAGGTAAAACTTTTTTGAGGACTAGGGTTTATTGTCCCAGACACCACTTGTTTGTAAAAGAATAGTTTGTAAAAGTAAAAAATATTCATAGAAATTTGGCATTTTATATTAGTTATGATGGTATTTTCCTGCTCTGATCCACTTGAAATCGAATAGAGAAGATGTGCCCCCTGAATTATTAAAAAAAAAAACTTGATTATTAATTTTGTAGTATAATTTTTAGTATTCCATAAATCCATCCTACAGGTAGGATTGGACCTTTTCATGAGCTGATTTTGGCCATATCTTAAGCATCTCTGATTTGGAGGGATGAAAGAAAAAAAAAAAGGTTCGTAAAGCTAACAAAGTTTGCATAAAAATACTTTTCTTGCTAAATTTTCCCACAGTTAACACAAACTTCGTCCTGTATAAGTGCGTTTGAGACATACAGATTACACCCATCCTCTTTGCCAACCAAAAAGAAGCCCATTCATGAGTCTGTCTCTTCTTATCCACTTTAATGTGTTGCTGCAGAATAAAGAACGCTGTATTATGATTTGCTTTGTTGGAGTTTCCTCAGAGTCAGCAGTTTTATATGCATTGTGTGTGCTTGTGCTCACAACAGAAAATTAAACTCAAATCGCCGTGTATGTGTGTGTGTGTATGTGTGTGTGTCCTTTGTTTTCTCATTTCAACACTGACACGCTTTGATAGATGTCCATGGATCTGGCCATTGACACTGGTTGATAAACCTATGGATCTGGTAGTATAGGGATGATAGATCAGGCTTTAAATAACACATGCCTGTAGATTCACACCCAGGGCCAATATGTAGGAGACCTCATCCCACAGCTGTCTGTTGTGATGAATGACTGGGGACGTCTTTATACTAACTAACCCCTTCAGCTCTTCAAATTCTCCTCAGTTCTTGCTGAGTGTGGATGCTTTGGTGTGTGACGACAAGCTTTTTTTTTTTTCATTTAGATCTCATTATCACTTTTCCCATTTCTGTTTTTTTTTTTTTTTGTGGATTTTTTCAAATATGTGTAAATGTGGACTACAAGTCAACTGTAACAAGCTCCCACATAATACAGCTGGAGCATCCTACTGGAATAAGTTCCCTCAAAGCAATGAGCGCACTTACTGCCCCTGAATGAATGGGATTGGATGCATGTAAACCACCAGATCCAGGCCTAGGAGGCATTGCAGTCATTTTTCCACTGCTTTTTTTCTTTATTAGTAGAGCATGTTCTAAGCGGTGCATTACTGTACACGTTGTATACCAAGTTGTGCTCAAGGCTAAATAATAGAAAAGCTTTCTATGAAACATACAGGATAGTATTAGAGCATTATGTAAACTGGTATTGCTTTGTTTAGCCCTGTAACCGTCTTAATAGAGCTTTTGCTTATAGTTGATAACAGTAAATATGTATGGCTAAAAAGTAGGTTTAGAAGAGAGAATGTAGTTTATGTGTTTAGGCTGTTTTGACATGACTCAACTCTAACTGTTGGTAACTTGTTGGATGTTGATTAATCTGTTAAAATGATTTAAAAAATCACCATTCTTTATTTCATGTTTAAAAAAAATGCTTAGTAATTAATCTATAGTTGTTTGTGTATTTTAATTACAACCCAAAATCCAAAAAAGATGTAGGAATGAAAGTGTTTGTCATATATGCACAATAAGGATACATGTCTATGGCCATGTTCACAATGATATTTTTTTCTTTGCTGTTCAAAGAATACCAATGCACAGTGACTATGATGTTGATTTTCTAATTTCACTGACTTTACAGATACTGTTGGGTAGCAGTTGTCATTCCTGGAGGCAAGACACAACATGAATGAATGAATGAACATAAATGTGTACATTTGTAAATGTGCATTCTTCTTGATTACTCAAAAATACACCTTTTTTCAATTTTCTTTGTTTTTATTATGATATCCCTCAACTTTAATCTCAGCTTTAATGAATATCTATATGGTCAGCAAATTAGTAAAATGCATGGTTTTCCCTCTTTAAAATGGAAAATACAGAGGATAATGTAATAATAAATTATGATAAATTGCGTAGAGAAATTGCATTGGCTCTTTATGGGATAATTTAGATTTTGATCATATGTAGGTCATTCACTCTGAAGTAGTTAATGATGAGTTTAGTGAGTTTATTTCTATTTTACAGAGAAAGTCTTGTAATTTTCTTACACAATGATTAGTTAATGAAATTGTATAAGAAAATTGTGTTAATCAGCATGCCATACAAGTTTTGTTAAAGTACAACAAATTATATGACTAAAATCTAGAGCAAAGCATATTGATGTAACCGATCGGACCTGTTGCTGTTCCAGATACTCACTGTGAGATGTAATTAATTGACATAATTAAGATTGTACAAACACTGGGACAGATTGTGGTCTTCACACATCCCCGTCTCCCCTACCCGAGACCACATGGGTGTCTCCCTGTGGGTTTAATTAATAGACATAGTATTGTCACAGCATCCTGTAGGAGAGCATAATCAAATCATGCTGAGTTATGCTCCACTATGAGCCACCCACTGGGCCAATAATTGATAAGAGACTCCAGTGTGGAAGATTATAAAATTCAACATTTCCACTGCTATTCTTATTGTTACATAAGGTCAAGTCATAGTTGAGGGGGCAGATGTAAGTCAGCGCTGCAGGATGCCTCCTGACAGCAGGTGGGTCTGGTGTAACCCAAACTTGGGTCATATTAGTTCTGGTTGGTGAAGCACCTGAGCCTTTGTTGACCTGAACTACAACTTCCTCTCAGGGTATGTACACATTCCCCAGGATTATCAAGCTTCATTTAAACCAAGGCACAAATCGAAACATGTTGTAAAAGGTTGGAGGGAAGAAGAATAGAATAGAATAGAATAGAATAGAACAGAATAGTCTTTACTGTCAGTACATTTTACACACATGTTAACATAATAATGGATTATATAGCGCTTTTTTTGCCACTCAAAGCGGCCCATCTGACCACCACCAAACATTCATACATCAGTGTCAGAGATACTAGAAGCAAGGAGGTTGAAGTGTCTTGCCCAAGGACACAACAGACCACCCAGGACAGAGTGGGATTTGAACCACTTCCAGCTAACCACTAACCCTTCAGTTACTGGCTGGTTGTCCTGCTCTGCCATGGCCGCCACTATACCTATACTATACCCCCCATTGAAGACACAGTACCCCCCAAAGAGTGAAAAGAATAATAATTTAAAAAAATTATAATAACAATAGAGTACAAGTCAGCTCCCATTTTCACTGCAGGAACATTTTAATGTTGCTATTTCAGAACCTCTTTTTCAGACCATACCATTTTGATATCTGATTTTTGTAGACTACTGCTCTGTTCTTCTGTGGTGGTATGTTTTTGTTTTTTTTTTTTCATAATAGAATTGACCAGGTTTCACAAATCTCAGAGTAATTGTGTTGATTTACTGACACTAGACTATAATAGAACATAGTACTGTGTTACCCCCAGGTCTAATGATGTCTAAAAATGAACCAAATCAAGAGTCCATGAAATAAGCAATTGACTTTTTGTAAATGTATGACTTAGAATAGTGTTTTAGTGTATTTCACTTTCTATCTTTTGGAAGTTGATCAAATTAAATACAATTGGGGATTATGGATATTAACGACTGTTGTCACTTCTGTAAAAAAAATAATTTAAAGATTACTGACGTTTTGTCACATTCTTCCGTCAACTTTGATAAAAGGAAATCACCACTCGTTTTTCTTCTTCTATGGTTGTTTCTCTCCTAATCATTGCAGCGTCAGTTTGTTACGCCCGCCCGTTTACGACCTTCTACTTCCGGTCCATTGGTGCTGAGCTCGCAAAAAATTGAATGAGAATGAATGTAGCGAATCAAGCTAAATTGTGATTCCGTTTGACAAGTGCTCTGAAATTCACATATGATAGCGGTTAATAAGAACTATTTGATGTGGCATAGGTAGGCCACCCGTTTTTGATTGGAAACAAATGTGACGTTAGGTTTAATGTCGGCTTAGTAAGAAACTACAATGCGTCGCGTATGTGACGTCACACTCCGCTCAACTATGGTGTGAAGTCTGTGGTGACATCACACACGCGCCGGGCGTGTAGTCCAAATTATTAATGGGTTTTACTCACAAATGAATCAGGTGTTAGTCAACAGAAGCAGTTGAAACCCACATAAATAATTGTCATTTATCATGAGGTACAACATGTGTGTGATTCAGGGCACACCACACAAACCAGACACAATTTTATTTCCCATTGAATACCACTCATTAATTTTCCGATCTCAGGCCCGGAGCCTCCGGAAAGGGGCGGAGACTTAAGCTCCCATACATAACTAGACTACTACAGTAGCACATTAGATGTGAGTGTGGCATGGCTAGGCTATGAATACAATATCATAATTCTTACTTTTATCTCATGATTGCGACTTTTTTTTAATCTCATGTTTACTTTTAATCACATAATTGTGCATTTTTAATCTCATAATGATAACCTTTTTTTTTAATCTCAGTTGTGACTCTTTTTTCCCATTTTTACTACATTTTCTTTCCATATTCACCATCCCATCCTGAGTAACTGTGACTTGATCAAACACATTTTTACACACTAACTCACTTTTAAAGTTTTTATTTTTGGATACTTTTGAAACTTAAAAAAAATGTCCTGGTTAAATAAGTATTATTTTAAAACATGCAGTTTTACTTAAAAACATGTTGTTGTTTTTTTTTTACTTTATCATGACTGAGAAGTTGTACTTTTTTACTTTTACTTCAGTAAAGGAGTTGAATCTTTTTGACACAAGTATCTGTGCTTCTATTTAAGTACAGAATTGGAGTATTTTGACTACCTCTGTACAAGGGTCCCTTTTGGCTCAGGCTGTGCCCTACCCTGTAAACCCAAATAATTAAATATATTAAGTTGTGAATACTCAAAGTTTCAGAAATAGACTGACTACAAACTACAAACTCAAATGTATTAAGTTGCTGTAACGTGTTCTTCTTTTTAAGTACTTCCAACTAATATTTGTTTATTAAGGGGAACTATTGTGGATATAAGTGAACATAACTTAACAACACAGATGAGGTACAACTTAGTGGAATTAAGTAATTAAATGCTGAGAATGATATTTTACCATTATTTCTGGCATAATAAGGGGGGTTTAAGGCAGGGGTGCTCAATCCTGGTCCTCGACAGCTACTATCCTGCATGTAGCCCTCTTCAAACACATCTGATTCAAATGATAAACCTCTCATCAAACTCTGCAGGAGCCTGATAATGACCGTCAGGTGTGTCTGCTCTCGAGGACCATGGATTGAGCACCCCTGGTCTAAGGACAGGTGATGCTTGGGACTTCATCTATTTCTGTGGTTGATTGTTCTCTCCTGTAAAACCTTGTGAGGCGACGTTGTGATTTGGGGCTCTATAAATAAAATGTAATTGAATTAATAAGTGATATTTTAATTTAAGTAGAATCTAAAATTTAAGTTCCGGATTATTGTATTTTTTTTAATTCATCAACTTAAAATAATAGAGGCAACCGATTGCCATAATTATTATTTTTTTTACTTCTGCTAACTTACAGTGTACCGGCTGCCAGACTCCATGGGCCCCTCGGTGTCCATACCCCATGAAGTCCTCTTACATAATGCAAAAGCCACAGACGGCTCTCGGCGCTTTACTCATCCAAACGAAAAGATTATGTGTGTGGTCCATACACGGACAGTCATAAGTGGTTGGGTGGGAGGTGGGGCGGATCCCTCAAACTGAGAAGACTTAAAGCTCCTGACAAAGCAGAGGAGTTTGTGCAGGATGTGACAGAGCTGGAGCTGTGGGTGCAGGCAGAGGAGCCGGAGCTGTCCGTGGTGCTGAACAGATGCTGCAGCTGCGGCTGTTCGGGTCGCACAGGATCATCCCGGTGTCGGAGATTAGATGTCCTCACCTGTGACACGAGCCGGACGGTAAATTCTTTAATCTCATTGTCCTCCACTTTGTCATTGACACAAAGCAATGTGGTTGTGTTTATTTGTTCAGCAAACTTTTGCAAGTAGCGTTTATAAGTAGGAATCCTTAGTTACATTAGTAGGTTTATATACATTGACTTGTGAAGCCTGAAAGTTTGTGTAAAGAGCATGTTTTACATTTACACCTACAGGTTTTTATTCATTTGTTTATTACATATTTTGATTTACCTTTACAGGCACAAATTAGCAGAAGAGTCAAGAAACAGAATTGTACTTGTGTGAAGTATATTCTATTCTATTCTATTCTATTCTATTCTATTCTATCATGTTATGTTATGTTATATTCTGTTTACTTTAATTTTTTCTATTCTGTTAACTCTAATTTATTCAATTTTTAGTTTATTCTCTTTACCCAAATGTATTATAATCTATTATATTCTGTTAACTATAAATAACTCAATTCTATTCTGTTCTATTTTGTTCTGTTAACTCTAATTTATTCTATTCTGTTCTATTCTATTCTATTCTAGCCAGTTGTAAAAGTAGAAACACATTTATTTCCTATTTTGTCATGACCTGTACCAGGGAATTTATTTAACTTGTAGAATGTTTTACTCTCCTCTACCTGAACATTCAGATTAATGACAGAAATATCACAATAATTAAAAAAAGCAGGACAGAAAGAGGAAACTTTAATAACAGCAGTAACTGTCTTCCCACTGTTCCATCATATTTTAGATCATAAAGGGTTCTCTTTTACATCTTAATGAGTACAGTTTAAGTCAGATAGAAATAGGTAATAAGTAAATAAGTATGAGTGGTGAGTAAATAAAAGGATATATTTGGGCACAACTTTGAAAAAAATACTATTATAAGCAGCATATGTATATAATTTTTATTATTACAGAAAAGATCACTACATATACAATAAAGGAAATGAGGTTAAGGCAGTGTTACGTATTTTGGCTTTGTTTGTTTTGTTTAATTTCACCCTTTTTATTTAGAGAAGTCCTTGACATTTTCAAAGCTGCTGTCGTAATCCACAGTATAAATAAAAGGGAGGTATTACAGGTATTACAGCCATATGTCGCTGCATGTGCTCTGTCATCACAATCCACTGCCACTGCTCTGTAGAGCTGGAGATCCACTTTTTTATCCTGTGTTACGTACAAATTCTTTTATTGCTGCTTTTATCAACTATGTGTCCAGCACAGCTCAGCCTGTATTTAATCTTTCCTTTATGTGTAAATTAGATGTGGTCAGACACCACTGTGAGATTTATCTGCTGCTGAGGAACCAAAGCAAGTCTTCAGTGGAGATCGATGAGCTGTGAAATTGATGTTGTTTCTTCTTTTTTTATTTTTAAAGTTATGTTTGTTTTGCCTCACAGAACAAATGTGCTTAAATCTTTGCTTTCAGTCCAGTGTTATATGATCTGACATATTATAATGGCCTTGTTTAACCATTTAATGAGCTGAAAACATTATAAAACATTGCCTGATCACCATTTAAAAGCCAAGATCAGCATCAGAATTGGACATTTACTGTAGTAGGAGTGGTTTTTGTTTTTAGAATAACTTTTTACATGCTCTTTGGATGGGATAAATATAGACATGTAAAGAAAAAGAAAAGGCTAAAACACTCAGCATATAAACAATGAACTGACTCTATTATTAAAGCCTGGGAAGGAGAAATGTTCTCTATCTGTGAGGAAGGTCTCCAATGGGAAAATGAAACATCAATTATTATAAGGATTATATTATTCTGTCAAAATAGTATTAATATCTAGGTTTGCAGACACATGCAAACTTTCTGTGTATTTTACATGAATGTTCAAATGGGTTTGACAGAGGAAATGACAGAATTAACTATTTTATTCAGCTTTGTTCCTTGCATGTTGCTATAAAATAATAGTTTTTTTTTTAATCCAAAAGTACTCTCCAGTATATGACAAATACGGTGGTCTGTATTGTCTGTATTGAGCGTCTAATGTGATTTTTTAAACTATTCCATATCATCAAAATCATATGCAAGAACACTAGTAAATATTTATTTAAGTGGTGTATTTTCCAGACTATAAGGCACGCTTAAAACCCTTTAATTTTCTCAAAAAATGACAGTGCACCTTATATTACAGAGTGCATTATACATGGATGAATTCTGGTTGTGCTTAGTGACTTGGAAGCAATTTTGTGTCGTACAAAGTGCAGTAAAACATACTGTATGTCACCATAATATTACAGTTTGTGTATAAGGACTGAACTGAAAAAGTATTGTGTTGTATTTTATGTGTTGAACACTTTTGACAGTTATTGTGATTACATCAACATTTGATTTAGCAGAATAAAAGTGTTTTGTTCCAACTCAACAAGGTTAGGAGTTATTGTGAATACACTCATTCATGTTTGAACAAAGGTGAGAGTTATTGTGAATGTGTTTCATAAAGTTTGACTGACTTATTTGGTTGTTTTATTTCACTTAATGTGCCTTATAGTCCAGTACACTTTATATGTGAAAAATAAACCATTCATTGACAGTGGGCCTTATAATCCAATGCCCCCTATAGTGCAAAAATACAATATTTATATCCTGATATTTTGTGATAACAGAGCTTAAATGGACGTACATATAAACATCAAGAAACAAATAGGTTGTACCAAACACAAACTCCAAAATACTATGAATCCAACATGACAGTAAAGACAAGTGCACATATAAAACTAGATCACTCTGAGAGCGCAGACCTCCACGAAGCAGCACAAGTCTGCCAAGGTTTGGATCTGGATGTGCATAACTTATTTGTAAACTAGTGTTGCATGTTCCCTACTTATTTATTTTATTGGTCATTACCAATCCTTTAGAGGGTTTAACAAAATTCAAAGAAATCCTTGGTCCCGTTTTTGAAATATGGCCATTTCAATATTTGACCACGTATGACATCACTCTGACCTTATGTAACGTCGCACAACAACCAAATGTCACATGTTAGATTTAATGTTAAATATGAAGCACAAGATATTGTTGGATTTAACAAAATCTGTCAATAAACCTGCTTTAAGGTAAAGGTCATACATTTTGCAAATATATCATTCGCTTGACGTCATAGGACATCAAAACGTGATGTCATCGAGCCTGTCTGTTATCTCATCTTATCTATCTCATCTGGATTTTGACCTTTGACTTTAATAGCTCAAAATGTAATGGTTTCTTCCTTCACACATTATCAATCATCTCTGAAAGTTTCATCAAAATCCATTCTTAACTTTATGAGTTATTTTGCTGACAAACAAACAGACAGACAGACAAACATACGTGCAGTAAAACATAACCTCCTTCGCAGAGGTAATAAAAAAACATGTAGACAAGAAGCAGCAGATGGTTCATATTTTGTCTGGAGCTGCTGTTCTCATTGGTCACATTGCTCTAGTGTTGTTCCGTGCTCTTTTTTGGCCTGTAGTGTAAACGTCACAACTGTCCATTTGACTATTAAGTTTTGTTCAGTTTAGCCTCTGCTCTCCTTACACGCTTCTACCTGAAGTCTCCTGCCTTATGTAACCACAAGCCATTTGATAATTGACACTGAGGCAGGCAGTTCCTTTCATTATGTCTTCAGGTCCCCTATTAAAATAGCGCGTGGCCCTTTAGACCCATCAGGCAGGAGCTATCAATGCGTCTTTGTGAGGATCGACAGGGTGGTAAGGAGGGGCACGGTGCCTCCTGGAATAGAATATGCTGACTGGGGAGTGCACCTACTGCAGGAAATATCTGTCCACTCCACCAGCCATTAAAGAGGCTACGGAGAGTGTTTCTGAGGAGAGTGCAGCAGGGCCCTTCAACTCTCTGAGGGGTTTATCCACATTTTCTCCTCCGTCATGAGTGTGTGATTTATTTATCTGGTACCTGAGCTTAGAAACGGGGTAGTGCTTCTGTGCTGTCTCAGTCTTTTTTCTTGCAGAAAGCATGAAATGATTAGATAGGATATGTGATAACAATGTAAAAGCAAGTGTGTTTGGAATGTGTGCTGCCAGGGACACTGATGAACAGAGGCGGGAAGTAACTAAGTAAAAGTACTTCATTACTGTACTTAAGTTGATTTTTTTTTATATCTGTACTTTACTTGAGTATTTATTTTTCTGACAAGTTTTTACTTTTATTTCTTACATTTGTTCATACATATCTGTACTTTATACTCCTAACATTCTTAGAATAGACTCATTACTTTTTCAAACTAAACAGATGTGACAGTAGGAAAAATAAGTGTCTTCAGTAGAAAATCAGTGGAGGAGAAAACTTGTGACTTTCTATATTATAATTATGACTTTTGTTTCATATTTTTGACTTTTTATCTCACAATGTTGACTTTACCTCATAATTATGCATTTCTTATCTCATATTTACAACTTTTTATCTCATAATTTTAGATTTTTTTTATTTCATTATTTTGACTTAAAATCTTAAAATGATGACTTTATCTTAATTGCGACTTTTTTCACCCCATTTTTCCTAAATTTCCTCTCCATACCCATAAAATTGAGTACTGCGACCAGATCAAACACATTATCTACACAATAACTCACATTTAAGAGCTTTAGTTTTGAATACTTTTGAAACCTTTATGATTTTTACTTGTTAAATAAGTAATATTTCATCTGTGCCAAAAATGTATTTTAACTTTTTACTTGTACTTTTTTTTTTTTTTTTTTTTTTACTTTTACTTAAGTCAAGGAGTTGACTCAGTACTTCCACTTTTATCAGAGTATTTTTTACACCAGTAGCTGTACTTGTACTTAAGTACAGAATGTGAGTACTTTGACCACCTCTGCTGATGAAGGTTTGTATTTAGGTGAAAGGACTTCACAGAGACCCTGAAACAGTAAAAATCTATAATGCCTGACATGTTCCAAGGCCTCTGTTGAGGTCTGAATCCCCTGAATCATTCAGATTTTCAGCCCGTTCAGCACCTCTGCATGCTGAAAACTCACTTACTCATGTTGTGACTGATCTCTTTTTTTCCCAAAGGTAACCTGATGAGGATTCCCAAGGAGGTTCCTAGTGACGAAAGATGGAGAAGTAAATATTTCTCCAAGAAATCGAGCACTTAATCCAACACAGTATGACTGATCTGGGAACAAAAATGTCCTTTGAGGCCCTGCAACGCCAATAATTCACTCTAAGCAGTTTGATTGATCTATAGTGCATCTTCAGCGTCTCGACTGAGATTTACACTCAACTCTCAATCTTCAATTTGTCACGAGAACAACCCCCCATAAGTGCTACTATTGTTTGACACAATAACATTTCCCACTGCCACTGTGGGCCACGCAGAAGATGAAATGATGTTCTGCTTTTTGTATTGTTGGTTTATGTGAGCAAGGAAGTGCATGTCAGGAAGAGAAAGCAACACCATCCAGTTCAATCTAATTAAATGTTGCTGAACATGCCTCGGCCTGCTGCTGCGACTCACCAGAGGGCTTATTAATTTGCACTGCTGATTTTTCCCTGTTTTACTTTCACTGCTACAGTTCGTTCATTTGCCCTCAGGCATATGTGGAAACACTGTGGTTGGGTTTAATTTGCTGAATCTGCTGACAGATACCACAGTGCCATATTCCTCTGGGTGCAAATATCACACCCAAGAACACCAGTGACTATGCTGAGCCATGATGACCTTCATCATATTTAAGAGCAGAGCAAAAGTGGAACAATAATCAACTTTACTTTTCAAAACATTCCCTCATTTTCAAGATGAGTGACACCAACTACTGGGTTGTGGACTATGACCTCTCCTCCCCAGCTCCGCCTGCCTTCCCCAGAGGCTCCACGGTGCTGCATCCCATGGAGGGCCACGGTGAGCAGGGGTCTGCTCTGTGTTTCGTGGGCCTCCTTGTGCTGTTGTTGCTGTTCCTCCTTGTTCGTTGTGTCCGTATCTTATTAGACCCCTACAGCAGCATGCCTGCATCCTCATGGACGGACCATAAGGAGGGGCTGGACAGAGGACAGTTTGATTACGCACTGGTGTAAAAACCAGCGGACAAAGAGGAATGGATATATGTCATGGTTTTTCTAACGTACTTTTTATTGATGCTGTTTGTTCGAGAGTCTGGAAAAGCATCTTCGTCCAAAGTTTCATCCCATAAACCTGGAAAAAAAAACTCAGCATGTCACCTCTGTTTGTTGTATGCTTGTGTTAATGCAAGCTGTCAGTTGTCTCGTTCAAGATAAGAGAACGAAAAGCATTCAACGGAAGCTGTGTATGGATTAAAAGCTGCAAAGCAGAGAGAAATTGGAGCAGATGCAGCAGCAGCGGCCATGTGTCCATCTGAATTTACAGTAATTAATGAATTATTGCAGACTTGTGGTGTGTCTGATGGTTACACAGCAGGTTTCTGAGTGACAAACATTGAAGGAACAGAACAATCTCTTACCAGAGCAGTGCGGTGTGGCTTCTGTTTATCATATCATTTTAGTAATTCTGTAATGTTTTTACAAATCCCAGAGCTGGACTGGAAATTGAGAGCAGTGCTGCAGCAAGAACTGTCTTAATTAAATAAAAGAGGGTTTAAATGAGTTTAGGGCAGACATGGAAGTCATTTGTGTGGTTACTTTATGTTAAGTCAAGAGTGTAAAGTTTCCCTTTGGGTTATTGTGTATTTCTATCAAACCTAGAACAGGCAGTTTGCCTTCAAGGTGTGACAGATGAGTCACACATGTTTGTTATTACTGAGCAGGAAGTTCAGCTGAACCAAAAATGTAGAAGATGTCATAGTTTCTCTGAAACTTAAACCCTTTTGTTTCTAATTTCTCTATTTTGATGTAAACCCTGCTGGATGTTATGTAGAATTTGTACCTTCAGTAAGATGATCCTCAGGTAAAAATGACTTAATTAACCAAAGCCTCTATAACTTGAGGACAACTGCCTCCTAAAACTGTTTGTATCACTATTTATTTTAAAGTATTTGTGCCCTAAAATATAATCTTATTACACATGAAGGGGTAAAGTTTATAATACATCACACATAATAGAGCATATTTTATTTGGGTTTTTTCTATTTCATGTTGCCATCCCTTTAAGAGGCTTATGGGGCTCAGTGTGGAGGGTCAGAACATTGACTGAATATGTGTCATATAAAGGTATGATTATAAAATGCATGTACACTAATTTCCCCTTCTAATCCTTTAGGCCCCTTCTGGTGCACCAGCCAAATCTGTTCAACAGTGCCTGTAGGAATATGAGAAAAGCTATTATCTCTTTCATACTAATGTTACTGCTCCTTTTGCCACTTGTTTTGTAATGTTATTTCTGCCCCTGATGAAATGTAAAAGCCCTTTGTATACGTGGCTCTGATACTCTTGATAAATAACATTTAATAGTGATTTATCTAAGTGTTTCCATAATGCAAATCAAAAATACTATTTAATAAAATACTAAGCTATTGTATATGGTAAAACCTCCTGGATGTTAAGTTTTGTTTTTTTTTTAAATACATATTTTCCTAATGTTTCTTTATTACATATTTTTAATGAAATAAAGCCTTGTGTTTTGCATTTCTTTTTAAGTGTCAAATTATTTTACCTTCTCAAACACACACACACACACACACACACACACACACACTCACACACATACTTGTTTCCATGTCTCATGAGGACCAAGTTTGTCAAGAGTGTCAGACATATTAAAATAATAATAAAAATTTGAAAATGTAATAAACAAAAAAATTATGAAGTAAAAAGGAATGAATAAAAAATAATTTGATTTATTTATATTTAACCCTTGTGGCGACTTGAATTTTGGTCCCCATATTGTCAGAGGTCCCCATGGTGTAACAGTGTAAACACATTAATGTCCCCATAAAGATAGAAATACAAGGACACACACACGAAGGCAGTAAATGCCACCTACAAATACAAATGCACATAAACATTTAGTAGGCTTCTCTCAAATCAATATTAGCGAGATTTAGAGCAAATGAAATCAATTGAAGGATCAATACGAGGCTCGTAAAGACACACAGCAGATTAATTCACAAGAGTTGACACTCCCATCCCCGCATCATCAAATACTCTATATCTCTACATGATCAGATCACTCTGATTGGTTAAAGACAAAAATTTAAATATGATATTTTTAGATTCACACCACCTCCACATTCAGGAAAAGAAAAGTAACAGGGAAATAGTTTAATATTTTGAATATGCATTTCCTGTGTTTTTTTTTCTCCATGATGTACCAGTGTATTTTCCCTACAACTGTATTGCATTAATCACATTCCTGCTACATCTTTGTTTCACATTTCACACTCAAAAACTTTGGAATATTATTGACCTCTTCTGGAATATTTGAGAACTACAGGTATCTATCATGTAAACACAGACTCCTGTGTATTTTGAGTTCATGAAGACAGTTAAATATACATTATAGAAAAGTTAGGTCATGGTTGGAAAATGGAAAACTGTGAACATTGTGTGCATTCTTAGTGTTTATTCTGGAACCTCCATATAATCCTGTATTAAAAAGCTATATACAGGTTAAGTATATACACTGTTGCTCATAAAGCTGGAATAATTTTGCTCACAAACATATTCCTCTTTTTTTATTCCTGTTTATACACATCAGTAATCACCTTTGATCCGGTTCAGTGATTATTTACTGAGTCCCAGTTACACTTCTTACTTTACTATTGTAGTAATTGTTGTTTACTTTACTATCAACAATAAATCACTTTATCGCTTTATGAGCAACAGTGTCTATGTGAAGTCCTTATTTAATTCTGCTTAGAAAATGTCTCAATTTCTACCAGTATCACATAACTAGCCATAAGTAGACATATAAACATATTTAATCCTACATTCAGGGTAAATAACATTTAGACATTGACACAAATTATGTCATTTTGCCAGATTTTTTTTTATAATAGGAGTGTGTACTTTTGAGTTGTGTTGCTGTCCAAATATTTATTGACATGAGTGTAAAATAATAATAAAGATTCCTGAAGATAGTTACTGGTAATACCATCAGGCTCCATTTAATTTTCTATCTATAATTCAGCAAATCTCTGTCTGTAGTGTGTCTGTTTGACTGTGGAACACTTAACACCTGCACAACTCCTGACTTTCTAGTACTATGGCAGAGTGCAGTGCAAAGTTTCACGCCGTTACAACATACAACAACCAAGATATTAAACTAACTTAATTTGTCTTTCTAACTTTGCTGCTACTTTGCATTGCCACATTCCTGATTTGGCTACAGCTGCACCGTAGTGCATTATTAATGACACCTCATTGCTGTTAATGGACTATCACAAGGTCCAGCGTTTCTCATACATAGAGTAATTTGTGGCACAGCATCAAAGAATGAACATGATTCTGTCTATCTCACTCACACACAGAAAGCGAGCAAGAGAGTTGGGTGCTGAAAGTCAGTGTAGGTATGGAACCGGGGTAAACATTAACGGTAGTAACCAAACCGAAATCGAATGTGAATTTCAGTACCACACATGCAGCTGTTGTTTAATTACACCCTCTCTTCACTGTTAAACGGAAGCGCGCACGCGGCAGCGCACACAAGCACGTGAAGGCGAAATGTACAGTTACAGTTCACAGAAAGTTCCAGATGCTTCCATATGCTACAGGTGTTAAATACATTTACATGTAAAGACTGGAATACGACTGATTTAATGAAGCACTTGGTGACACAGTGTTTACTCAAGCCTCTGTGAAGAGCTAAGTAGCCTAGCACTGTGCTAATAGCACTAGCTTAACACTGTGCTAATAGCTCACTTGGAAATGACCGACGCAACTGTGCAGATATTGGACCATGTATGTGAATTCCTCAACTGGTGACATGAGATGTGGTGCTAGCTTAATAATAATAATAATAATAATAATAATAATAATAATAATAATAATAATAATAATAATAATAATAATAATAATAATAATAATAATAGTAATAATAATAATAATAATAATGATGATGATGATGATGATAATGACAGTTAATGGGGGGGGGCTCCTTTCAACTCATTTCACCCACTTCCACAACACATTAGTAGCAAACAATCTCATATTTTCTACGGGTTCTGCACTAGCTTAAATTGATTATGAATACTGCATTCAAATTATACAAATCAAAAAGGAACTCAATACAAACCCAAAGTCACAGATATATGCCAATGACACTGAGTGATGATGCCTTTAGGTTACTTGCATCATTTCCATCCTTGTTATCTTGTATTTCATCTTTTTGCTTTGTTTGTTATTTGTTATTTCTCTCACTGTACTGTTTTCATCACATTATATCTTTGATGTTGTTTTCACCTTTTTAGGTCTTTTTAGTTGTTTTTATCTTGTTGTTTTAGACTGTTTTTCTTCCTTTCTTTTTTATCACTGAGGCCACATGGGCGTGCACAGATCACCATTCATTAACTCTTGTATCACATATCTGTCTGACATTTTATTATTTATTTTATGAACCTTATACTGCTTATCATATATCATACAGGTATCTCTGTCTATTCATACTGTTTATCCTCTGACAATTTTGCACAGTTTTGCGCATCCTGTATGTACATCCATTTACCTCAGATAGTTTGTAAAATTACCAGATGTTGCACATTATGCTAATAAATCATTTAATCTTAGCAATAGTATTATATATTTATATACTTTTAAGCTCTTCTCCTCCTGGGCCATCTTTTAAAAATTCCAATATTCTTTGGTGGCTGTAACTTCCTAGTTAAATTATTCGATTTTTTATATTTATACTTTTCTACTTATATTAAACTCTTGTGGCATGTATTCTGTACATTCCATTGTACAGGGAAACCTCTTTCTTTAATCCTAGTGGTGTGATTTATATTGCCAGATATTTGC
Source organism: Siphamia tubifer (assembly GCA_020466265.1). Taxonomy (NCBI): domain Eukaryota; kingdom Metazoa; phylum Chordata; class Actinopteri; order Kurtiformes; family Apogonidae; genus Siphamia; species Siphamia tubifer. The sequence goes on along the minus strand of CM035799.1, from coordinate 17,839,608 downwards.
CAGTACACACCCCTTATGACAACAAAAACGTTTATTCTTGAATCTCAATATCATTTTGTATTTTACTTTCAATGGGTGACCCAGTCAATACAGTTAAGTTTTGGAAAGTTTTAATTAGTTGTTATAAGGAGTTAGCTTGTATTACCAGAAGAAACATCAGTACTTTTAGACTCTGTCTGAGCTGCCAATCTGAAAACTCAATCATACTGCAAGAACAAAAACACCTTTTCTGTTACATATCAAAACTCTCATCTTGATATTCAGGTTTTTTCACAGTTATCAGGAACAAAATCTGCACTAAAACCTCCTCTGCACTTTATCAGGCTCTAACAGATGGTCTGAATCATAGTGTGACACTCCCTCCTCATTAGTCCAGTAACAGGACTGATTTGTGCTCCAGTGGGCTCCGACAATTGACCTACAACAAAGGCACTCAGTTCTTATGACACTCTAACAGGCCGCACACACAAACAAAAATGGAAATGTGCACACAGGTATGCAAATAACAGCTTTGATCATGGAAAAATAAGCATTTTTTAAATCATCTCATAAAACAGCACTTAATGATGTATTTAAATAAACTTCTTAATGGTACTTAGATCTATTTAACTTAGAGAATATTTTTTGAAGAAAATCAGCAGTGAGGATGGTGTTGTTCATTTCACTCATCTCATACAGTATGCAAATAACTTTTGGTGTTTGCACAACACACTTTTCTGGAATTATAGCCCCATAGACACATAGAGAGACACAAAAACACACACAAATGCAACATAAGTAAAACACAGACCACACCCACAGTCATGCAAATTACCCTCAGCCCTTTAGCAACAAACACAAGCACACACTTATATCATGTACTGGTTTACACTAATGATTCAGCCCGGGATTGCCATGTTATTGTGACAAAGAGAAGAATAGGGGTGTCTGCATAACAGTGGTGATCTTACCAGCAGACAGTCAGAAAAAAGAAATTTCTATCAGTGGGGAAGTGGGTTCAGCAGGAGGATAGTGTATGGAGGTCACCATAGTGTTTTTCTGTAAGTTTGAGAGCAGCATCTGCCTCAATATGTACTTTTAACAGTTAGAAAAAATTATATAACCTGCAACTCTTTGAATGTTTAAGCCTTGGAAAAACTGAATTAATTCTGTGTGCAGGATACATTTTCTGAGAGGATTGCAGCATGAGGAAAACTGCATTATGTTAAAATTATTATTTACAAAAATAATAGATGATTTTTGTCAAATTGAAAAATTGTCATATGTCACAGACCAAATAGGATGTATAAGAGCAGAGTTGGTCAAAGTACTCCCAGTCTGTTCTTAAGTAGAAGTACAGCTACTTGTGTGGAAAAAAAAATTCTGGTAAAAGTATGTACTGATTCAAGACCTTTACTGAAGTAAAAGTAAAAAACTAGAACTTCTCAACTGATAGCTTTAAAAACAATTGCTGGACAAAGTTGTGAAAAGACAACATGAGTTTGACAGAACAGTTAGTTTTTTTTTCTTGTCTTTTAATAGGTGGAAAGACAAAATATTTCAATAACAAGTATTAAAACTGATAATGACAGGCTTATCTGAAAAATAATTAAGACTCCGAGAATACAATATTGATGAAGAATTGGAGTTGTGCTGAATTACAGAAAATAACTACTGGTCTATTTAATACAAAGCTGTGTATATGTTGTATAATACACAAGTGAAATCTGTGTATAATCTAGGCTTTATAAATCTTCATTCTAAGGTCTGCTAAATGTAAACTTTTAATATTGAGTTTTAGATTAGTTGGACAAAATAAACCCTGGTGTTACACAGGATGTACATAAAAATCACCAGGTTGATATGACAGGATTATGGATCTATTAGCCTACAATAAATATGAGCTGCTTTTATTAAACCGAAGGTATGAAAATTTAAGTGTTTATTTGTTGTCAATGGTGATTTAATGGATTATAACCGCCCCTTTGAGTTTGAGATGCCCCTGGTGGTTCATCCACAGCTCAGTCTGTAAATCGTACAGTCCTAATGAAGACAGAACTCATACACCGGAAGCCATCAGAATAAAAGCACAATTATATTAAACATAATGAAAGGTGACACCTGAGATTATCCTACACATATATCAAGACTTTTATTTTGTTATTTGAAATTTTATAATACATTTAAACTTCGATTACGTCCTTTTTATACGATTTGCCGAGCCGCACGTTTATAAAGGTATCTTATTTTGAAAGTGCAGTGATCATCTTCTTCTGGTGTAGATTAACTTGACTGTAAACCGTGATCCATCGCTCACTTCTCCTCCCGTGTCGTCGGCAGGATCTAGAGGCAGTGAGGCGCATCTTCAGTCCAACAACTAACAGAACAGAAACAAAATCACAGCTTAAGGAGTATTTTCTGATCCTCATCCAGTTGTTCACCTCCTCAGACCTTCATCCAGGTGAGACTCTGCTCTGTAGTCCATTTTTGTCTGGACAACTCAGATTAATGTAGTTGGAGCTGCACTGGACCTGTTTGTTTCCAGCCTATTAGTCTGCTTTACATACAGCACACTACTCTTAAGGCTGTTTTAATGTCTGCTATGTCTGTTATACTTGAGTTCTATACAAAATGCATTCTCACAGTAGACATTACAGCATGGCTTTCTTGTTATATTATTAAAATGGACTCACCAGATGTGAAATGTTGCATTAATAAGTCTTGCTGTTATTGTCTTGGTAACCCAATACTTCATGTATGTTATCAAGATGCACTTAGTTATTAAGATTGCATCATTATTTTCAAAACTGTATATAACAAGTGAAATCTACATAGTAATGTAAAGTTTATGTCTACAAAAGCCTACTGGATGTAAAGTCATGAGTAGGTTTTAAATTTGATCAAAATAATCTCTCATGATGTAATTAAAAGGCACCAGGTAATGTTAATTAAACTTAATGTTACCAAAGATGGACCCAACAGATATGATATTTTCCATTAACACATAGCAGGCTTTTTTTTAAAAATGATTTTAATAACTATCCTGCGCTTGAGTCCAAAAATAATGTTGCTAGGGTTAAATTTTATATATTTTTGTATTGTTTTTTGTTATATATTTAAGATGGACCTACCAGATATATCTTTCATTAATACGTCTTTTAAATTGATTTGAGAACCTAATACTTCATTTATGTTATTATGATACTCTGCTTTGGTGTGTTTAATAGAGAGCCATAACCTCCCATTTAGTGTAGGCTTCTTCTCTCATCACCTCCATCTTTTTTGTCCACAGCATGATGAACCTGCTCCCTGACGTTTGGAGACAAGACTTCTGGCTTCCTCCAGGGGTGACCTGGAAAGACATGGAACAGTTGTCCTCCTCTGACCGGCCGCAACCCTTGGATCTGCTCCTATCTCTGCCCCTCGCTTTGGCCTTCATTGCCTTGCGTTATCTGTTTGAGAGGTAAAATGCTCCTCATCTTGTTTCGGCGATATTTTAAGCTGGCTTTGACACATTAACACCAGCACAACACCCTTTTGAGGATCACAATCTGATGAGGTCACTGTGAAAAAAACAAATCAATTTGAATAGTTTTTCTAGTTACAATGGGCTCCATTTCCTGATTATGACTAGGTAAGCAGCTCCTATGGGAGGATGCTTCGTTTGTAAGAGGATATGAGCTGTGGGGCAGTGAGCAGGTGTTTTGGCAGGACAGGTTGTCGTCTCATTAGTCTGTTCTGGCTCAGGTGTACACTTTCTTTTTCACAAATAAAGAGATCCAAGGCAGGATTATGAACAACAACCAAAAAGCCTTTATTTAGATGGCAGATGGCTCTTAGGAGAACTGTTTGTGCTGCTACCTGTGGGTTGTAACCCAGTTTTATTTCACTACGTTATAAGCATGAACTGTAGTTTTATAGATTCTTCATGAAAAAGACATTGGAATAAACATTTTATGTCCGAAAAGTACCTTGGATTTAAAATGTTTACTTACCAAAGAACGCTATTATCACTCACGTTTACAATGTTTTTTCCCTTTTATTTCCATTTTCTTCGTATTAAAATGGTGTTAACTGTCGACTGTAGAGAGATCATATGTTCACACATATTGTCAACTCTGTTTCTTTGCTGTTGTATCATTGACAGGAGTAACTGTTTGGCTCTTAAAGCCTGGTTAAGGACTGTTTTAATGCTTACTTTTACACAAACATTGCACGTATATGACATAATTTAACCTGACAGTTTTTTGATTAGTTACATGTACAATAAAGTACGAATAAACAGCTACAGCCCGTCACCCTGCACCTTCTGTCTGTGTTATGCCATTACATTGTCTTTTGTTCCCCTGCCCTCAGGTTTTGTGCCCCACCCATGGGCAGATGTTTGGGGGTAAGGAACAGGATACAAGTGACTGCTGCCCCCTCCCCAAAGCTGGAGTCATATTACACCCAGCAAAGCAGAAGGCCATCACAGGTTAGTGTTGATTATTAATCCAGAGGAAGTTAACGAAACACTAAAGGCAGGACTGGTTTGTAAAAATGTCAAATGAGACTTTACTTCCCCTTCTCAAACACAGAAGTGCATTAATACATTTATTCATATTTTCTACTTAAGTGTATTTTCAGATATTTGATACTTGAGTTTTTCCATTTTGTTCTTTGTTATGTTCTGTAATTCAGAGGCTAATATACTTTTTGATACATTTGTCCAGATTCAGTTATCATTATAGGGGAAGTACTTGAACACATTCAAAATTAAATCTTTTTATTTCACAAAAAATATAGACTGGGGCATATATGAGTTGTTAATATCTCCACTTAATAGTTATTTTTCCTCTAAATACCTCACACTGTCTCAATAAATTGTTTAAGAAATGTCTAATCCACCCAATATGCCACCAAAAATCAAAGATTAGAGAAAAATACAAAACTTGAAACTTTTTTTCTTTGTTACTCTACCATTAATAATGTGATGAACCCTGTATGTGTGTTTTAAATGGATAATGTAGCAACAAGACTAACATGTTTTTCTAACACTTTTTCTTTAGTTTTAATGATGTAATGAGAATAACAAAATCTATGCATTTACATTGCCGCTTTAATTACATTTCATTGAACCTATGAACCTTTACACTATGGTTTTTATGCTGAACTTTTACTTGGAATGTAATGATTATACTTTGTGGTTTTGATCATTCTTATATAGTAAATGATATGAAAACTTCTTCCTTAACTGGTGAGGAGTAATCTACAGTTGGATCATGGTCTGTTGGAGCAGAGTCATAGTATGGGTGTTGTGATGGCAACACATCCTTGTTCCTGGAAAAGCCAGCCTGGGGGAAAACACAGAATCACACATTCAGAGAACAGGCAACAGAGCAACACGCCCGCCATTGTGTCATTTATTAAGGCTTTTAACCTGACCCTTGTCTCCCAGCCTCCAGTTAGAATTTAAATACAAACGCGCCGACAATTCTTATTTCATTTCTCTATGATTTTACAAGTATGTTAGATCCTTAGTGACTCTGCATGATATGATCCAGGCTAAACAATATATCTACTGTGCATCATCTTCTATTTAGAACATGGTCAAATGATCATATTGTATTACGGCTATTTTCACTCATGTGTGTTAAACACTTTTATTCATTGTGCACCTGCATCCTTGAATAGAAAGAGGTTTTATGTGTAGTGTATTATTTTCAGTGCTGTTATTCTTACGTTTTTTTTTTTATTCTTACATTTTTATTGTTTATTGTCTTCCAGTTTCTGTTGTTTTTAATCATCATTGTAGATATATGTGCATATATACTCATTATTTAGGTTTTATTGTTTACAGAATAACATTTTTACTGTTTTATCACTGTGGTTTGTTATTTTTGCATCTATAAATAATGTATAAAAAATGCAAATAAGACTATTGCAAATGTTTTAACTCTCAATGGGACAATGTCATTTAAAGATGACATTTTAAAAAACAGTTTTAAAAAATAACACGAACCTCTAACCAATTATATTGTACCATAAATTTCAAAGAATCTAGAATTTAATTTCACTGCTTTTGATTTTTGTGGGAGTTGAACCACATTTCATCTGTAGTCGTCCATTCAACCTTATATTCGTCAACCTTTCAGAATTCATAACTAAAATTAATTTTTTAATATATATTTTTTAGGATTTTAGAATCATTATGAAATTAAATGTTCTAAGTGTTTTTTCAGTCAAATATGTTCATGGATAATGAAGCCATTGTTCTTTTATCAAGAGTTTTTACATTAAGAATTCATGAAAAAAAATATATACTCTAACAGGACAAAGTCATTTCTGAATTTTTGGGGGGGCTTAATATAATTAAAAGCAAAGGTCATTCTTTTTTTTCATGAATTTCCTTAATAATTATTTTAACTGGTGTATGATGCTAAATAACTATCTTACTAATTGATCTATAAAGCATGACATCCTTTTCCTCTGTCAGTTCTTCATTTATTTCTGCCCTCCTTGATTCAATCCAAGTCATTTTGTTTTTTCTTCATCTTAACCCATAATAATTCATGTCTTACTCTCCTGTTGTTGCAGAGTGAAGTTATCAGTTTAATGTCACAGTGCGGTAAAACCCAGAGGCAGATTGAGACGTGGTTCAGACTCCGCAGGAACCAAGACAGACCCTGTCGAACCAAGAAGTTTGGAGAAGCTGCGTAAGTACAGCCTCCACACCCAGCCAGCATGACCACATGGGCCTCAGAAGGGTTATATTTGGGCTGCATATAGGGGTCCCACATGGATTTCTCGTCAGATTGCATGGTGGCCCACATGTTCAGAATCAGAGATCTGAATATCTCTTTTTATTTATTTTTCACAATTTTTATGCCATGACATGTATTTGCTGTCATGTTATTTGCACTACTTAAATTCTATGTTTTACATATATCTTAGTTTGCAACACTTTTTATTTTGTAATGTAAATAACTGTACCTTTTACTGATATTTGTTGTCTTTCTGAAAATTGCTGTGCTGAACCTGAGAGCTCTACCTCAATTTTGTTGTACTTGGTACAATGACAAGTAGAAAAGCATTCTGAGAGCGCAGACCCCCGCCAAGATAGACCCCCCCCTCCCCAATCTAAATCTAATCATTTGTAGATCTCCCTATTACCAACCTACCCTGAAAATGTCATCAAAATATGTCCATAAGTTTTGGAGTTATCTTGCTAACTAACTAACTGACAGACAGACAGACAGACAGACAGACAAAGGCCGGCACAAACATTACCTCCTTGGCGGAGATAATAAAGAGATTCTGATTCTGATTCTGATATGAGTAAACACATGTGGGGCCACCACAGGTCAGCAAATGTAACCCATCTTGGGCCCACATGGACATGCTGACTGGAATATGGACCTTTTATTTCATTGGGGAGTTGTTATTAAAAGTCTGTCTTTTCCAAGCTGTGTCCTGGTCGTTTCAATGTTAAAATTCCCTTGTTTTACAGCTGGAGGTTCTTTTTCTATATTTCGGCCTTTGTGGTTGGATTGACCTGTTTGATTGATGTAAGTTTTACAATAATCATTACATGACAACGCATCACTAATCCTGAAACTAGTGAGGTTTTCTTTATTTATAAAGCACTTTAAAAACAGCACAGTTGGCCAAAGTACTATACACACATAAAATAATTAATAAAACAAAAAAAAAAAACAATAAAAGTAATTATACATTAAGACTATAAAAGCCAACCTCTCACACTGAGTTAAAAGCCAAAACCGGAAAAAAAAAAAAAAAAACCTTTTAAAAGTAGATTTAAACAGAGAAATTGAGTCAACTTGCCTGATGTACAAAGGTAATTTGTTCCACAGTTTTGGGGCCTTACTACAAATATGAAGGTTATCACTGTTACTTTCTACTTGTTGTATCAACAGAGACCCTGGTTTTGGAACCTCAGGGAGTGTTGGAGGCAGTATCCCATACAGGTGAATCTTTATTTCTCACTGCTTTGATTAATCAGATATTGTCCAATTAAAAAATGTTGAGGAAATTACAGCTAGTTATTAAAATATGCACATAAGGATGTAAATGATTTTTAATTTGAAACCTGTTGACTGTGATGTGGTTTTAAAATAATTTTCCCCATGGAGGAAATTAACATATGAACAAGTGAACTAATCTGCTTCCTCATACTTATCTCATACATCAAATAACTCCAAAAACATTATCAGATACTCCTGTTGTAATTTGCCGTGTTTTGTAGAAGTACTTTCATTCTTTAAAATAAAACACACAACTAAATATAACACAGATAAATATAATAATTCACAACCTATATTACCTGAACTTTTAACACTCTTATCTGTGACCATCTGCTCCTGTGTAAGATAGACTATTTTAATGGTATAACATTTTCTCTGCAGCCTATGGAGAGAGCTCATTACTGGTACTACATGTTAGAGCTGGGTTTTTATGGCTCTCTGCTGCTCCGGATCTCTGTGGATATCAAGAGGAAGGTGATGACCTCAACATCCATTCAAATCTAAATTTAATTCAAATGAGTCCTTGTGCAGTTGGTTGTTTTGTTCTGTTTTGCAACACATACAGGAGCTCATATTCATTATAAAACACTGGACTCATGTTAGTGCATTTGGGTCATATTTCATATTAAGTGCACTTCTGATAGTAATGATTGACCATTAGAGCAGGAGTTAAAAAAAAGGTTCTGCCAACATCTGAAGTCATTCTGTTTTAAATTTTTCGGACATGTCATTGTTATTATTATTATTGTTGTATTGATTATTGTTGCACTTTGCACATGTTCGAAATAAATCATTCAAATCAAATCAAATCAATGTGCCGCTCTGTGTTTGCTTTGCCAGGACTTTAAGGAACAGGTCATCCATCATTTAGCCACCATCTTCCTACTCAGCTTCTCCTACTGCGCCAACTACATTCGCATCGGCACCTTGGTCATGTTGCTTCACGACTCGTCCGACATCTTGCTGGAGGTAACATAGACCGCCAATGTGTACCGCCAAATCAGTGGTGTTCAACCCTGGTCCTTAGAGCCCACTGTCCTGCATGTTTTAGATGCAGAGGTGTTTAAAGTACTCACATTCTGTACTTAAGTAGAAGTACAGCTACTTGTGTGAAAAAATACTCTGGTAAAAGTAGAAGTACTGATTCAACTCTTCTACTTAAGTAAAAGTAAAAAAAAAAAAAAAAAGAAAAAAGTACAACTTCTCAATTGTAATAAAGTACAAAAGTAAAAAGTAAAACTGCTTTTTTGTCATGAATGCAATAATACTTTAGAAAATTTAAAAAAAAATCAGAACAGCCTTTAAAAGTGAGATACTGTGTAGATAATGTGTTTGATCAAGTCACAGTTACTCAGTTTTGTGGATATGGGCAGGAAATTTACAAAAAAAATGGGGAAAGAAAATTCACAATTGAGCTAAAAAGTCACGAGATTTGAAAAAAAAGTTATAAATGTGAGATAAAAATGCATAATTTTAAGAAAAAAGGTCAAAATTGTGAGATAATAGTCATATAACTATTGTATATAAAGTCACAGCGACTTATTTTTCATACTGTCACATCTATTTAGTTGTAAAAGTAATGAGTCTATTCTGAGAATGTAATGAGTACAAAGTACAAGTATTTGTACAAAAATGTAGGGAGTAAAAGTAAAAAGTTGCCAGAAAAATAAATACTCAAGTAAAGTACAGATACCTAAAAAAATCTACTTAAGTACAGTAATGAAGTACTTTTACTTAGTTACTTTACACCTCTGTTTAGATGTCACCCTGCTCCAACACACCTGATTCAAATGATCACCTCGTCATCAAGGTGTGTTGAAATTGCCAAGAGGTTTAATATGAAGTGTTACAAGTAATCAGGAGAATAATAGATAATGGGGTGCAGGTGAAATGTGTGTGAGTTCCAGCTCATGTTGATGTGAAAGGGAATGAAAAGGCAGATAAGTTAGCCAAGAATGCTTTAAAAAAGAGAAACATAGATAAGCAGATTAGTATTAGAAAAAAGAAGGCAAAACGGATCATTTAGAAAAAGGTAAATCAGGCATGACAAGTAGAATGGGAGGGTGAGGAAAAGGGTAGACAGTGTTATGTAATTCAAAAGAGTGTGAGGGTGAATAGGCTGAGAAGTAGAAATAAGTGTGTATTGCACACACGTGATTATCGAAAAATATTTCCCTTCGGGGCCACCCTGGAGGATGGTCATCTACCTTGACCGGTTGGTGTAGAAGACAGAGGATAAAATAGATGGAGTGAAACTAGGTGTGTGTGTGTGTGTGTGTGGGGGGGGGGGGGGGGGGGTGGAGAATAGGGGAGTATGAGGAGATTCTGTTCCTCGAAGGTCAGTATCCTGCATGTTTTAGATGTTTCCCTCTTCCGCCACACCTGGTTCAATTAATGATCAACACATTATCGTACCCTGCAGAAGACTGATAACGATATAATGATTTCCAGGTGTGATGGAAGAGGGTGTCAGGGGTGTCAAACTCCAGTCCTGCAGGTTTTAGATTTTTCCCTCTTCTATCACACCTGGAGGTCATTACATCATTATCAGTCTTTGAAGAGCTGGATGATGAGCTGCTCATCAGTTGAATCAGGTGTAAGAGAGGAAGGAAATATCTAAAACATGCAGGATCCTGTCCATCGAAGACCAGGATTCCCCACCCTTGTTTTAGATATTTCCCTCTATCATCACACATGATTCAGGACTTTAGCAGTTCCACAGTAAAAATAAATAAATAAATAAATAAATAAATAAATAAAATAAGCAACAAAATGAACGTAGATTTGTAATAAACCAACAAAATAATTTGTAACATGAACAAAGTGAGACACAAATGGAACAAAATTAAAGAAAAAATAATAAATGAAAAAACTAAATGTAGAAAACTAAACCAAAAACAAAAAAAGCAACAAAATCAACAAAAACTAATAAATATTTACAAAATTATAAACAACATGGAAAAAAAGTGCAAAAAAAAAATACTAAAAAAAGATCATTAGTATTTGAAATTTGGTCCCAGCTGTTTTAATTTAGCCTTTTTTTCTGAATTAGTTGCTTTTTGACGCGTATTCCATGAACAAAACACATTAAAAAGAAAGTTTAATTTTTCTGAATGTTTAAACTAAACCATCCATTCAGAACACGTAAGCATTGACACTTAAGAGTTAATAATCATCATCTCTGCAGAAGCCTACTAATGATGTAATAGCTTCCAGGTGTGATGAAAGAATGAAAGATCTAAAATATGCAGGATACCGGCCCTTGAGGACTGAAAACATGAAGGATGGTGGCTCTCCAGGACCAGGGTTAGTTACCCCTGGTGTAGGCAGACAAACACTCCAATTTGCTTTTGTTTAACGAGGTGAATCTTCAGAGTAAGTCCTAGGGAGAGCCTTCTTTTCTACAGAGAAATGAAGCAAGGCAGACACATGGGACATCAGCGATATAATTAATCTCTCAAGTGTACGTCACCATAGGTTCACTTTGAGGTTGTCCATTTATCTGCTGCTGTCTGCTTTATTCCTCCAAGGAAAGCTGCCTGTCTGAATGCTAGTATTACATATACATTATTAAAAGACTGAGATAGCAGAGGATGGTTTCGATCCATCGACCTCTGGGTTATGGGCCCAGCACGCTTCCGCTGCGCCACTCTGCTATACACCCCAGATGGGACTCGAACCCACAATCCCTGGCTTAGGAGGCCAGTGCCTTATCCATTAGGCCACTGGGGCTGATGTGTGATGACATACCTAACTAGATTAACACTACCACTTCATTTTATACAGAAATGGTCATGTATATGATTAGGGCTAGATTATTGTAATCACTGTGTGTGTGTGTGTGTGTGTGTGTGTGTGTGTGTGTGTGTGTCCGCAGATAGATAGATAGACAGACGTATGCACACACACACACACACACACATTTGTAAGATATTGTATTGCATTTCTCTTAATCTGTTAGACACTAATGAATTTAAATTTTTGCAGTCAGCCAAGATGTTCAACTATGGCACTGGCTGGAGGAGAACATGTGATGCTTTGTTTGTTGTGTTTGCTGCCGTCTTCCTTGTTACACGACTGGTGATTTTTCCCAGCAAGTAAGGCTTACATTTTTACATCTTACATTATTACACATAATGCATTTATACAAGTAGCGTAGGCCATTATATAATCCACAGTCCAGTGTCTATACTGACACAACAGGCACAGACAGAACTAAAGTGTACAGGATAATGAAATACCCCCCTACACTGTTATCACTAAAACAATAAATAAATACAATCATTCATACTAGGAACTCTCAAAAATATCTTTGTAAATATGTATTTTAAATGTTTACATTTTTCCCACTGGACTCTCTTTTGATAATTCCCAGAATCATCCACACCACTCTGGTGTTGTCCATGGAGGTCTTTGAACCCTTCTTTGGATATTATTTTTTCAACATCTTGCTCATGGTGCTGCAGGCTCTTCACATCTTCTGGGCTGGTTTGATTTTACGAATGATCTACAAGTTCCTGAAAGGCAAGGTGAGTATCTATAGGAGGATAATGTGAGCTGAGCTCTCTTCTGATAAACATTATTAATATTTATTAAAAGAACACCATAGTACTGCAGTACTATGGTACGCTTTATTCCAATATTGAAATGTTGAAATGATGGGGTGTTTAATGATTTGGCATTGTTGCTCATTTGAACTTTTTTTTCTGATTTACAATACACTATTAATTTTAAATATTTTCAAATAATGACAAAAACAAAAAAATGTAAGTATGGCTTACTTTTTTTGATAGTATCTCATAAAACTGAAATAAAAAATGACTATTGTTACTCGAGAGTCTGCACATGTATGGAATTGTTTTTAGTTTCTGTTACACAGTAATCAATCCTCAAATTAGAATAGTTTCTTATTGGTCATTTAAACTCTGTGTACATCCAGTTCACCCTGTTTGTTTGTTTTCTTTCTTTAGCTGGAAAAAGATGAACGAAGTGATGAAGAGAGTGAACTTGAGGAGGAAGAGGATGACAAAGAAGGAGAGGAAAATATGGATCATGATGATTTTTGTTGGGAGAGAAGTAAAGACAGGCTCAACTCCAAACTGTCGATGCTGACCAATAGTTGTGTGCTGAATAATTTAACCAACCACAGAGCGTCTGTCGCTGACAGAATGCGTAAAGCCCAGTAACATGCTTTCAGATACTACTCCAGATCTTTTCTCCTGAGGTTCATTTAGTTTACATATTGAGGTGGATGTGATCCATCACCCTGTGAATGCCAGGTCTTTCATGCTGTAAGTCACTGTTTTTCACTTTTAATCAAGGGTCTAATTAGACAAATGAAATTATGGCGTTTTCATGTTCAGTGTTATACTTAAAAGTGCTGACTTAGCAGAGGATGGTTTCGATCCATCGACCTCTGGGTTATGGGCCCAGCACGCTTCCGCTGCGCCACTCTGCTACGCATCATAGATGCGAATAAAACCCACAATCGCTGGTTTAGAAGGCCAGTAGCTTATCCATGAGGCCACTGGAGCTGATGCTGCAGAGGTTTTGAACAGTGATTGGTCAACTGTGGTAATGGAATTTTATTTAGTGGATAAGAACAGTAACATTTGATTTGAGTAAAATCACTGAATAATGCAAATGGTGTTGATTGTTTGGCCACTCATGACTGTTATAACTCACACTGCAGTGTGTTTTGCCCTGCTCTTGAAATATATTAAAAACAGTATATTAACACATAGAAGTATAATAACTATGTAATAACAGATAGAAAGATAGAAATAAGTGTGTGTTTTCTACCACTGTATAGACAGACCCAGTCATTTAAATTAATAAAGTGTTACACAAAGAAGAGAATGAAAATAAAGATTTTTTTTTGGTTTTGCATTGATGTGTGATCATGAATGTTTTAAAGGGTTTAAGTGTACCTTAAATATTTCCAATGGGTAATGCCTCTAACTCCAGTATGTGTATATATATATATATATATATATATATATATATATATATATATATATATATATATATATATATATATATATATATATATATATATATATATATATATATATATATATATATATATATATATATATATATATATATATATTCATATATTCATATATTCATATATTTCAAGCATATCACAAGGTCTTAAATGACATAACCCTGTCCTTGTTGTACTGTTGTGTTCTTGAGTAAGACAGTTCACCCCCTTTGGATCCAGTGATGTGTGAATGCATATGAATGTTCGGTGGTCAGAGGGGCTGTAGGAATGAATTGGCAGTCATGCGTCTGTCTGTCTGCCCCAGGGCAGCTGTGGCTGCATATGTATTTTACCACCAGAGTGTGATTGTGCACTTTGAGCATGACTTCAGAGAAAAGAGCTATATAAATCTAATCAATAATAATAATAATAATAACAATAACAGTAATAACAATAACAACAACAATAATAATAATAATTATTATTATTATTAATTATTATTATTATTATTATTATTATTATTATTATTATTATTATTATTATTATTATTATTATTATTATTATTATTATTATTATTGTGTTCTGCAGTATCAGCTTCGCTACATTTAAATAATGTGGTGCACCGCCACACCAAAACAAGAATCGGCATACCCTCAGAATTATTATCTTTTTTTCATATGTAACAGATGTAAATTATATCGTATGACTGGATCCATTAACAAAAAGGCCATAATTTCGCACATTTACGGACCATTTTACCCATTGTCATCTTGTAACTTGATTGGCTGTCGTCCATTCTCACAATGGAGAGTTCTTTCCACGATTGGACGAAAAGGTAGTTAATAAGACAACGGAACTTGATATTTTTACTCTATTTTCACAATGTAAATATAAGTATGCTGCTGTTCCATTTTAATTGTATTTACTTAATTCTTAAGATTTACCTTTTATTCCATTTTATACATATAAATATTTTACTTTTTCTGTTTATTCTTAAAGGATGCAGTTACAGAAAACACATTTCACTGCTCAATTGTACTATGTATAACTGTGTATGTGACAAATAAACATCTTTGCCTTTGATATATATAAAATAGAACACTGAGGATAATTATATTGTATTAATGGATCCATATAAACACAAAACCTATATTTGCGCACATTTACGGAACTTAAGTGTGGAATTTTACCCATTGTCATCTCGTAACCTGATTGGCTGTCGTCCATTCTCACAATGGAGAGCTCTTTCCATGATTGGACGAAATGACAGTGAGCAAGACAGCCGAACCTTGTAGATCCCATGGGACTGTATCAGTATAAGCTTTATCACTGCTGAATGATTGACTGAATGTAAGTAAATTGTTTTTATTAGTATACATCAATATTCCTACTCAACCATTTGGTGATTTTTTTCTTCGTCTTCTGATACTTGCCAGTACAAAAGAAGTTCCAATTCTTATGGCAATACTAATAACGTATGCCTTGCGCCGACGTGGTCCGCGGCGAAGGCCTAATCCTAACCCTAATAATGTGGCAGGCTGTTTGAATTACAGAGGTTTCATCTATGGACACATGTCACGCACAATGCCACTGAGTCTTCAGGAGTTCATTCAGGATATCACGTTCGTGTGTGAGCTGGCTAAACATCCTTTTCACGTAACTCTGAATATTTTTTATCCATTATATTAATGTATTTTTTGCGAAAACATTTTCACAAATGAAAGCTTGTCGAAGAGTTAGTTTCGGTTTTAGGCTAAAATTAGCTACTTAGCTACAGCTTTGCAAAGATGACGCACTTTGTAACGCAGCTAAAAGTTCTTGCTTTATAGTTCGGCAGCAGATTTTTAGATTGAACAACAATTATTTTCTGGATAATTATTAAAGAATGCAATTCGACTGTATATTAAATTTTAGCCAAACTCATACATTTAGTTAATTTACAGTAGCGCGCTGTTCCAATGTATAGCAGTTCATAAAGAACAAATATAAGCCTGAAACTGTGACCATTAAAGTTTTTTTTTGTTGTTTATTTGACTAACGCTGTTTGCTTTCGGTTAAACAGTTATGCGAATGCATTTTTGGGCATTTATTGTTTTTTCCGGTTTAATGCAACGGCTTTCATGTGCCACCTAGCGGCGAAGAATAGTACTGCATTGTTCGTAGTTGTGCTGACCTGCACCCGCCACTGCGGGGCAGTCGTAAGTAAACGATTACAGTATGATGATACAGTTGATTGTTTTTTCTTAAGATGATTTCTGCGTTAAGTTTGCGGTATGGTTGTCTCTGTGGCGCAATCGGTTAGCGCGTTCGGCTGTTAACCGAAAGGTTGGTGGTTCGAGCCCACCCAGGGACGACATAACTTTATTATTTCTAGTTACAAACATGATAATATTTCTAATGTAATATATATATATACTTATGATTAATAACAAATGTCCTTCCGTGAACGTATAACACGTTGCACTACAATGTCAGTGATCTGTGGCTCCTCTACCAGTAGATGCAGTATAGCAGCCACTAAACAGAAAACTATTTCCGACACTTTGCGACATTTTGCAGCACTGTCACAGTTTACGGAAGGGCGCAGAGACCGGATTCCAAATGAAAACAAGTCACATTCAGCGGAGAGCAAACACACATTTGACAGTGAAAATAGAAAATTACAGCTGAGCTGAGAAGTGTGTGTATATATACAAAATGCGAATGGAAAACTCACGTACATAATTTGTTATGACATCTGCTCTGTTAATAAATACAACGTGCAGATGTTCTTCAAGAGTACTCCGTCGATTTCGGTTACGCGTATCCACCCGATTCAGGTGCTCGTCACAAAAAATAAAAACACTACCTCTGAAAAATCAGCGAAGTTCTGTAATCTTGTCCTGTACCTGCACATTGCAACAGAATGCATGACAAAGTCACTCTGTGTTGCATGGATACTAACTGAAAACAAGTGATCTCTTTGGTAACGTAGAAACGGTTTGTGACAAAAGAAAATGCTAGATGCGAAATTTGTGTTTGAGATGTGCTTTTTATATGTTTTTTCTAAATAATTTGAATAGAATTTGTGTGACACTCGCAGGGAGAAATAAGACAGTTGCTGACGTGGTCAGAAAATGTATTTATTTTCAAAAACAAACAGCATTTTCTTGTCTCATTTGCTACACTTTCCAACACGTAGAAACGTTATAATGTCAACACACAAAATGCCAAGGACATAGAAGTAGTATCAGATTTTTAAAAAATAATTTGAGACACAACTTTACACTTACAGTTGATGACTTTGATATCCTCATAGAGTTGCTCCATGTTTTGAGTGACCCATTCACTGTAAGACCCCAAAATTTCAAGTACAATTTTGTTTCTAAACTAAAATCTGACAAAACTGAAATATGTAATTACTATTGTTACTTGAGAGTCTGCACATGTATGGAATTGTTTTCAGTTTGTGTTACACAGTAATCAAACCTCAAATTGGAATAGTTTCTTACTGGTGATTTAACCTGTGTGTACATCCAGTTTACCCTGTTTGTTTGTTTTCTTCCTTTAGTTGGAAAAAGATGAACAAAGTGATGAAGAAAATGATCTTGAGGAGGAAGAGGATGACAAAGGAGAGGAAAATATCGATCAAGTTGATTTTTGTTGGGAGAGAAGTAAAGACAGGCTCAACTTAAACCTGTCGATGTTGACCAATAGTTGTATGCCGAATAATTTAACCATCCTTCAGAATGCATAAAGCCCAGTAATATGCTTTCAGATTCTACTCCAGATATTTTTTCCTGAGGTTAATTTAGTTTACATATTGAGGTGGATGTCAGGGATTAAAATGTACTTTTTACATTCAACATTACTCTTGACTTGTGACTCACAGTTTGGGTACTATTGAGAGACTCTTAATAATAATAATACTAATAATAATAAATCACAGCCATATTTAAATATCCCAATTTTGTATGTTACATTACTTAAATAGATGTTAAAAGGCCTGAACATTGCCCTCGCCCAATCTATGTAGTTCTACACATCTCCACAGGGGTGCGCCACTGCAGTGTGCTGCGTCTATGCACACATCACAATTCCCCCTCTTATTTAACGGTCTGTTTTTTCAAACAATCAAGTAAGTAATAAATGTCTTTGCAATGTCTTTCTTAAAAATCATCACTCTTGGTAGGTTCACAATATCTAAAATCCTTAATGTACTTTAAAATACCAACTTAGCAGAGGATGGTTTCGATCCATCGACCTCTGGGTTATGGGCCCAGCACGCTTCCGCTGCGCCACTCTGCTACACATCTACATGGGAATCAAACCCACAACACCTGGTTTAGGAGGCCAGTAGCTTATCCATTAAGCCACAAGGGTTGATGCTGCAGTGGTTTTGAACAGTGGATAGTCAACCGTGTCAGTGTAATTTTGTTTTGTGTTCAGTGGTTAAGAACGGTAACATTTGATTTTAGTAAAATTATTGAATAATGTAAGTGGTATTGATTGTTTGCAGTGTGGGATATAACAATCATTAGTGGCGAGTGTATTTTACACTGTTCATGAAATATGTTAAAAACAATATGAACACATTGAAGTATAACGAAATAATAATAAAAAATAGAAAGTAAGTGTGTGATTTCTACCACTGCACTGAGAGACTCAATCATGTCAATGTGTAATTAAGTGTAATACACAGAAGAAAATGGAAATAAAGATATTTTCTTTTCAATTTTGGCTTGATATGTGGTCATTAATGTTCAAATGCATTTAAGATAACTTTAAATATTTCCATTGTTTCTCCCCAGTGTTTTATTAGTTTTTCAGATATTTCAAGTATATCACAACATATTAAATGACAGAAAACAATACTATAAATAATCAAAGTCACAAGTGATGATGTCAAAGAACCAACCAGTAAAGAAAATGGGCCTGCAGCAATATAGAGCCATAATATTTTCCACTAAAGTAGTGAGTGATTAAATGTCAACAATCAGTAATAACACCGCTTTACTTTCTTTGGTTTGTTTTTATTTAGAAAGTACCTGCTTCAGATATTAAATGTGCTAAATCATATATTTTAATAAGACGAATCAGGAAATAAATGAAAAAGTTCAGTCCTTAAATGGCATATATGTAGTGGTGTTTTGGTTAATTCATGAAGAGCATAATGTGCTGTATTAAATCCAGCTCTGTTATGTCCTCTGATAGACCAGCTCAGACCTGTGACCTTTAACTTTTCATATGATGATTAAGTGATAGTGTAAACGTCTATCACTGTTGATTGTAAGTAAATAGTTTTTTTTGTAGTTGAGTGGTATATCATAGCCCTACTCAACCATGTGGGATTTTTTTTTCGCATTCTGATAATACAAAAGAAGCTTCAATAATTTTGGCAATAATAATAACAAAAATAACAGTAATATTATAATAAGAAATGTCGGACTAAAGCCAGACCGATGGAATCAGTTTAGTAAATGCAGTTAATCCTTCTGTTGAATAACCCTATGTGTTCTTACTTCTCCATGATGATGAGGGTGTGGTTAAAGGGTTTAGGTAACTCAAGTGCTGCAAATAATAAATAACTGCTGCTTTGACTGTGTGTGCATGTCAGTCAAAGAGAACTGGTTGATTTGTGTCATTTTTCCTTCATCGAGTTAATATTGACAGGTGTTCCAGTCCTTTTGTAGAATAACAGTTTCCAACAGTTAAAGGGAAACACCCTCCCGCTGCTGTGTTTTTCCGCACTGGAAAATAGTTCCCAAGCCGATTTGACCAAGTCAAGCCCAGCGTTTTGAGTTCCACCGTCATTTACACTCGAAGTGAATGAAATGCACACGGAAAGTAATTGGGAAAAAATAGAGTAAATTTGCCCACTTTTTCCGAAATCTTTGAGCGGATTAATTCACTTTGGGTAGCTGACCGAAATTACGCACTTCGAAGGTTTCATCCAGGGACACGTGATGCACTGCGACAAGAGGGTCTTCAAGAGTTCGTCCATTTTAACTGTAACGGCAACAACCATTTCAAGTAAATATTCTTTAAATTTAGATATTAATTTGAAGTTATTGCGAAAACATTTGCACAACTGAGCCTACGTCGGAAATGTAGCTACTTTCAATGTTAGCCACCTCTTTAGCAGAGTTGCAAATGTGACGCATTTCGTAAACCCCGGGTAAAGGTTCTTGTTTTAAAGCTTTGCAGCATATTTTTTGATTAAACAAAGGTAATTTCAGAATACTTATTAAATAATGCAATTTTTATGTGTATTTTCAACTTATTTTCGCCAAGTAAGAATTTTAGTTACTGTACAACAGTGTCCAGTTATGCCCATTTTGTAGCTAGTTTAAGGTAGCGTTGGCAGTTTTTCGGCGGGTTTGTTTCAACAGAAACAAGTTAGAAACTCTTGGCATTATGGTTTTTTTTGTTTCTTTGACTAACGTCGTTTGCTTGCGGTTAAACAGTTAAGTTAATGCGTTTTTTGTTCGGGTTTTATCATAACGTATTTAGTTTTAGTCACCTAGCGGCAAGAAAGTAGGAGTTGAAGTTGCACCGTGCTACATATATCACTAGGTGGCAGTAGTACACAAGTAATAGCAGTTTTGTATTACAGTTACATCTTCCTAAATCGACCCACTACAGTGGCTCGTATGTGCAGTTGTCTCTGTGGCGCAATCGGTTAGCGCGTTCGGCTGTTAACCGAAAGGTTGGTGGTTCGAGCCCACCCAGGGACGACATAACTTTATATTTTTCATATCCGTTAATTCTATAATAAGTTGTAGTGTTATGTCGTTCGCGAACGAGCCGATTCTCGTGAGCGGCTCTTTAAAATGAACGACAGGAGCCGAGTAGTGGCTGAGTAGGAGCCGTTCTCTTTAGTCATTCTTTTCCCCCCCGTGGTGTCAGATTTTAGACACACGCATACACAAAAGCTCCACCTTCGCTCCCTACAGCGAGAGAGAGAATCCACGACCCTTGCTGCGCGGTGATTGGTCAACCAACATTCCAGGGCGGGGAAGACTCGAGTGTAAATAAGCATGTACTTCTACGTATGAGTATTCCCTGTCCTGGAATGTTAAATGGCCGATAATGAGAGGGGGTTCTACGTCAACAGCGTGAAGATCAAAAGTCAGTTCGTTAACATTAAACATTAAATGTTTAACCCTTAATCATCCTCCTTCTACGCAACTGAACCTGCAAGATCATTATGGATACATGAGTAGTGGTTTATTAGCTATCAATGCAGCAGTGTATTATTCAATGTTTGCCTATAGTTGCTTACTGTTTATTGCCTATGACCACGTTGTCTTTAGATGAGCAATAAACCAAAGAGCCAAAAGGGAATGGTAGAAGGAGAGTGGATTAATAGGCTGAAGCCATATGCCACCACTGGCGTGTGGCCTTCTGGTGGAAACAGGCCAGCACCAATGCAACACAAGTGGTTTGATCTCTATCGGAATGTAAAGCAATAATGTAATAAGGTAAGGTAAGGTAACATGGCCATTATTATGTAACAGTTTAATAAGTGACAATGTGATAACACATGCAATATCAACAAAACTTTGCATGAGAGTAAAAGATAAAAGGAGTTTAAATTTGCATTTACATTGTTATAGATTGAGAAATGCCCCATGCACATCCATGGATGAACTACTCTCTTTGGAGAGTGTCACAACCTTTCCCCCAGTTCCTCAGCAGCTTCACTTGGCCCACACTGTGCACCTGCAAGTCGTTGCTGGTCTTCAGCTATTTAAGCAGTGAAGCTTGCATTTCAGTTTTGTTATCTTCATAACCCGGACAGTACCCTGCAACACTGAAGCGCCAATCCCAACGGAAGCTCTTCCTGGCTCTACTTCCTTCTCCGTCTGCACCTAAGCTGCTGATGTTGGCTCTAGGCAGTTTGAGGATGCCCATGGTACTTTCAGTACTGCAGACCCTGATCATTAACCCTTCCTCTTCCTGCCCCCCTATTACTCCTGTTTGGCTCAAAAAATAAACTGACAAATGCTCCACAACACTTGTAAAAAGTGTGGCCAATTTTGTACAGCCAATAGAAAGGGGCAGTCTACTGCTCATCTGTAGAGACTGTCCCAAAAGAACAATGGTTGGAGGACATGAAAAAGAGACGGGCAGATGACAAGTGATTGTTTAGGTAATATTATGATTTTGGTCTACTTGGCATTGTTCCTTTCTGCACGTGTTCTGTTCTGTCCAGGTCAAAACTGGATGTTACAACAAAAAAACACTGAGGCCATTAAGATTTAAGATGTCAATAGTTTCATTAATACTTCTTCTGAACCTGCTTTATCCTCACTAGGTTTACAGTAGTCACTGGAGGTCTAATCCAGCTATAAAGGTAAGGTACATCTGTATGAGTCTCCAGTTCATCACAGGGCTGAACATATATATATATATATATATATATATATATATATATATATATATATATATATATATATATATATATACATACAATTACTCTTACGTTCACACCTATGGGTGATTTAGATGAACCAGTTAACCTATCAGTGAATGTGTGTTTGGGTGGTTGGAGGACCCAGAGAACCTGGAGAAAAGCCATGCAGACACAGGGAGAACATGTAAACTCAACACAGAAAGTTATGGTGTTGGAACTGTCAATCAAATTTCCTTTTTTTTTCTGAACAAAAACCCACAAAAAATTATTTGCATCTGTTTTTCTCATGATGTGTCATCTCAAGTCCACCAGTGCACTCACTCAATGTGAGTGAGTGTACTAAAAGATTAATAATATAAACCAGTAATGTTTAGATTTCTGTGTATTTTTTTGTTGAGATTAAAGTACCCACTATATGCAGTGTAAAACAATGTGATAAAAGCAGACACTAATGTAAAGCTAATCAGTTAAATCGCAAGTAAATGTATTTCCATGTCTAAAACATTGATGTTAAGTGTCGGGGGTTTCAAACTGAGAATCATGGAGTGAACACATTTGCTCCATAAATTATTAAAAACAAGAGGTAATATGGATATGTTTATCCACTTTGATAAGAATAATGATGTCCAATTTGTAAATGCACTTTAACATAATATCAAAAATTTCTGGCCTCAAGAATTTCTAGCAAAACGTTTTATCAACTTCCTCCCTATACAAATGAATGGGAGAATCAGGAATTTGTAATTTCCTATTTTAAAATACACCCCCCCCCCCCCCCCCCCACTCTCTCTCTCTCCCGGGCTGCTTTACTGAGGCTGCGACCCGGGTGAAGCGGAAGATGACAAGTACGAGTACGTATAAGAGTACAAGTACTTCATGAATGCACACAAGCATATGCAATTCAATAATGAAGACCTTGTGTTGGAAATATCCTTTTATTATTATATTAATGAATTTCATTTTCATATTTTGACTTGGTTTCATTTCAGAGCCAGCAGTGATTTTGTTTCATCTATCTCTGCATCATCACTTTATAGCACTGAGCCCAGTATTACAACTAATCATCTTACACAGCGTCATGTAACAGTGACGACAATGATGAAGATGATGGTGGAGTTAAGCTTCTTCACTCCCCACCCTTTGCTATACTTGTGTTCCTGTCAGTAGTATTTGACAAACAATAACTTATAGACGGACACAAAGGAGGACAACGAAAACAGATTTAAAATTTTAAGAAACTGATTGACCTTTGTTTTTTTACAAGGCAAATAAAAGGTAAGAATATTTGACCAAGAATTGGTTTGTAAAATGTCTAGTATTAACTTGTGTCTTTATTACTTCACTATTTTTCAACAAAAAAGATTCATGCTATGGGGGCTACAGGTATATAATTCATGATTGTTATGCATACACACTAAACACTACCCTGTACAATAGACTATACAAGAAACTACATACATCCATTAATTTCTGCATGCAGAATAATTAAGTAAAACCATGTAATGTGTGTAGTTTGTTAGTTTCACATCCACTTCCTAAATGTGTTTAAGCTAATTAAAACCAGCTAAGAAAGTAATTATTGCATTCCTTTGACAACATGAGGGAATCTGCACTCTGAGATTAATAGGCTTTGTGAGCTTCATGACTCATTCATGACTAGTTTTAATTATGATACTTGTCAAAGCCAGCTAAAACTTATCAGTACTATTATTTTCACTTTGGCTTTTACCACTATTTCCAGAGGTGTTTCTTCATTGTTTATTAGAATATATATATATATATATATATATATATATATATATATATATATATATATATATATATATATATATATATATATATATATATATATATATATATATATATATATATATATATATATATTTGTATTACAATGATAAAAATAAAAGTACCATATGGCAGATTTTAACAACTCCTTTTTTTACACGATTAAAATGCTCTACATAACAATAGGTCCAAACTTGTTGACACTAACAAGTTCTATTGTGTCATATGTTGCATAATTTGTTCTATGCAAGTATGCGTGTCGACTTTACACTAATAATCTGAACATAATCAGATGAATCAGCTTCAGCCTGGCTTATAGTAAGTGTTTTTGACAGCAGTGTGTTGTCTTACTCTCATAAACTGTCTCTGATAATTTAACTAAACATACTGGTCATAATGTCAAACTAAGATATTACAGGATATGGTTTGTAATCATTTAACCCTTATATGACAGATTTTAATGACATTTCAGTGTAGATGAATGTGTAAAATCATGTTAATAGTGAGACGTGTCTAGGTATAGGCGCTTGTTTCTTTTTTTCACCCAGTTGCATTAGTTTCACATGTAAAATATACATAACATAACATGATAAAATGTGTATACTGTATTTAGGATATTCCTGAAATTACAAGGATATTGTTTTGGGCAGAAATGAAATTATAAGAGAAGCAGAACGCTGGGTGAAAATTTAAATTGTAAGGAGTAAAAGTCAGAATGAATGAAGCTTAATTGCTCAAAATGAAATGTTTATGAACATGAGATTAAACACACAAATAAATGAATGAATATGGCCACCAAATTTTAGATTCCAACCACAGATTAATCCTATGGATTGAAAAATTGACAAAATATGCATGTTGTATGTTTTTCAAATAGTTTTTTTTTTCACATTAAGACATGATTTATAATACTTTTTTTTTTTAAAGCACCTTTCAAGACACTTAAGGCTGCTGTACAGGAATGTAACGAGATAAGAAACAATATAAAATACAATAAATAAGGAGGAATATGACAGGACTGTTGCAAGATAAAAACTATACAATATAATTAAGGATAGGGGGACCATGTGAAGCAGTTAGAGAGGGTATGTACTGTGAGTCTGAAGAGATGTTTTGAGTTTGGATTTGAAGATGGACAGGGTGGCAGAGTTATGGAGGTCAGGTGGCAGAGAGTTCCAGAGTTAGTTCCATAGTGCAAAGAAGGGCAGTGGGAGAGAGGATGAAGATCTGAGGGCACAGGATGGAGTGACAATTTGCAGGAGGTCAGAGAGGTAGGAAGGGGTGATGTTATGGATGAACTTGTACGTTTACAGAAGGGTTTTGTAGGTGATGCATTGACTAACCAAGAGCCAGTGGAGCTGTTGAAGGATGGGAGTGATGTGGTGTGAAGGCGGTGTTCTGGTGATGATCCAGGCGGCAGAGTTCTGAACCAGCTGGAGTTTACAGAGGGACTTTTGAGGGAGACCAAAGAGGAGTACATTGCAGTAATCTAAACTGGAAGTTACAAGGCTATGTGTGAGGGTGGGGGGAGAGCAAGGGGACGAGACGATTTATGGAACACAGGTGGAAATAGGCAGACCGGGTAATGTTGTGAATGTGGGAATGAAAAGATAGGGTACTGTCGAGGGGAGGGGGAGACTAAGGAGCTGTCAATGGAAAGAGTAAAGGAGTCAACTTTGGAGAGGGTGGATTTGGTGCCTATGAGTAAAATGTCAGTTTTATTGGTGTTTAATTTAAAGAAAAAAATAAATTAGAGGTGAACCATAATTTTATTTCAGAAAGATAGGAGCTGAGGGAGTGTGGAGTTGGGTTTGCATGACAGGTAGAGGTACATCCGTAAAGTAATTTATTGTAACTTGAAATAAAGTGAAGTTTAATGGGAAAAGTGTATCCACTAAAAGACATATCAACAGGATTCAGTTCTGGTCCTTTTTAGATGTAATAGTAAAAACCATTGCTATACTACAGAGTTGTAGAATTCCCATTAACATTCTAGTCCATGACTTTTGTGTATTTGGTTTTCGGCTGCTCTTAATGTCTGCTTTCTGCTATTTATGTCACTATCAAGATGTCTGCTGCTACACAGGAAGAGGAAGACTTACCCTCCAATTACACAGGTATGAGGGATAAAACTGACAAAATATCAACTTAAACATTGTCGTTAAATTACATCTACAAACTGTCTTTTAAATTCTACATTTTTGGAGACATACTGATGCTTCTACAGATTTGTGTGTTCCTTTTTTTGAGAATGTATTTTTGTTATGTATGTTTGCATAATTGTTTTCTACTTTAAGGCTCTAAAGCATGGGTATAAAACAAATTTTAATTCAGGGGCTAAATTCTGTCAAATTTTATCTGAATTGGGCCAAACCTGTAAAATAAAACCATAATTATATATATATATAATAATGTCAACTCAAAACTTTGCTTACATGATGGAAATATTTACATCTACAAACTGTCTGTTAAAACAATGTGAATAACTGGAAAATGTCTTAAGAAAATGATATGCAATTTTAACAATATCCTCAGTTTATCATTCGTACATGTAAATTAGAACTTACAGATCACAGTGGATCTACAAATACACACATTTAATAACAGGCTCAATTTGTTTATTAGTACAATTTGTTCAGGATATTTTTATTTTTTTTTTGGGGGGGGGGGTTATATGAAAATTACATGAACATATTTATAAAGATTAAAAATTTGGAGTTGTGAGTATTTATAGGTTATTATGAAACATTTTTCCTGGTCTGTATGCAGAACCTCTTACGTAGCTTTTAACAGCTTTAACCACATTAATATGTCATTACCCAGTTACCTACTTTTGTTCAGTCAGATGTTACCCCAGAAGAGCTTTGGGGGCTTCCTATACCATTCACACTGTTTTTGTCATTTGTTGATAAAAAAAAAAAAAAACACACACACACACAGCCACACAGTGGGATTGATTTTATGATCTATTTACCTATTTTTGAGAATATTTTCAGTGTAATTTCTGTATTTCATCATTTCATCCCACAGGTTATATTGGAGTTTTTGGTGGGCTGCATTTGGCCCCTGGGCTATGTTTGACTTCCCTGCTCTCAAGAAATGATCAGTTTAATCTAAGAAATGTAATCAAATAACAAAAATATCCATCAGCACAATGCAGAATCCATGTATGAATCATCCATTGTAGACTGTTATTAAACACTTCAGCTGCCATAGTCATGCAACTATGTCAAATGGAAACCAGCTTTGATCTTGAACACACATTAGAATTGAGCAGGTTTTGTTCTTGTACGTGTAAATGAATTATTTCTTAATGACCATATGGATGTCATTCAGATCTGTCTGTATTTTTTCATTCTAAGCTTTAAATCTTTATGGGGTTATATTTTGTGGTCATGTCTCTTTGTATGTTTAGGTCCCAAAGGTGTCATCAATGACTGGCGAAGGTTTAAGTTGGACAGTGTGGATCAGACTACACCTCAGACAAAGAGGGAGCTGCTCAGACAGATGTCCAGCCCTCGAGAGGATGATAAGGAGAGAGTCAACAGAAAGGTGATCAAAGATGTAAACACACTGAATCCCAAGTGAACTGAGAGATAGATATATATTCAAACCAAAGAGTGTTGATCAACACTAGAGTTAAAGCACTTAATACTAGAGACACAAATGTAAAATTATTTAGTGCTTTCCCATGTAAGTGGTATATTAAAGAGGCTATTTCGAAGTAACAAGGACAGTTACATTAATTAGTGACACATTTATCTGCAAAATAAACAAAAATAGGGCAGAAAAAATAGTAGTCCATAATTTATTTTATCTCTCGTACAATGTTATATCAAAACATATTTTTATTAGGGCTGTCAAATGATTACAATTTTAATCAGATTAATAATCACAGGATTTCTGTGGATTCATTTCAATTAATCCAGATTAAAGATTTTTTAATTTATAGTAATCATGTTTCATCTAGCAATAGCAAAGACACTCAGGAATGAAGGGAATATACATATATGCACTAAACACATTTAGTCGTAAACTACAACAGCCAAAGTGGTATTTTAAGATCAAAATACTTTGATGAAATGAAAACTCCTTCCTTGGGCGTGTGGAAATTACTTTGTCAGCCAAGTGTTCTGTCTTGGGGGTTTCTGTCCTCATATTTCCATCCAAAGACCAGCATGCTGTTGATGGTCTTCCATCTTTATGGGTTGGTTCTGCTGTTTGTCACTACTGGACCAACTGACCACGTATGCGTGTGTGACAGTAACTCTACTTTGACTAACTACCTCAAATGCATCAGCAGAGATGTTCAGTCATTCTGCGCTGCAGATGAGTTACTTGTATTACAATATTTAATTGGATTAATAATAATGATGCATTAATCTACATTAATACATCAATTTTGACAGCCCTTATTTTCATATGTTATCACGTAGCATAAAGTATATATACAGTTTATACAGATGTTCATATAACTGTTATGTATTTTCTAAAGAGGTTTTTTAATGAAAACAGATGTAACATCAAGAGACTGGGGCATTCATTTGATATTCTATGCTATTTGTAGATCTCTATATTACAACAAGGTTGCCTCACAGGGCTTTACAGAATTAGTTGGCAATAACTTCATCATTATACACATTTCCATTACATTTATTTTATGTAATACTGCAGGAGATGGTGCTGTCTATCCTGAAACTTGCATTAAACTCTATTCAGTTCAGTTCAATTCAGTTGTATTTACATGCCAGCCATAAACATGATTGTGTCAAAGGATGTCACATTCTCAGGTCACTGCCTTAAAACGATTCTACGGAGAGGAAACCTCCAGGAGCACAAAAGCAAACTTTGAACAGACACACAGTGTTGAAAAAATTAAGCAGATATTTGATAACAACATTAAACCCACTCCATTTTCTTCTTATTCTCCTCTAGATGAGTGTTCAGGAGTATGAAATGATCCAAGATGAGGACGAAAGTTGCCTGAAACGTTACAGAAAACAGTGCATGGCAGAAATGCACGAGCGCCTGAGCTTTGGTCCTAAGTTTGAATATGTCCATGAGCTGGAGAGTGGAGAAGCGTTTCTGGAAGTAATTGAAAAAGAACATCGTTTGACTCTGGTGGTAGTTCACATCTACCAACATGGTGTGAAAGGTGAAGTTTTTGATGTATTACAATAACATTTTCTTTCAGAATAAAAAACAAAAAAACTGCATGAATGTTTTTTTTTCTTCTTTTTTTCCAGGATGTGAAGAGATGAACTCCTGTCTGGATTGTCTGGCTGTGGAATACTCCAGTGTTAAGTTCTGTCGTATCGATGCTGTTGCCACTGGAGCTGCAGAGCGATTCTCCTCTGAAGTTAGTAAAAATAAAAAAAAAAGAAGAAGAAAATAAGAGGCAGCATTTCTAGTCATTTACATATATTGGAATGAGATGTTAAATAATGATTAAAATCCCCGAAAAAAAACAAAATGGTGACAGAATGTTTTGTGTCTCTAATCAATTAAATTACAGTTACTTAATTATATTATTTGATTTATTGATATTATATATTCTTTGATAATTATTTAGCTATAGCTGACAGTATACCATGGCATAAATATATTGACAGACTGATAGTTTATTTTAACTTGTATATTAAATCCTTCCATTTCCATCAAACGTAACTGAAAGTAGAACAGCATTTACTTTAAAAAAAAAAAGGAACATTTTTCCCCCCAAGTACAGATAGCTACTTATATGAAAATCATCATTATATCTACAAATGTTTAGTGTTGGCACCATTTGATGTTTTCTACATGAATTTCTTATTAGGTTCTTCCTACCCTGCTGGTGTACAAGGCTGGGGAGTTACTGGGCAACTTCCTGGCAATCACCAAACACTTCAATGAAGAATTCTTTGCTACAGATGTGGAAGGATTTCTCAATGAATACGGCCTCTTACCAGAGAAGGAGTTTTCAGCCTGCGCTGATGAAGAAGATGATGGAGGAGAGGTGGAATAAAATGAAATTAAAAGAAGTAAAGTGTAAAAACAAAAAAGGGAGGGGGTATGATAATGGAGAGGGGAGAGGAATCAGATGGAGATTAAAACAAGAAATTATTACAGGAAGAGAGGGAGAGTGTATATATACATGTATGTAAACGTATTTAGACATACACATACATTAGGTTTAATTTCATTGTTAATACTAACACTATTAAACTAGGGCTGGACAATACAAATAAAAAACCTTGATACAGTACACCTGACTGGTATTATTTAGATTAATATTTAATTATAGAGGAGCTTGGAGCCTTTCCTGGCTACTTGGGGGGAAGGCCGTGTTCACCCTGGACATGTTGCCACTTAATCACGGGGCTGACTAAATAGAGACAATCACTCTCACATTCACATCTATGGGCAATTTAGATTAACTGATTCACCTATCAGTGCACGTGTTTTGGACGATGGGAGGAAGCTGGAGCACTCGAAAAGAATATGTAAACGCCACACAGAAAGGTCCCACTGACTGCTTTTGGAATTAAACCCAGGACCTTTTTTGCTGTGAGGCACGAGAGCTAAAAACTAAAATATAAAATCACCTATTATAAAATGTGTAACACATTATGACAGAACAAGAAAAGCAAAACAGCTTATGCTGGTTCAAAAATGACTTGGGGAGTCATTTGCACTCCGCACACTGTGTGTTGCCCAGCCATAGTTGCAAATATTGCTTATTTTAATCATCTGCCAAATGATTTAATGCATATTAAAATGATTAGAATATATAGAAAAGTACTGGTTGTAATCTCAGTGTTTATTTCTTTAGGCATTCAAAACCCACATACACCAATATGACATAGAAAAGCTTGTGAATTCTTGGAAATTTTGCTTTAAAATGTCTTCAATAATCAGAATAGCAGCTTGAGTTTTTAAGTCTCCAGTGACACATTAATGAATCAAATGCTGTTTTTATTCATATAATGTGGTTTGAGAGAAATATGCTGAGAAACAACATGACAGATTGATAGGTCTCCAATAAAAGTTCTCACTAAGCTGCTGTTTATTTGTGTTTTTTTTCTTCTTCTTTTTTTTTTTGGGGGGGGGGGGCTTATTTGAATATTATATGTATATCATAGTAAAGGTTAAATACAGATGTATGATATACTCCACTGTACATGGAGCTGTGTAATCCTAGACAGGAACAGGGTTGACACCAAACACTATCCCTGTTCTACTCAGTTCAGTCCAAAAGAGATTTTCTTTCACTCATTTATAATTAATATTTTACTGTACCGCTTTGGAGATTTTCTCCAACATATTGCCTGAAAGAATACCTTCACACATTGTTTATTAGTTCCATCATGACATTTCATGTCATAAATGGTATAGCATTTGTGTACTTATTACTTTTCCTGTTAGCATCAAAAACAGGAAAGAATATAAAAGTTGTTAATGTAACAGAGGAATAACAGTCAGATGGGGGTGTCTAAGAAAGAAAATATTAAATCTCTACATTACAACCAGCAAAACTAGCAATGTCATTCCTGTCAGCTAACATCTACTAGCTAAAGCTACCATAGACCGGAAGTAGACTTAGCCTTAGTGATTAAAATGTATTTACCAGCAACCATATTAGCTAAATTTGTAGGTCAAAATAAGTACTTTAACATGCCATTAAGATATCATAAACAACTATTAATAATAACATTAATTTACAATAAATGACAAAGGAACTGAGTAAGAAAAGGAGCTAATCAAGGTTTGGAAAATACCGAAAAAGTGCTGCTCCTCAAGGAAAGCGAAAATAGTTGCCATACCAAACTATACTAAGTTTGGTGTGCTAATAATACTAAACATTATTTAATATTATTATTATTATTATTATTATTATTATTATTATTATTATTATTATTATTATTATTATTATTATTATTATACACTCGGAGAGCGCAGACTCCGCCAAGGTAGACCCCCCCCCATGGATCACACACACGCACACACACACACACACGCACACACACACACACACACACACACACACACACACACACACACACACACACACACACACATATATATATATATATATATATATATATATATATATATATATATATATATATATATATATATATATATATATATATATATACACACACACACACACACTCTGGAGTTACTTGTTTTTTCGTACTGTCACATCTGTTTAGTTTGAAAAAGTGATGAGTCTCTTGTGATAATGAAAACAGCATAAAGTACAGATATTTATACTAAAATGTAGGGAGTAAAAGCAAAAAGTTGGCAGAAAAATAAATACTCAAGTAAAGTACAGGTACCAAAAACATCTACTTAAGTACAGTAACAAAGTACTTTTACTTAGTTACTTCCCACCTCAGCTATAACTTTTTGAGTGATGTTGCGCACACACGGACAGACACACAAACAGATCAACTCAGCCATTCCTTAGAGTAATGATAGAAAACACAGATTAGGAAGATATGGGATGTCTCCAGTCATTTTCTTTACCAACAAGTGAATTGCTGTTCCACCTTCCAGTCAGTAGATGGCGGTAGAGCAAATATAAACAGGTCGCTCAGAGGAAAACTGGCATCCATGTTTGTAGTCCTTCCATGCTGTTTAGACAGCCTTGCTAAGTATCGCAGCACTCGGATTTCTCTGGTCGTGATTTCAGAGGATCATTAAATGTAATAAAAGTTAAATTGATTTTAAAACCAGGAATACTAAATTTGAGGAAGATGCAGGATGATGCACGCTACCTCAAACGGTAAGACGCACGGAACCGATGTTAACAGAATTTTAGCTAGCTTGAATTCATTTGGAAGACGAAATGTTAGCTTGTTATCAGCCTTTTAATGCGTCTAACAGTTGTATTCGTGGATGCAGGATAAATCTCAATATAGTACTCAGTGTTAAAGCTTTATTTTTAACAGGACAAACACAACCATATCATTAGTACTTGACATAAGTAACATAATTTCTGTCCTTAATACAACTGATTATCGCAATCCGTATCTCAACGCAGCTTTATTCAGTTTCTGTCTATGTCTCTTTATCGTCAGGTATCAAAATACCAGGTAAAAAATTACAAAACACATTACCAGTCAAGGTTTGTGGTGATATGTAATCCACAAGCGAACTACTGACAAATGTAAAATTCTGTATTAATTTTACCGGCGCTTACCTTCGACTAAAACAGCGACTTCTGATAATATAACCTTAAGGTGTGGTTATTGTCATTGACATAATATTGAAAGCAATTTGTACTGTATTGAATTCTGAACATTTATTAACACGTCTACAAAAATAAGGTTTTTCCATTGGTATTTTGAAGCTTACTTATGGGGAATATAAACGTGGTCTGTCATTGTATTCCATTTAAACACCCATTCCATTATGCTATCATGGCTAACAGCATATAAAATGGTACCATACAACATTATCTAATCGTCATATGATTTTTATTTGATGTCGTTTAGTAACTAATTGATTTATACATTTGGAGTCGGTCTTATGTGTTTTTATTCCGCAACTGCTAGTATGCTAGTTGGTTAGCTTCCGTATGTACAGTCAGTTTATCTGGGCGTGTCAGTGTCTGGTTCCATCAAATGATAAACGATCTACAAAGTGTTTTAATGTCCCTGGCCTTCAGTCTACTCACACAAAAGCTCCGATTTTGTTTAACGTTGGAAATAAATTATTAATCGTCAGTGAATTATTTATAATAAGGGCGGATCTTAAGATACTGAGCCTTAGCCAGATGCAATAATCATTCAGTTAAGCTTTTGTTGTTGTTGGTTTTTTTTTAAGTTTGTAGAATTCTAAGTAATAACTATGTGTCTTTTGTCACCTACAGTAAAGTGACTGCTGGCAGTTTAGACGTCCACCCCACAGAGAAAGCCCTGGTGGTCCACTATGAGGTGGAAGCATCCATCCTCGGGGAAGGTGGAGGTCAAATGTTGGGTGAACGCAAGGAAGGACAAAAAATGTGAGCACAATAAAGCGTCTAATGCACAACTTCCTTTCTGTACCTTCCTGTCTTTATTTAGGTTTCACTGGTCTGCCCCTCGTCATGTCTTGTCGTTTTTGTCTCAGTTTTCCTTCATAAAATGATGAATTGTTCCTCAGTCGAATAATTTATCAGTTAGCAGTGATGGAAGTAAAGTACAAGTACTTCTTTTACTGTACTTAAGTACAGTTTTTAGGTATTTGTACTTTACTTGAGTGTTTATTTGTCTGGCAACTTTTTACTTTTACTCCCTACATTTTTGTATAAATATCAGTACTTTTATACTCCTTACATTTTCAGAATAGACACATTACTTTTTCAAACAAGACAAACGTGACAGCGTAAATCAAACTATATAATAGTTTAGCTTTTTTAATTTCATAATTATCCATTTCTTATCTCATAATTATAAATTTTTTTCTCATAATTTTGACTTTTTTTCTCATAATTTTGACTTTTATCTCATTATTATGACATTTTCCACATGATTTAGACTTTTTATTTCATAATTTGGATTTTTTTATCTCAGAATTTAGACTTTTTAATCTCATGATTTTGTCTTTTTTATCTCACAATCTCATAATTATGCTTAAAAAAAATCTGCTATTTATGACTTTAATTTTTCCTAAGTGTCGTGTCCATAACCACTACACTGAGTACCATGAACCAATAAAACACATCATCTACACAGTAACTCACTTTTAAAGGCTTTATTTTTGGATATTTTTGAAAATGTTCTGGTTTTTCCTGCTTTAGAAAGTATTATTTTATCCATAGGGGAAAAATGCAGTTTTACTTTTTAATTTGTTACTTTATTACAATTGAGAAGTTGTACTTTTTTACTTTTACTTCAGTGAAGTAGTTGAATCAGTACTTCTACTGATTCAGCAAAGTACTTTTTTCCACATAAGTAACTCTACTTCCACTTAAGTAGAGAATATGAGTACTTTGACCACCTCTGTCAGTTAGATCTTTGTGACCGTATTTGTGTTATGTTACAATGTTTACTCACTTGCTTTGTATTTGGAGTAACCTTCTGTTTCAGTATTATAGTGTTAATATCAAAATATCCTACAGTTGAGCTATGGTATGATGGCCATAGAAAAATAAACCAAACTTAAATCTCAGTAATCCCATAATCACAAATTTTTTTAATCCAAAATATCCATGCATGCAATAAAAAAAAAAAATTTCTGAATAATAAACAAGAGTCCTTTTGGATATCTTATTAAGTTTATTACAGAATCCAGCTTTATTTTTTTTAAAGTTGAATGATATACCTATAAAATTGTAGAATTGATTTAAAACAGCTCTTGTCTTGGTTTTCCTGTGCTTCCTTCTCCAGCATTCGAGTGAAAAGTCTTTCTCCCAGCACAGATGTGGGTGCACTGGCAAAGAAGGTGGTGGAAGAGTGTAAACTCATCCCAGCTTCACGTTTGCCCCAGGTGGAGCAGCTCCTCTACTACCTGCAGAACAGGAAATCCTCTCCGGTTGAAGGCAGAAGTCAGTCATGACACAGTTACTGTATTCTTGCTGTAGTTTCTCACAACCAGTTTCTTTTTTTGTATTTTCTTAACACTGCTGTAGTTTCCGAGATAGGTTTAGCACCATCTACTATTATTGCTGATTGGGGTAAAATAACACTTTAAGCTCGTTTAAATTTCTGTAAACCACACAGACTTGGTTTTTAGTTTAAAGAAGTTGGGTGCAGGATACAGTAAAACAGTCTTTGTAATCCTATGAGTATTTGCAGCTCCTTGGTTGTTTTTTCATGCAGCAAGGGATACTTTCAAAATGTTAACCCTTTAAACACTCCACTCAATTTCGTCTAAATTTCTTAATAAAGTCAATTGATTGTTGTTCTTGAACCATTTTAATAACATGCATTTGGTGTTTGCTTATCTTATAAATGAAAATATTAAGATGAAAACTGGGATATTGGAGGCGGGTCCTGTTAAATGATTTCATAGATAAAACATTTGGGGATATTTATTGATGTGTTTTGGACTACATATGGACAGTTTTTTGTGTTTGTTTTAGACGGGGTTTTTTTTGGACTATGACCGTGTTTGTTGAAATATGGTTCCTCTGTGGATAATTATGAGACAAAGGTTCAGATCTGCTGTTTGACATTTGTATTTTGAACAAATAATTAGTGGAAAGTGGTTTATATCTTCCCACGTGTGAGAATCTCCATTGTCAAACTACATTAGGTCATGTGACATTTGGGACAGGTTAGTGGAAAGGAGAATGCTAATTTGGCTGTTGGGTGGATAAAATAGGTCACCTTGTTGCAGAACAGTACCTATAGTTAGCTTTAAAAATGCATAAACAGGAATGAGTCCATCTGGGAAAAGAGGAAAATGTAAGAGTGAAACAGTCAACAGAGATATTTATTTGTGGTAAGGTATGCTATTTTTTTTTCTTCATTTAATTTTCTTGTGTCACTAGTGGAGAAGAAAGAGAAAAGACCAATGAAACCCAGAGAGTTGACACCATTTGAAGGGATGGAGGTAAGAACTTCATTATACCAACTGATTGCTAATTATTTTTAGTGGTTTCCTGAGTGGTGATGAGTGTTCCAACACATACATGCTGGTACCTGCAGTATATTTTCCAGTTTCCCTTGTGCACTTCTGCCAACAACGGCTACAAACGCAGTCATAAAATATTAGTTTTTTTAATTCATGGTCGTCTCTGTTCATGTAGATAAATGAGGAAGCCAGTATAACTAAAGTGGATGAGTACATTGAGCTGCTCTATGAAGGCATTCCAGAGAAGATCAGAGGTTCAGCCCTTATTCTCCAGCTTGCCCGTAACCCTGACAACCTAGAGGAGCTGCTGCACAATGGTATAGTTTGTCTCGACTTTTTTTTTTAATACAAATGATGTTTTCCATGGTATAGACGGTGTTTGCCACTTGAGCTTGTCTGTGTTTTCTGTGTTTAGAGGCAGCTTTAGGCGCTCTAGCCAGAGTGTTGAGGGAGGACTGGAAACAGAGTGTAGAACTGGCCACCATCATCATCTACATCTTCTTCTGCTTCTCCAGGTACCAGACGCATTTAAGGACACCCTGTCGACATGACTCAGTGTTTTTATTCCAACTTCATACCTTCTGCTTTTCCTCCAGTTTCTCCCAGTTTCATGGAGTGGTGAGTCACTATAAAATCGGTGCTTTGTGTATGAGTGTGGTGGAACATGAGCTGAAGAGACACGACGTGTGGCGTGAAGAGCTGCGCAAGAAGAACAAAGCTTATATCCTTTCACCAAAGAGTATTTTTCTTACCTTTTTGTTTTTCTTGCCTTCTTTTACTGACCTGTGTACATATATGGTAACTGTTCCTTAACAATGTTTTTTGCTCACGCGAGTCCGCACCAGAGAACGGGTCTTTAAGGAGAGACCAGGACAAGGCTATGAGGAAGTACCAGGGTCTTCTGGCAAAACAGGAGCAGCTGCTCAGGGGTAGGCTAAGATCGTTAGGCTACTGGAGAAGACACCACTTTATTTGCTGTCTTTACATTCAATGTGTCTCTTCCTTATTCTCTTCTTCTGACTTTCCTTGGCTTCCAGTTTCTTTGTACCTGTTGCTGAACCTTGCAGAGGACACGAGAACAGAACTAAAGATGAGGAATAAAAACATTGTTGGTTTACTGGTGAAAGTTCTGGAGAGGGACGACGATGAGCTGCTCGTCCTCGTGGTGTCCTTTCTGAAAAAGCTGTCCATCTTTCTGGAGAACAAGAATGACATGGTGAGGAACTTGATGTACTTAAACATGATACCACTGCTCTGTTGTATTACTTTTCTGTTGTCCACAAATACCATTAAAACTCCAATACCCTCTCCTCCTGTATGTAGTGCTGACAAATGTTAATATGAACTAATATTTGTCATCTATGATGTGATTGATAGGCTGAGATGGACACCATAGAGCGACTGGCTTGCTTAGTTCCTTGTGACCATGACGATCTGATGAATCTTACTCTGCGTCTGCTGCTCAACCTCTCCTTTGACTCGGGGCTCAGAGCCAAGATGGTGGAAGTTGGATTGTTACCAAAACTCACTGCCCTCATGGGTAAGACTTCTCTGTCATTCAAAGGTCCGTTCAGACTCGGTATTCAAGATGATGAACCCATTTTTGGATGCTGGTAGGACAAGACATAGGCTGAATCTCATTTCGTCCCTTACCCATTCAAATGGTGCTATAAGGCATAGGTGCTATGTATTGGGACACCCCTTCAACACTTATCTACATCATCAGTTCGCTCCGCCAGTTGTTGTGTAACCAAAAAACCACAGCTTTAACAAGAAGTAAACAAACATGTCTGCTGCTGTACTTGTCAGGTTCTCTTGGTCTATGCGGATATTTTTACTAATATCTGCGTTGAATCAGCGAAGTGCTATGCATCAACCGATTACTCCACGTTTTCGTAAATAGCGGGGTTTTGTTTGTTTGTTTGTTTGTTTTTTTCATGTGTGTTTTATGGAGAAAATTACCATTACACATTGCAACAATGTCAAACTTTATACAGTACAACAGTTATCACAACTTAAAAACTGTTCATTACGGCGAAAATACAACATTTGTGTACTTCCTTTGTAGATGCCGCCATTTAAAAAAAATAAAAAAAATAATTCGCATTGTATCCTGGTAAATTTCTCGTACCCCTCAGTTTGGAATCTGTCTCTGGAAAATCTCTGTTTGCAGGAGTATAAAGCCCTTCCCCTTCCCCCTTCCCCTTCCCCCGACCCCTCTGCCTTAATGTGAATTGAGACACCCCTACACATGGACACACACAATGGAGGGGAAGGGGAAAGGGGTGAAATGAGATTCAGCTGTAGAGTGGAGAACTGACTAATCTCAGCTGGAGTATTCAACTATATTGACTGTTTGTTTACATGCAGGCGATGAAAACCACCGTCAAGTAGCCATGCGTATCCTCTATCACATTAGCATCGATGACCGTTTCAAGGCCATGTTTGTTTACACTGACTGCATACCTCAGGTACAGCAAAAAGAATACAATTCACTGAAAACGGAGTACAAATAAGAGCTGTTGACTTTGACATTTAGAGCTGAAATTGTATATTTCTGTACAGCTTATGCACATGCTGTATGAGCACGGCGAGGAGGATATCGAAACTGAGCTCATCTCCATCTGCATCAACTTAGCAGCCAATAAGAGGAATGCGCAGCTCATGTGTGAAGGTATAGAAAGAGCTATTTCATATTTAAGTCATGGAAAAACAGTCTGCATCGGTGCTTACACTTTATGAATGTCATATTAATGTCACCAAAGAACAACAGTCGATGAATCTTGTAATTGGTTTTGCTCAGTCCTGGATCTTTTACAGGTTTATAATCATTTTAAAATTAGCCCTGTTCATCTGTCTCTATAGGAAATGGCCTGAAGATGCTCATGAAAAGAGCCCTGAAGGTGAAAGACTGCCTCCTGATGAAGATGATCAGAAACATATCGCAACATGACGGGCCAACTAAACCTGTTTTTATAGTTAGTAGTAATGGAACACAGTTATTGGTTTTCGCTTAGTGGCGACCACGATCTTCAACGCTTCTCATTTCTGTGCATCAGGACTATGTTGGCGACCTGGCAGCAGAGATCCGAGCTGAGGAAGAGGAGGAGTGGGTTCTAGAGTGTCTGGGGACTCTGGCCAATCTCACCATTCCAGACCTGGACTGGGAGCTGGTGCTGAAGGAGTACAACCTGGTACCCTACCTCAAAGACAGACTGAAGCCAGGTGTTTACTTAATAAGATCTAGTGAATAGAGAGACTGTCATAATCATTTAAATAAGTTTCAACAGCCATTGGTTTGTTCTACGATAATCATTCTTAAGGTTCTGTATTTTATCAGGCAGACTGAGGTTTTGCAGGGACACCTTAGTAACTCAGCATTAACACACTCTAAACCATTCCAGAGAAATACTGTTGATATTTCACTTTAAAGTCAACCACACACATCCCTCAAGGGCTTCTCCACTCACTTTCATACACAATTATGAAACCGGCCTCATTTAATTATTGTATTTTAATGATTTTTCACCTTATTATCCTCAAACTTTACACTGTATATTTCGTTGAATCAATTTGACTTACCATTCTTACCAAGTTAATTCATATAGAAAGGTGAATTAAGTAAAATTAAGCTAATTTTGTTTAATGGTGTGTGTGTGTGTGTGTGCAGGCTCAGCAGAAGATGATCTCATTCTGGAAGTGGTGATTATGATTGGAACAGTTTCCATGGACGATGCCTGCGCTGCCATGTTGGCCAAATCTGGCATCATTCCTGCACTTATTGAGCTACTGAATGGTAACAAATTCTCTTATTCTGTTTGTTGCACATGGGTATTAAAAATGTGTTTATTATAATTATGCTTTCTGTGTGTTGAATACAGCTCAACAAGAGGATGATGAGTTTGTGTGTCAGATTGTCTATGTCTTCTATCAGATGGTTTTCCATCAAGCAACACGAGATGTCATCATCAAAGATACTCGTATCCTTCATTCAGTATACTCACTACCTGTATAAATGTATATTAAACTAGACTAATTAACATGGCTCAGTTGGTAGAGCAGGTCATCCATTAATCATAGGGTTGGCGGTTCAATTCCCGCTCTGTCCTAGTCTGTCTGTTGTGTCCTTGGGCACCCTCCTTGCCTCCAGTGTCACTCACACTGGTGTGTGAATGTTCAGTGGTGGTCAGAGGGGACGTAGGCACGAAATGGCAGCTTCTGTCAGTCTGCCCCAGGGCAACTGTGACTACATATGTAGTTTACCACCACCAGAGGGAGCATGTGAGAACACTAATGGAAGCGCCTGGAACACTAAAGTGAAGCGCTTTGGGTGCCTTGAAAAGCGCTATATAAAATCTAATCCATTCTACTCTAAGAGTTTCCACTCTAAGAGTGCAAACTTCTGCCAAGGCAGACCGCCCCCCTTGGTCAAACAGACTTGAATTTAATACCTCCTTGGCGGAGAACAATGTTATCTCACAGTACATGTACCTGCTTTGATGCATCAGTTTCTTTCAAAAGCTATGATGTGGAATACATCACACAGACTGTCAGATCTTCCTTAACCCTCTATCCAGAGGCTCCAGCCTATCTGATAGATCTGATGCATGACAAGAACACTGAAATAAGAAAAGTGTGTGACAACACTCTTGATATTATTGCTGTAAGTGCAGGTCTTACACGTCCACAGAGCATTGCACAGACTGGTATCATCACAGCAGATGAGAGTATTTACACAAACACTTCATCTTCCAGGAGTACGATGAGGAGTGGGGCAGGAAGATACAGTCAGAAAAGTTCCGTTTCCATAATAATCAATGGTTGGAGATGGTTGAGAGTCGCCAGGCTGATGATTCTGAACCTTATCTCTATGACAACGACAATGACAGGACTGACCTGTTCTACAGTGCAGGTAAACACATAAGTTATTGTTAACGTCACAAAAGGGTTTTGATTTTAGGACAATACGTTTCTCACTGATCACTGTGGAAAACGCAACTAGGGGATCGGTCCAGAGGAATTTGAATTAGACACACAGATGTAACTTGTGTTTGAGTAATGAAGCATAATACAACTTTTTAGAAAATTACAACCATCTTAAAAGGGGACCTATACCCTTTGAGCCCTGTGATGACTTTTACAGATATCATTTTATCAACAATGAAATGACTGTGTGATGAAATTGTCTGATGGCAGCATTTTTTTTAAATTATTTTTTTATGGTTTGTAGTCAGCACAACTGACTTTACAATATGAAGTTAGTTTTTATTTTTTGACAGTTTGAATATTGTTTACGTTATTTATTCATATTAAATGTCATATTGTGTATTTGTTTCATCCAAGGTGCTTTTGAAGCCACAACTGGTAATGTAGCCATAAAGACTTAATGACCTTGTTGAACCTGATACACAATGGAAGAGCAGATTATAGCTGACCATGTTAAGATTTCTAAGACTTTTCCCCCTTGTAAATCTTGTAACCAAAAAGCTGGTTATTAGACTTTTTAACAAAGCTGAATTCCTGTTAGAGAGGATATTAAGATCTGTTATACAAATATTTGTTAGGTGAGATGATGTCTTTGCAATAAGATTAATGTTTTCCAGTTTTTATTACAGTAGCAAAGTATAACTTTCTAAGTCACTGTCAGTACATGTGTAACAACATTGCATTCTCATTAATAAATGTTCATTGTCTGTTTGAAGATGGAATTACTCCAGCAGATGGTTCAGTCAGTCCAGATTTCTTTGGGGATCTTCAGGCACAGAATGGAGACTCGCATCATGTCGGGTGAGCTAAAGCAACTCTCACATTATTAATTTTTCTTTTACTTATTTCCACTTTTGCATTGTTAAACCTTCACTTAAATGATGGAAGTAACAATTAATTTTGTTTTTCAGAGATAGCAGTGACGTCTTTGACCAGACCGGCTCATCTCCTGGACGACCGGCTACTGCGTACGGCTTTAGACCTGATGAGCAGCCCTTCTATCAGTACACATAAACAACACAAACACACACACACACACATGTTGTCTGAACACTTCAGGGGCTTGTTTCACAAAGCAGGTTCAACAAACTCTGAGTCTAACCCTAAGCTATGAGTTGATCTACTCTGAGATAGGATACTCAGTTTTTGATTCCAGAACAACTGATTTGAGTTAGGTTGATCAACTCGGAGTAGTTTCACCCCGGAGTTAAACGCATGCACTGCAACTACAAAGAAAACATCAATGGAGCTCTGATTCAACCAGTCACCATGACAACAGGGGAGTGAAGAACTGCATTTTTCACCCACTGTAAATGCATATCTGAATGCACTCATACAGTGAGTTATATTTTTAGAATTATATGCAAAAATATATATTTTAATGTCCTCCTAAGTATCCCCAGTTACTAGTAAAAGAGATGAACAAAATTCACCTGCTGAGGGGGGAAAAAAACTATATGAAATACAATAGGTGGCGCGTATTCCAAAGGACATGTTGGTGAAGAGAGTCTCCACCTACTGTGTTCAATTGACTTATAAAACAGACCTGACTGAATTTTGTTTGAAATAACAGAATTGCAGAACTATGTTATACTAAAACTCTTGCATTGACTGGATGAATGAGGAAATTAAGCCTTTGCTTGTATCTGAAAGTGGGCAGAGACAGAGGAACTCAAGGTTTAATTGAGAAAACCTGCTCCAGACCAGATTAGATTTAGAATCTGTTACTATAGTAATCTGGCCAGAGTTTAAGTTACTTCTCTTTATGAAACGAGCTAGAGTTACCCCTCTGTCTCTGGGTTGAGTTC
Organism: Siphamia tubifer; assembly: GCA_020466265.1. Taxonomy (NCBI): domain Eukaryota; kingdom Metazoa; phylum Chordata; class Actinopteri; order Kurtiformes; family Apogonidae; genus Siphamia; species Siphamia tubifer. The sequence continues at coordinate 17,796,090 of CM035799.1, read as the reverse complement.
CCTCCCTTTGTGAAACTGAAAACTCAGGTTTTTCCTAATTTCAGGGTTAACTGACAGTCTTCATTAAACCTGCCTTGTGAAACCAACCCCTTGACATGCTGTAAGCTTTGTATCATTCCCTATCATCCCCTTGCATGTCCATCACTACTATCTTTAGATGAATTGTCACTGTCTGCGTTCCTGTTGTATAGGTCATAAATGCTGCTCTGAAACATGGATTAACTACATATCACATGTCTCTATCTGGTTCCTCTTACCACAGCAGCTCAACACATCTCATTATCAATTTCACTTAATTTTCTTAACCATCATTAGAGACAATGAGTAGTTAGTCTTCCTTACAACTTGCTGAAGGATTGTTCTCAGTGAGTAGATGAAAGAATGTCACCACATGTAACATTTCTCATCATACTTGTTAATATGTTTTGACCTGTTTCGCCTACATTTGTTTTGTCTTCTGTCTTTGTCACTGTAGATGAGGCACATGGAAAATATGCCTCAAGCTTACAGCACTTTGATAGCAATTTATTTTTTTTTGGGGGGGGGGCTTGTAGGGCAGTGGAAATGCTCCAGTTTTCCCTCCTTTGTGACGCTCACACACTTTGCATTTTATCATGTCTGTGCCAATGTTGTAAAAAAAAAAAAAACAGCATTCAACCTTCGTGGCAACGGCTTACAAAAAGAAACTGTCCTTGTAGATCAGGGGTAGGCAAACGTTTTGATTCGTGGGCCACAAAGGTTTCTAAAATTTGACCTTCAGGGCCGGACCGCAACCAGATGGTTGGAGTGTTTTTAGTCATCCACATCATAAGAGGAAAAAAAAACTAACATGGGATATGTCATTGTTTTCATCCAGTGTTATTGAACATAACATGAAAAGACTCCGCCTTTTAAATCATTAGTTATATCTTCATATATTGATTTTACACGAATCACTGTCCTGTGTGATAAACTGACTTTTTTCATTCAAATTTGTCTTCACTCTTCAAACACAAGACACTTGCTGTCTCTACCATATAATCTTTTAAAACTCTCCTTCAGACGGAGTCTCACTGGACTTTGCTAATTTGAATGACAACATAAAACTCACCTTAGTACTTGACTCTTGAATGGCAGTGAGTTTGTAAATTAGCTGCCAACCTCTGAGCAGTAGCTTCTTGTTCTTTCATTGACTGCTTGCTAGCATAGTTAGCATACTTTGTGGCAAAGTGACGGTTGATATTATAGTCTTTAAAAACCGCCACAGTCTCTTGCTATAGCAGGCTATGTTCGTTAAAAAAATAAATAGTTGTCCACTCCTTATTAAAGACTGGACATTCTATCCACTGCTCTTTTCTTAGCTCTGCTCATCTTTACAGAAGAGCTGAGGGGTCAAAGGGTAAAGGGCAAATGTGGAGGAATATGCCACACCTCAACAAAGGTCAATGTTTCTAGAGTCCGCCATCTAGTGGGAAAACACTAGCACTGTAGGAAAAATAATATGTTGAGGTTTATCATTATATAAAATATAAAAAATATCATCTTCAAATTTGGCGGGCCAGATTAAAAAGCTTAACGGGCCGCATATGGCCCCCGGGCCATACTTTGCCCATGTCTGATTTAGATGTATCTGATCCAAAACACAGACAAATGTTAGAAAAAATATAAGTTACAGATGTCAAACCGTAGCAGTATTACATAAATAAGTGACACGAGACAGACTTCCTTTTTCTTTTGGTTATGCACTCAATGACTCATCCCTGTACACCTGTCATTCCAACCTTAAAGCCCTTTGAGTCATTGGCAGCACGTTTAGTAGCTATGATTTAGGCCAATAACTGAACAGTTTGTTCAGAACTGTTACAGAGTCTTTGAGTGTAAGTTTACTTATGCTTAATCTGCATTTTTAATATTTCATAAAAAGGCAGTCAGGGGGACCCACCCTCCGTGATACAATAAATTAATTGGAAGCTGTGGTTTCTGTGCATTTAAATCCAGATGTCTGGCCCATCAGTTGTCATAAATGGTATATTTCCTGCATCCTGCATGCAGTATCATTGTTGATCATATATTCTTAGAGCTATTACAACAAAATAAATCTATAAATACACCGATGACTGTGGTGAATTGCTTGCTGATTTGAATAGCAGTTTTAGCTAGGTGAATAATGCACAAGTTTCTTTCCAAAATAAATGTATTGTGCCATGAACTAAACTACCTTCTATACCTTATGTTAATGAAGAACATTCTGAATAAGACATACTGGATTTGCAGGACACTGACAGTTGGCCACATACTGTATTATTTATAGGCATATTTGCACATATAGTTGAAGTTTGCATGGTTATGTTTTGTTTTTATAGTAAGTTATTATAATACTGTATGTACACCAGTTATGTTTTATATTATAGATTTATTGCTATTTACCAAGGCACTGTAAACTGTAAGCGAATACTGGACTACATTTTCTCTGTACATTTTCTCCATTTCTGTCTTTCATCATGTTGTTTGCTAAAATAAAAGATAGCATTTCATATGATTGGTCTGGTTTAATGTGTTCACTTAGACAAGTTCATAGCAAACATTCAGATGCTATATCTCTTGTTTGTTTTTACTGACAATTTTGATTCATTGCTACAGATTTTTTTTTTGCATATTGCACCAACTGTTGCTCAGTGGGGGGGCTGACTTAAAGGGATAGTTCACTATTTTTCACAAGAATTTGTATGGAATCAGCATCTTTACTCTGGTGCACCCACAGTGACTTACCCCTCATAGTGTCCTGTGAGTCGAGTTCTGGTCCAGTTTTGGTGAAAGCAAAAATAGTCTCTGCAGGTTTCCCGGGGGTCAAGAAAATAAAATGTATCTTCTCAAAACAATATGTGTTTGATTTATTTGCATAACAAAACCATCATGGAACAAAAACGCCTCATAATTGTTTGGAGCTACTTTCTCTCAATAGCGATCAATATGCGTTGTCACTGCTAACAGCTGTACGCCTGCATGTAGCAGCTGCAAACACTGCTGAACAACTGATGAAAGTAGTTTACTACAGTAAGGCTTTCTCTGAACTTGTTTATACTTTTGTTCAGTCTGTAATCCACTCTGAAGTATTACTGACTGAACAGGAAATGTACTGCCTCTTACATTTCACTGATAATGTTGTCAAACCATTCTTAATCTAGTTGAAATGACAACTTTAAGATCTAATGTTCATGTTCTGCAACCTTAAATATCAACAGAAAGTCAAGCTTTAGAAATTTTTTTTTACTGTATGTAAAGTAAAACATGGTTAATGATGAAAAAATTATAATTTTAATTTAAATAATGTAAAATGTGTTTCTGAAATAATGCACTGACTTCTAACTATATAATCCTTAAAGGAGAAACATAAACTCGGTAGTCTGTTCAGTTGTTTTACAGTTGCCATAGTAACAGGATGTCAGGGTACAAAGCTGCTGTCAGGATATGGTGACACTATTGTTTCCACCTCAAAAACCTCAGTGACAAGCCCTCTGATGGCAGCCACACTGTCCAATGGCAGCTCAGCACCGCCCTCTGGCTGGGATTTGATGGGCTGATGAGCTGCCTCCTCTTCATTTTTATTTGCATCTTCTTCTGTTTCATCTTGACGTTCTGCCTCCTCATTTTCTTCTGTCTTCTTATATATCTCCTCCCTGATTATTTGAGCTGGTGTCAACACGGTGGCGTCCTCTGCTGGTGATTCACAGGAGCTGTAGCTGCTTTCACCACTCGCTTCTTTTGTCATCTTTTCTTCCTCTCTCTGTTCTTTTTCACTTACATTTTCAGTCTCTTGTTCATTCCTCTCTTCATTGTCAGTCACTTCTATTCTGTGTTGTCCCTCCACCTCTTCTTCATCTTTTACTTTTTCTTTCTCCAAGCCTTCTAACCCTTCTTTCTCAGTCACTTTTTCTGTCCCTTGACTGTCTGACACGTCTTTGTCTTTGATTTTTTCTTTCTCTTTCTCTTCTCTCTTCACTTCTTTGTCTGTAACAGTTTCTTTTTCTTGTTGTTCTCTTTCTTTCATCACTTTTTCTTTCTCTTGTCCCTCTGATTCTTCTTCATCTTTTACTTTTTCTTTCTCTTGTCCCTCTGATTCTTCTTCATCTTTTACTTTTTCTTTCTCTTGTCCCTCTGATTCTTCTTCATCTTTTACTTTTTCTTTCTCTTGTCCCTCTGATTCTTCTTCATCTTTTACTTTTTCTTTCTCTTGTCCCTCTGATTCTTGTTTCTCTCTAACTTCCTCCTCCTCTGCTTCCTCTTTCTGATTCTCCTCTTTCACTCTGTCCATCTCCCAGTTGTCTCTAATGTCTCCTGTCAGGTACACAGCTCTATCTGTGGACTGCTGAACCATAGTATTTCTTTCCACAGATGCGACAGAGTTACTAACGATAGCTTCACTCAGAGACACAAGGCTAATTTGTACTGTGCTGTCTGTGCTGGGAGGGGCTGATGGGGACTCCTCTGGTACCTGATCTGATGGGATATGATCTAGTGGAGCAGATGGTGGATCACTTTGAGGAGTATGACCAAGGACATCTATGGTCAGTGGGGTTGACTCAGAGGACACTAAATGGATGGTAGAGTCAGTTGATTCTGATGGTTCTTCTGTTTTAGGTGGATCTGTGTCAGAACTAGAGGGTCCAGCTGCAGATGAATCCAGTACTGGTGGTGTGGTGGCTCCAGGATCAACATCTTCACATGATTTCTCAATGTGAGAATCTTCCTTGGTCACAGATTCATCAGTTTCATGAGTCACAACGATAACTGGAGACAGAAGCATTGGTGTTTGGGAGGCACCGGGGTCAGCTATGGCATCAGCATTGGATTCTGGATCACATTGGACTTTCTGATTTTCCTCCTCCACAGTAGGAGCAGATTCCGTATCTTGAGCGGGAACAACACAAGGGGGATCTCGAGCGTGGGTGGCTGGGCTGTCTGGTGCAGAGCAAGGAGGCGTCTGACCCAGGAGGCTGTATTGACTGATGGCCAGATCTGACGTGTCCAGGAACAGATTATTGTTCTTCTTACTGGCAGCATCCTGGACCGCTGGAAAAAAAAAGAACAAAAAAAAAAGTTTGGTCACATGTAATATTTAACAAATACTCAGCAGGGTTCCCAGGGGTCAAGGTATTTCTGGAATATCAGGCAATTTCAATAAAGACTATTCCAGACAGGGAATGTATGTCAAGTCAGGAATTATCAAGGAAGTTTGTGACTGCAGCCCCAAACCAAATGTGTTGCAAGTTACAAAAAAATGTGTCAAAAAGGACGAGTCATTTTTTGAACATGAGCAAGGCCTTCATGAGAGGTATGTATGGTATGAATTTGGTTATCCTCCATCAAAGCTGTCAAAAATTATTGCGAGTACAATGTTCCCGGACAGATGGACGGACGCCTTGTCCCCCACCAAGGCAACATTGGAAAAAAAATGAGTAAGTATGTAATAATAATCCAAAATCTACATCTTTTAGCATTTTTATTTTTACAGTAATTTTATGGTCATTAAAATGTAACTTTACTTAATTTTTATTTTGAAGTACCTAAAACCAGCAGTAATCCAACATGAAGACAGAAAGTGATGGGGCACTGATACATTAAAATGAACTAATCTGGTTTTAATTGTGTATTTCAGATCATATGTGATACATATTCCACAAAAAAGATCTTGTATTTTTGTTTGGTTCATCCAAATTCCATTCAGTATTTTTACCTGTTTCAATCTCCTTACTAAGGATCTTCCTCAGCACATCATCATAGACATTATGAATGAGGATGAAACTGCTGTAATCTGAGAATATATACTGCTCAAACTGCTGGAGCTTCTGCACACACAAAATACAAAAAAGGATAATATAGAATTATAGCATTTCAGTTAAATCAGATGCACATGAGTTCAGTTTTTTAATGTTTTCTCACCGTTTTCCACTTTTTGTCCATTCTTCTGGTAAGAGCAGGCAGAGTGATCTCCAGTAGAGCTTCATGATATAGTCTCCTCTGGACAATTCTACTGTCATAGTCCAGTTGCTGTTCAGATACAAGTATATACTTTTCATTGTTGAGCACAGAAAGAAGTACTTGTACAGACAAACAAGTGTGTGACAATTTAATAGCAGTCTGGACATATTATATGGACTTGTACTACACATACTGGAAATAATACAGGTGTAACAATGTCCTTAATGACTGAGAAGGCTGATGACTGGAGGAAAAGCTCCAAGGTATAGACAGCAAAGTCCAACAGCTACAAGACACACACACCAGCTGTAACACATGTACTACTGGTCTGCAGTTTTGATCTTCTGCATCTGCATGCTTCAGAGTGAACCTCCTACACACCCATTTCACTTGTTGGCAAACCACAGACACAATATCAGCAATCTGATTCATCACTTTTTTTTGACACCTTTGAGACAGGAATGCAAGCTGTGGCTGGGTGCCACTGGCAGTGAACCTATGTAGCCTACTATGCTATTCATCTATTACACACGCTATATGTTATATTGTGCCCCCTCATGATGTGAACATACAGTACCACCAACAAACGTAGGGCGACATCCATACAATTCATAGGTATCACACCCCACATGTAGCCTATTTTGTGGCCTGTCATTTATGTAGCGTTATGAAAGAAGTATCTTGTAGGCTGTATTTTTAAGACCTTTTGGAGGCATTTCATTATTTGTTACCTCAGGCCCCTGAGACTGGGTAACAGCCGAGGCCTGGTTATTATTTTGGTTTCAATTTGACTCAAACAGCATTGCTTTTTCAGATCGATATCCGAGGTGTTTTTTTATTTTTCAATTGAAAATTTCAAGTTGTATAAAATAAATATTTAATGAAGATTCATTGTGATTCCTCTTTTGTCTTCATCGGTAGTGGATTAAAGGTCTATAATAAAATGCACAAGTAGGTCAATTCAGTTCAGTTCAAGTGGTTATTTAAAGATGCAGAAATTAACACCATCTGATTCTACAGTTTGGGTACTATTTATTATGCTTTGTTTTGTTTTGTTTCTTAACGATAAATAAGTATTAAAAAAAGATTTACTCGCATGCTCACATTAATTATCTGCGTCCCAGCTGTGCCCCTGTGTAGTATTTGGGTCTAGTGACGCCCCTGTTTACCTCTAAAACATGCAGGACAGTGGGTCCTGAGGATCAGGGTTGAATACCTCTGACCTACTGTATTCATGATTCAATGAAAAGCCCACAAAAAATGTCAGAAAAAAATATATATATCGCAACTAATTTGAGTTAGATATTTGTTTTTCTTGTTGAAGTATATGTGAAAGCACTGATACTGTTTACCTTCAGAACTCTTTCTTTAGCTCTCTCCATCTTCACAGGGACCTGAGAAGGCTGCAGCCTGGCTGATGACTGGAGGAAAAGCTCTAAGGTATAGACAGCACTGTCCAACAGCTGCAAGACACACACACACACCAACTGTAACACATGTACTATTGATCTGCAGCTTTGACCTTCTGCATACAAATGCATCAGAGGGAACCTCCTACACAGGTTCACACAGTACCTTCTCCATCTCCAGATGTACAGAATGAATCAGTCGCTGAGTGTTGATCAGTCCAAACCTCTGTTTTAAGTCTTTTAATCTCTCACTTAGATTCTCCACCTGCTTATAGCATTGATCCAGATTGATGGAACACAGAGTGGACAGGACCTGCATGGAAGAAAGTCCTACTGTAACATTTAAGTCAGAGTCAAATGATCACTTAAAGACCTACAACCATATTTGTCATAACTTCAAAATTATATTTTGTGTACATCCCAAGTGTTTTATCACCATTCATTGTAATATCATCCTCTTCCTTTTGCATTTTTCAGTCCAAATCCTATATTTTCCTATATTTAATTCACTGATTGAGCTTTTCTGAAAATCTACATAATAAATGCAAAGGTTTTTCGATAAAATCTGAAAAAAAATATTATAGAAGATGATGATGTTTCCACTTTTACTACAGAGCCTCTGAACAATCACAAAAAGATGACAAACTGCATTTTACCTCAATTATTTACATGTATTGATATGATTAGTGGTTCAACAGGTACTAAATGTTGCAGATCAGTAGATGTAGAGGCTTTTGGTTTTGATCTTTATGGGTTAAATTCCCACCTTTGTTTCCGCTGTTCCTCCATTTTTGTCCTTTAGAGCTGCATCCATCTGTTTCTGCAGTGTGTGTTTCATTGCCTGAATTGCTGTGCTTATATTTTCTGTCAAAGCCTCGAGGATTGAAGACATGTAGGGTGTTATGGACTCATTACATATCTTCTCTGCTTCATCACATAAAGAGGCTGGAACAAAAATGTATGATCGTCATTATGTAAAAACTCAAGATGCTCAGACTGTAGCTCCAGGTATGGGGTCAATGTGTCCTACCTCTGACCTTGTCCTCCAGGAAGCAGTGAGAGGACATTATCTGGTCCAGGTTGGATCTGATTTGCGCCTGATTGCCTGATGCTGTCTGACGACACTCCCCCCTCAGAACCTCCAGACCTACTGTCAGCTCCTCCAGTACCAAAGCATAGGTCGCCTGCACCGTCTGTACAAAAAGAAATAACACGATGTAGGGTCAAATGTTAATTTAAAAAGCTCAAGGGAACTTTAGAAATAAAAATACACTGTTGTTCATAAATTTAGAATAATTATTTCCCCCTCTCAAACGTCAAGGTCACAATAAAGGTCAAAATCAAATCTTGGCTATAACTTTTAAACTATTCATTTGAGAGACTTCCAATGAGCACCAAAAATCGTCAAAAACTACTGGACCAATTTGCATGAAATTTCCCAGAAAGATGCAAGGTGGTCCAGAATAGACCCCATTCAAATTTGGTGAATGTAAGTCAAAGGTTAAGGTCACCAAAAATGTATTTCCACAATGATAAGAGATAGAGCAAATCAGTTAAACAGTTTACAAAGGGCTGGATGAGTTGTGCTTGACATCACTTGTTTTATTTTCAGACACATTCTTCTTTTTATTCTTATTTATACACATCAGTAATCACCTTTGACCAGGTTGAACAATTACATACTGAGTCCCAGTTACACTTTATCAAGAAAGAATCATATTGTCACAATCACTTCATAAGAACAGGTAAAAATATGTTTCCTAACTTCATGTACATAATTAATACATGTATTCTGATCATACTGTTCATTGTAATGATCAATCATTCAGAATATTTTTTTTTTTCACATAAATGTTCATTCTTCCAAACCAATGTCATTTTGGTGGTTTACTCCTTCATAAATATTAATATTTAGATCCTACTCAATATAACTTCAAAGCTGAAAAAACACCAAACCACTTTTACTGTGATGGAAGACTTGCTCTTCCTCTGAAGCACCTGTCAATCGAAGGTCACACCACTGCTTTCACTTTGAGTCAACACACAGCTGCAAACTATCTCACATTTTGCAAGTTCATTTTAACATCAAACACGTTTTATTTTGAGCTATTTTCTTCACTGCATGGGGTCATAAATTCAGCTCTGTCTGCATGGATAAATAATACTGGATTTCCTTTGTTCCAATTAATTAAACCTTTTATTTAGCCCTTAAAGACCTAATGCACTCTTTATAGTGGTTCCCAGACATGGGCATTGCACCTGTTGGGAATGGGAGTGTTGCAACACCCCCACTTCAACAACCAGATGATTTAATACCCCCCACATTTTCCTGAGGTTATATATTGTAGCGTCCCATTGGATCCAGGAAACAGATGGAGATTTGGTCTCACCTACTTTTTATTGTAGGATAAACGGTAAATGTTGGTCACAATCACGCCAAACAAACAGCAATAACATTGCGGGGGTCATTATAATATGTATCATTTTAAACTGTTTACCCCCCCCCCTCCTCGCAGTACACCAGCATAAGGAAATGAAGTGCACCTCAGCTCCAGGGCCAAATGTAAACAGTTCTTCTTTGCGGTGTTAGCAAACAGTCATCAACCAGTAAATCATGAGAAATGTTGCCGTTATTAAACTAAATTAACTAAACTGTGTCTTGTTTTGTGACATATATTCTAAGCTAATTTGCTGGCAGTAGGGGAAGCACTTTTGTATGTTTTGAATAGGGGTAGGGAGGGGCTCTTATTGTATTTCTGTCAAAAGTATTGTTCCTCTTGGAATAAATGTTTAATTTAGGAAAAACACATTTTTGTTATTATTTTTGGCCAAATATTACTTTTTAATATAAAAATTTAACCATTAATGGATAAATGTTGGTTAATTTTCCCGATAATAGATTCAGAAAATTTTCCTCATGTGCCACAAGCTAGAACACCCCCACATTTTAAAATCGCTCTGATGCCCCTGTTCCCAGATTATTTTTCCCTTCTATTTGACCTTTTCTTAAGTGATTTATCACCATTTATTCTTAATATTTTGCTCTTTAGTTGGCATTTTAAAGTGAAAATCAGGTACTTTTTATATTTTCTGAACTGATCATGATGATACAAGCATCTCCATCCAGTGCCATATGTTGTAGACGATGACAGTGACAGGGTTAGTGGATTAAAACATACTAAATGGTTTATATTAATTATTGATTTTGGTCATCAGAGTGTGTTTTGGTCTTTATGGGTTAATTAAAAATAGCATGTACACAAATAACACATCCAAAGCCTTTGTGTTATTGTGACTCATATCACACAGTTACCTGGGTTTAGATCAGTTGACTAAAAGGCTGAGTACATTGTTTTAATGTCTCATCACAAGATATTGTCTTTAAGTATTGGTGTAACTCACTGCCAACCACTGCCGAATCCTTTCTGGTTTTTTGCCCTTCACCCTGGACTGCAGCTGACTCTGTAACCATGGCAACACCTCTTCCATCACCTGAGTTGCAAGCACCTGCACAGGCATAGACATGGTTCATAAGCAGATGAAGATAGCTGTACAGAAAAACAAAAGTGTTTGTGTGTTTGCTAACTTGTTCCTCAGTGCCGAGCAGCATCTCCCAGGATTCATAGCAACTTTTGCCCCGTCTGTAGAGTACAAGGGCACGGATGTATGCTTGGCTCTCATAAGACGCATCACACCAAGGGTCTGTAGGAAAGTAGATAGGATTCAGTATACTTCTCAGTGTCATAAAAAACAGAAGCTACTACTTATTTAGTTCATGATGCTTTTAGAAACTCTTTTTGTGTCTCGGGAACTACAAGATAAACACAGTCACAACAGAAAAGATGTTACAACACAGATGTTTCACAACAAAGTGCGACACCATGACATCACTGACAGTTACATTCATAAGTCCCACTGGATGTATTTCCTGAAAACATAGGTCATAGTTTCAGTTATGGTCAACCTCATATTTATTCTAATAAACTTCAGGAGCAGTTTCAAAGACATAGTTCTGTATCTACTGCACAATGCTGTTTAGTACTTGGCTATCTTTGTCTTTAAAAAAAAAACAAAACTATAATAGTTACATGATATTTTACTGCAAAAAATCCAAGCATATAATTACAACAAATAAATAATAATTTTTTAAAAATCAGTTAATTTGTCAGGGCTTATTTAGCACATAACTTTCATGTAATAAGTCATTTCACACAGATTTTTGTTTTGTTGTGTATTGCCCATTTGTACCTATGTGTATCACTAAAACAATGCTATCACTAAAAAGAGCAAGCCTATAAAATATATGCACAAAATATGAAATTGATACCTTTACTTAAACTATGTTTATTCAGGTATCAATGAGATCCTGAAGATTCTTGATACCTCCTTGCACTGGCTAGAGGGCAGTATAAGCTTCCATCTGGCGAAAATGTAGGCACGCAACAAGTTTGCAGTCACTTTTCTATTTTGTATTAATCCCTATTTTGCACTTCTGCAGTGCTTTCATGTGTAATAGTATTAAGTTTCACATCCCTGATAGAGAACATTCATCATGTTCTTTCTTTTGTTGCATTTCAGTTTTATTTCTCTTTTAATCCGGTTCATCATAAACAATGTTTATCTTTCTTTTCTTCACAAATGACTGCTGGACATTTGAGGAACAGAAAGCACCACTGCTGCTGAGCACACTTCCCTTATGATCAGTACCATCAGTATGAGTCAGAATCAGTTAAAAAGTAATCAGTCACTGCGGTCACCCACATGATGAGATAATGGAATTAAACATGATATAGAAAGACTTTAACTGATGGTAATAAACTGAGACAACTTAAAGGGTGTAAAGCCAGGCAATTGAGAGATATATTTCTAAACACATAAATATTGGAAATGCATTGATTTTGACTGTAGTTACACTGTTTTTCATTAAAGGAGACCACATACACTCATGTGCTCAGCCTGCGTGGTGACATAATTCCCTATCAAACTTGCATTTGAAGTTTACAGTCATAGGTGCAGTAGGTTTTTTTTAATGTATTTATTGTTTCTTTTCCTATTGTAGTCAGACTCTTATTGTCCTATTTTTATTTCATGTAAAGCATCTTTGAGTGCCATGACAAGCGCTATACAAATAAAATGTATTATTATTATTATTATTATTATTATTATTATTATTATTATTATTATTATTATTATTATTATTATTATTATTATTATTATTATTATTATTATTATTATTATTATTATTATTATTATTATTATTATTATATTTCTGGGTTTGATTCATCCACAATTCCAGGACATAATTAATACTACAGTATTTAAGCAAAATTTGTATTAATTTAAAAGCATTTATTTGTAGCTATTTCTTGACTAAAAACCATGCTATTTACACTTTTTAAAAATGTGAAACAAGTTATAGTATGTATTAAGAAACAAAATACTGACACCACTGAAACCAAAGTAATGACTTGAAAGAGACCAGTATGAACATAGCTGATCATCACCAAAACTAATCATTATATTTACCACTAATACTAACATATTTACTAGTACAGCTTTAAGAAATGAATTACACAACTTTAATCAGAAACATTTGGTTTTGTGTGTGACAAATGTAATACTAGTTAATAACATTGCTCAGTTACTTAACCTACTATCACTAAAAACATCATATGAGAACATGGGTGAAGTATTTGACACTGAGTAACTTTAACTTTATGCTGTCTGCAGGTTACACTGCAGAAGTACAGAAGTGCAGAAGTAATGCAGTCACTGTGGGGCAGCTGTGCATCTTACTTCCTGTTACAGCGAAGGATATCTACAGATATGACACACTGTTTTCACAACACAACTTCAAGTAAGGGGCTTGTGTTTGGTGTGTATCCTCCAAACCACACAGGAAGTTAAAACATTAATATTTTTAGCTGTCACCATGGCAACTACCACAACATGATACTGAAAAACGCCAATCAGCAGCAGGAGGAAAATAAGTTTAAACACTATAGAATCTACTTCGACTGAACAGAAAAGAAAGTTTGTATTTGAGTGATTAAATGTAGATATAGGCCAAATGCTGCTCACGTCATAATAATAATAATTAGCCTAGCCTGACTGTATTCAAAGAGCTAAGCTGACTCCAGTCAAGTCCATCAGCAAACAGTAATTTAGAGATTTGAGGGGATTTTTGAGCTACTTCATTTTTATTTTTTAGAATAATCCATTGAATCAGACACACAGACACATCTTCAGGGAATGTCTTTGTAAAGTAATGACACCAGAACATACTGTAACCTCACTGTGATGACAAAACATTACATAAACGGTACCCATGGAAATTATACCAAATTTCATCATAAGCAACACAAATAATGTCTGATTTAGGTTTTGCATAGTCTAGAGAGTTACAGGAGGACGGGAGGTTTATTTTTTCATCTGAATTGGAGTAAAGACAACAAATATGTTGTATAAGGACATTTTCCACACAGTCTTCATATGGTTCCTTTTTTTTTTTTAAGATAAAAATCCATTTTAGTAACAAAAAATAGTGAACTATCCCTTTAAAGCATTAATGTGGATTAATCCATCATGATTAATGTAATTAAATATTTAAACTTAATTAAATAGAAAAAGATCATGAAATTAATCCAAAGCAACCCTGTGATTAAATCTGAATAAACATTTTAATCATTAGACCATTGAAACCCCCATTATGGATATTAAATTCGATATCTGTTGTCAAATCACTGAAAATGCTACACTGAACCATTAATGTTTGATATTTTATTTATCATAAATATTGTGAAATTGGACCCTAGTGTGTGTGTGTGTGTGTGTGTGTGTGTGTGTGTTTTACCAATGTTGTGATGTCTAATGCAGGTTTTGAGAGCCGACAGGAAGTGATCTCGCTCTTCTTCCTGTTGAAAAAGGAAGCAGGTGTGACCCGTGAAGGGCAGGTGCAGGTACACGGCAAACACATCTGAAGACACCACTGAAGAAGAATCCTCCTTCACTCCTAAAAAACACACACACACACACACACACACACACAGTCAAACAGTAACAGGAATTACTTCTGTCATGTTTATTTTACATTATTAGTGATTGAGGTTCATGGCAGCAAATACATTTGAACTCTGGTATAATTATTATTAGCCTGTTTGTTTTGTGTATGTGTGTGTACTGAAGCTAAGCCTTTTCCTCTGGTTGTTTAACACCCACGATGTTGTGGTTTATACCTTCAAACATGTTTCCTCTTATTCACATCTGTGGTGACACCAGTGTCTTATCTGTTTGTGATTATGAAGCTGTCATGAGGTCTGGGTCAGGACTCTGTGTTCTTTGTAATCATGTGATTTCAATAGTATTTCAAGATTTAAACCCAACAATTGGTTGTAACACTTTATCCTTCCATGTCATTTCTATTTTCTGATTATTATATGCTGGAGCCATCACAATCCTTCTGTCCATGTAACTAGGCCCTCCAGTAGACGTTACATGTAGTGGCTTCTGGATTGTAAAGTGTGACTGATCATCATTACTGGTTTGATTAAAAGCAAACTGATCAGAAAGGTAATATTTTAAACACAAGTTGGTCTCATGCAATCAATTTGAAATAAAGAAAAGGTGGGGGTATGATCTATACTGCAGACAATGACCAGGGGGGCTGATACGCTTTGGCTTCAGTTTTGAGAGGAGTGACTTAGACTTAGACTGCTTTATTGTTCATTAAAATGTACAGAAAATGGAAATTTGTCTTTGGTAGTGGCATAAAAAGACACACAAACAGACAACAGCAACAGTCAGCTATCACAGACAACTATAGCCACAGCTAACAACAATCATAGACAGAATACAGTAATACTCAAATAAAAAATCACAGACGGCATAATGCTCAATAAATAAATGTTGAATAGAAACAATAAATGAGTATAGATTAAAAACTGTAATTGTAAAACTTAGAATTCAGTTCATTTGCCTCCTCAGAGCAGTTAAAATATGTTATGACACCATACTGTTACTAAAAACTGCAAGATCTTTGTTAAGAATGGTCATGGCTGATGGAAGAAACAATCGCTTGTAGCCATTTCTTTGAGTGCTTTTATGTAAAAATACCATTGAGTATTCCAGTACAGGTTTTCTCCAGTAGAGTTTTGGACTCCTCCTCTGTGGTCAGAACAACACCTCCTGCTGGCTGGAGGACCAACTTAGCTGCACCACCCCGATTAAAAGTCTATAAAAGAGAACAGGGATGACAGCTGAGGTGGCAAAAGTACTCACATTGTACAGCTACTTGTGTGAAAAAATCTTGTAAAAGTAGAAGTACTGACTCCTTTACTTTAGTAAAAGTAAAAAAAAAAAAAAATAGTACAACTTCTGAACTGTAATAAAGTACAAAAGTAAAACGTACTTATTTCAGGCAAAATTATAAAAGTTTCCACTTTCTAATTTCTCAGTGAATGATACTTGACCAGAGTTCCTGACAGGTAACCCACAAAAAAATGTGGAAAAAAATTTAATTCTCCAAATTTTCACAGGTAAAATTAAAATAAATGCAAATGGGTAGTGGACAAGGATGTGAAAAAATAAAGGCAGATTGGTAATTTTGGAAAAAGTGAACCCATTTAGGATTCTGATACTGACCCTGTCCTCCTTTTCTCCTACACTGATCTTCTTTGAACTTATTGACACATATTAAACACCATATAATACAAGCTTCCTGATTGCCGCCAGTCAACAACACAGCACCGAAATAACAATTCCAGGAAGTAAACAATTACAATATACATAAAGAAAACAAGAAAAAAAAGTCATATTCGAAAAGGACTGAGAAGAATCATATCTTATGACCTCTCACCCCATTACATTACCTCTATGCTGTCATGGATCTCCAGTTTATAATCTCTTCTCAGGACGGTGTATCTCTCTTTGCATTTCTTCCCTTGTTCATCCCAGCAGGAGAACTTCACAGTCCCTTTGTACAACACGTCTTCTGGATCATACTGAGGCTGGATACACATTAGACTAGTTCAGTGTGTTAACTTATCAATTGTTGTTAGATTACACTCTATAACTAAGTATTCAGATAATGCTTAATCTCGCTCCTATTTTGTGCCAATCTCAAATTTCGATGACAACCCGTTCTTGAATTAGAGCCAATAATGTGATTTTGACCTTTCTGCTAAATGCGACCTTGACCTTTTGCAATGTTGATAATTTTGTTATATGTATATATGCGTCAGAGCGTGTAATATTCTAATAATATATCCAGTATTGATTAAGTTATAGCGTGATATGTCTATACTTGACACACATAATCTTTGACCTCCAGAGATCTCAAAAACTATTGGTCATAGCTGATAACAATAATTATGACAATGGTAGAAATCTTCATTCCACATTGTTTGGTACCAATCTGAATGTTCTGTGACCCTCCATTATAGACTTATAACCGATAATGTGATTTTGACCTTTTAGTTAATTGTGAATCAATCAATTGTGTGTCAATCACTCCCATAAAAGCACACAAAGCCACATTGACCTTCACAGGCATATATCAAATAAATAAACTAAAGCTAAAGTCCTAATCATGCTGTGAACCTGAATTCTACATGGTAAACCTCATTAGTTTCTGGTTGACTATAACATAAAACTACCACTCATGATTAGTGGACTAATTGACAGATGCTTCTCTTACCCTTTGCGTGAGTAATAGACCCCTCCCTTCTTTTTTTGACTCCACCTCCAGGTGTAAGTGCCCACAGTATGCTGCAGAATACTGCTGACGATAAAACACACTGAAACTCTGGAATGCACTGTCAACGAGGCCTGTGGAACACATACAAGAAATTATTATAACTTATTCTACGGCCCTCTAGAACATTGCGGCAGCTCCCGTTCACTTTGAATGACGTCAGCGGGCGGATTTTTTTTTGATAACCGCCCGCTGCGCCGTTAACGCCCGCTGCCCATGGCAACAGGTTTTGTCACTTCAGATTCACTGTACCATATCACTCCGCAAGTCGTTCGGCCACTTTTAAAGTAAATATTCGCTTCATTGTAACGGTTAGTTTATTCTGACCTATCCTTAATCTATCCTGATGTTATCCTGACTGTAGTCAGGAAATCAGGGGAAATTGCCGTCCACCTCTCATACAGAATCTCCAGGGCCAAAGTAAGTATTTTAACTCCTCTATGCTGGTTTTTAGAAAACAAGGAGTGGTTTCAGTGAGCTTCGTTTTCAGTATTTATTTGCAAGAACGGTACAACACCTGCTCCGGTCACCGACCTGACTGTGTACATCCGTCTCTTTCTCTTTTCTCCACCCCAAAACTCTCTGCACCCCTCTTCTGGCTGCCCTGCCTAACCCGCATCTTATTGGCTATTTCACAACACTAGTTAGAGTAGTGACAGTAATAAACTGTAATAACCGTAGAATAAGATAATGGATAATGCATGGCCCACGATATTCGATAAAGTATATTTTTCTGATAGTAACTTGTGGGCCATGCATTATCCCTTGCTTGTTTCACTAATGGGGGAAAAGTGGGATTGTTTAGTTTGTTTCATATTCAAAATAAATTGAACTGAATAGAACTAAATTGTGAGATGATGCATTGGCAAAACCTTCAGTCACTATGTATATCAGCTCACAGTCTGTACATGAATGTGATCTATTCTGTACCACCTCACACCTTTCCTGAAAATTTCATGGAAATTGGCCCAGTAGTTTTTGTGGACAAACAGACAAATGCACAAAAAAATTACAAATAAATATATAAAAAACACCCCTCTCATGTTCGTCAGTTTGATAAAGAACATAAAGATTAGGTTGTGTTACAAGAGAACATGGCCTCATGGATCTGATGAGTCCAGGTTGACCCTATTCCAAAGTGGTGGACACATCAGGATGACTTGAGATGCAAATTAAGTGATTACCCATCATGCTTAGTGCCTACAGTATAACCTTGTGGGGGCAGGTTCGTTGGTCAGGTCTAGATGTCCATAAAATTACTGAAATAAATGCTACCAAAGAGGTGCAGAGCCAAATTAATACCATAATCAAGGATTTTTATTTTTTTTTTACAACTAACTTGTATATATGTAGACAGAAAACCCACACCCACAGAGCTGTGTAGGAATACATCATCTGTCAAACTTTTTTGATGCAACAGATGGATCTTAATTTGTTGGCCTTGTTTCATAATCTGTCATTTATCTGTGTATTTATTTACACTAAATCTCCATTATCACAGAACATTTGGGTCATGGCAGCCTGACTTTAATCTTAAATACTGAAATACACACACATAGAGTGAGGCCTCAGACAGATCAGACAACCCATAATAATATAATGGATGGAAATGGCTGTAATTACATTCTTAGAGATTAAGGGACAGGATGTGACCATGCTGATAACATGTATAGGAATGCACACATAGGAATGAGGAGAGGAATTCACATAGTATCTTGGTTTATTTCTTCTTGTTATTTTAGTCTAAAATAGGAATAAGGATTAACAAATAAAAAATAAAGTCAATATATAAAAATTATAATAGCTAAAAGTATATTCTTAAGTGTGTTAACAATGACCTGATTCACTGTAAGTCTGTGTGGTTTAGACGTACTGTACAGATATTAGTGATAGGTCACAATCTTGTCTTTCCCCATTTTTTCTGGTTGACCTCTTCACTGAAATATATGAAATAACCCCGAAATTATAATTATACACAGTCCACCTCATACACATGCAAACATACTCAAACAGAATGCCTTTAATATTATGATAAATCTGAAATGAATTGGTCAACTTTTGGAGTTTTTGTGTTGATTTACTTTAAATCATAGATATAGTTATTTTCCCATTCATGTTTTATACAGGTTTAGTTGTTATACAGTGCATTGCTTCCTGATAAAATACATTTATAATATGTGGCATCAAAGAAAAGAAAGGCTGTCATAATAACTTGGTACTCAGATCAAGACCTAAAGAAATGGGAACTGTGACGGGCAGACTCTCAACTGATAATTAACTGATAATATACATGATAAAATGAAATAAAATAAAATAAAATAAAATAAAATAAAATAAAATAAAATAAAATAAAATAAGATACAATACAATACAATACAATACAATAAAATACAATAAATTAAAGCTGTGGAAATAATGTGATATGGATGAGCTCATGGGACAGGAGGGAAAGTCAAATGTTACAGTATTTTTATCCAATATGACATATAGAATAAAATAGAATACAATACAATACAATACAATAGACGTACTTTATTGATGCCATAATTGGGAAATTGCTTTCTAACAGCAGCAGTATTCACATGCTAATTAAAACAAGTCCAAAACTAAGTAAAAGTAACAGAGCCACTTGACTACAGTGCACTTAACTAAATGAGATTAAAACTTGCACCACTGTTAATATCACAGCTACTTCTGATGCTGAAAATGTTATTTAGGATTATGAACACTTGTTACATTACTAGTAGCCCTGTAGCTTATGTTATTGTTTTTTCATTTGATTATATCATGAAAATATAATCAAGTAGATGTTCTGGTAAAACTCTGAGTTATCAAAGTGCACAGTAAGATGGACCAAAAGTTCTGAAAAAGTGAAAAACAAATACTTATCACGTTAGTTTACCTTTGATGTGGCTGATTTTTGCTTCATCCAACAAGCCAGATGAAGATGCTCCCATATTGCCTTCTTTTTTTTCAAGCGTCTCAACCCAAGTGTAATTCAGTTATTTGTGTATGTTTACATATTATGGTTAGGAACCTTATACCCAACAATGCATATGAGTGAATGAGCTGGTCTAACGTGGCAAGAAAGTTGTGTTGAGCCCATTTCCTCTCTTCTCAGTGTGTGGTGAACAGGGCGGAGCTCATCAAATTACTAAAAAATGAGGTGAAATCTTTGACAACAAACATCCCACAACAATGCGTGTTACAACAAGTGTCACAGCCTCTGTTATAGCGCCATCTCCTGCAAAACATAAAGATTGTAAGTGCTTATCTACAGAATAAAAGTAAGTGGAAAGTGTAAGTGCACAATTTTAAGAAATTAAGCAACTCAATTTTATGTTTTTTTTAATTAAAAGGCAAATCTGATGTATAAAGAAGTTAAATTTACTGACTAATTATCAGATTAAAATGATATATTTTGAAATAGGCTGCCCTCCTATAGATAACAGATGAAATTTTTTTTGTGTTCCTTACATGAAAAAATAACCAGCGTTCAAATGCATCCACGTAATCTATTCAGAAAAAGGCCAAAAAATGTTTCTGGATTTTTGTAACATATTTCTACTTTGTTCATTCCTAGGACCTGACTGAGCTTTTCTGGATCATTAAGCATAATTTGATTCAGGATCCTAACACTGCTTCTTTGCAATGATAAGGCTGTAACACTGTTATCAAAACTCAAAAGATAGACTTTTCAGTTTTTCTGTTTTTGCTACCCCTTCAGGAGAGTGGCCTGTAACCAGTATACCGTCTAGGTTTGAATTAAAATACAGTCAAAAGTGTGTGTGAACCAAAAACCACCCAACCAAAGCTGACAAAGGAAACAGGAAATTATTAGTTTTATCTCACCAGCTCATTAAGATAATGTTTAATTTTTGTATGATTACCATTTACATATCACAAAAATAAATGCTATCTTGTGGAAAAAATCCAGTTATTTAAATGCTCTTGGATATCCTCTGATGGTCCTGGCAGTTATTTAGTCTGTACATGTACCTGTGAACTAATTTGGTTCATAGAGTAGAATATTCCTGCCTTTGGGTGATGATTTTAGTCATCAATCTCTTCCATTTCCTAAGTGAAATTACAACATCTACACATTGTAACTGGAGGTTTTGAACCAAGATTGGCATTGTGCATTGAAGCAGATCTACATAGTTCTTTGTGGTTTGCTGGGTTTTCTGAAGTGGTTTAGACATTTTAATAACAAGCCTCACTTTTCTATTTTCAAATGTTCCACCAAAGCAAGTTGCTTCAGTAATTTTTGCAATGGCACAGCCACTGTATAGATAAGAATAAGAATATGACCAAGATGCTAGTTTAACCCTCAAAGATCGAACAAGTACCACCACCCCAAAGTATATCTGATCTAAAATGTCTGTTAAGTTCTTAACCATTGATCATAACAATACATGTAAATATGTGAGATAAAAATGCAATTTCTCAGGTTTTCATCACCACTGATTATGACCCATTTGGATGAGGAAGCACCAAATAACTTTCGATATAGACAACATATTTTTGCATTCATTTAATGAAATATTTAGTTGAAAATCCACTTTTTTTCTTGTTTCTCTGTTTTGATAAAATTAAATTAAATATAGGAAAATACCTTTCTTTTACTAGAAAATGCAGATTGCAGAGGATAATAAGCTGATAATAATAAACTAACCCAAACTATCTACTGATTTAAGTGTGGGGGGGGGGTTGTTTTCTATTCTTTTGTACTTTGAAAAAAAATATATATTTTTTTTATTTTGTCACAAGTAGTTTTGATCTCCTGCATTGGGGGGGGGGCGCAAAAAATCTGAGTTCAAAAGGCTACATTATTGTGTAAATTTTGTGTTAAATTGGGGTTAAATTCAGGTCTTCCTCCCTCTCTCTCTCTCCCTCTCTCTCTCTCTCTCCTCTCTCTCTCTCTCTCTCTCTCTCTCTCTCTCTCTCTCTCTCTCTCTCTCTCTCTCTCTCTCTATCTCACCCACGCGTGTGCAGCCTCAGTCCACTGAGTCCAGATCTGCTTTGCTTTGGACCCGGTCCGGTGTGGAGGTTTGACACAATTCATTGGCGACACGTCACATGGAGCCGAGTTAGAACCTTTTCCATCGTATTTTATTTAGTTTTTTAAATAAGTCATTTATTTAGTTTTGTTTTACCCCCACCATAACCTGTGCATTCAGTGTGTTCTGCACTTTTTTTTTCCAAAACTGGACCATCGTTTTTCAGAGTCGCATTTACTATTAATAAATCGGCGCATTATTTATTTCAACTTAGAAGAGCCATGTGGCGTAGACTGTCTCTGCTGGTTTTGTGCTGTGCTGTGAGTGGAGGTAAAGCACTGCAGGCCAACACAAGCACGGATTCTCCACCGGTAAAGATGCTGCAGGGACAGGAGCTGGAGCCCACAGTGGTAAACGCCACTGTGGGTGCGGACACTACCGAGCCCCTGGAAGATGAAGTGGACAACCAGGAGAATATCATCAGCCAGGTTGGTGCAAAATCATAAAATTAAAAAAAAAAAAAAGTTAATATGCACTTCCAATTACTTTACTCGTTCAAAACCGCATAAGTCTGTTGCAAAATTTCATACAGTTAAGTTTTTTCACTATTTGTTTCCACTCAAAAGATGCATTTTCACACACCATGTTTGTAGACTGCAAACAACATTAAAAACGTAAACAAATGTCCTTATCATGTGATACAGTTATTTGAACACCAATGTCGTCACCTACTCTGTGAGCAACTGTTTTATTTTATTCTCTTTTTTACTGCAATAAAACAACAACAATGACCTTGACATGTAACAATTGGGTGAAATGAGAAAGTGATTAATATACATACAGAAAGGACAAAAACAACTCACATTTTCGAGAAGTTTCTAAATTACGTCATAACTAATTTGCATAATTCGACACGTGCACCTAATTGTACTGGAGCAGGAGAGAAGGATAAAACACGATTGGAAATCTGAAAAACGAGTATAAAACAACCTAATTATGTTTAGAGCTACGAATGACGTATACTATTCTAAATCCTGGTTTAATGCCATAATCCCAACGTTCGTTTTTTATCCGGGCTAACAGTGACCCAAAACGTTCGCCGACTGAGTTACTTCCGGTATGTATGCATGTTTGGGTAGTTTTTAGCTTAATTTTCATTAAGTTTGTTTTTTAACCTTACGGTTGACTTGTAGGTCAACAAATCACGACAAAACAAACATTTTCAACTACAAAATGTTTAATTTTCAATATACAAATCGTACAAAAGAAGAAAAAAGACTGTTCAATGTAGTAATACCTTTTAGACAAACAACATGCTTTCACGAGTCTTCAAAAGTTTCATTAACGCCACACAAATGTTTTGCTTGTTGAGATATATAAATCGCTGAAGGGGTCAAGAAAAACGAGATATTTATGCCTTGCTATAACTCATAGTCTGGTTCACTAGGCAAAGCCAAAGTGGCTAAATTGGCTACACTGAATTTGAGAGACTTCACGAACTTTTACTTCCGGTCCATGGGTGCCTAGCTTGCAAAAAACTTGGGAGTGAATGGAGCGAGTCACGCTAAATTCTGGTTCCGTTTGACAAGTGCTCTGAAATTCACATATGATAGTGGTTAATAAGAATGGGAAGCAAACGTGACATTATGTTTTATGTGGGTTTAGTAAGGGATTACAATGCGTCGCGTACGTGACGTCACTCCACTCAGTTGTGGCGAAGTCTGTGGTGACGTCACATGCGCGCCAAGCGTGTAGTCCAATTTAAAGGTTTTACTCGCAAATGAATCAGCCGTTGGTTAACAGAAGCAGTTGAAACGCACGTCAATAATTAGCATTTATGAGGCACAACATGTGTGATTCAGGGCACATGACAAACCAGATTTTAGCATCTTATTTCCCATTGAATATCATTCAATTTTCTGATATCAGGTCCCATGATCCTCCCGGAAGGGGTGGAGATTTACAGAATGGCATCTCAGCAAACAACCCGTTTTTGTTTTTTGGGGGGGGGGTTTGATGGCGTGACAGAAAATACATTTTGATAAATACCATGTAGATCGAATTTCTTATCCGTCATCAGACTTGTATGTCATATCGTAATCTCAGCATTTGCTTTTAAATCTCAATAATTTTCCATGTTCTGTAGTTCATAGGTAGAACTTTTCAGAGCACTTGTGCTTTTTGGACACATGTTGCTTATTTACTTTAAACTGTGATTTATTTATTTTTTTTACATTTTTTAATTTCCGAGAGGAAAATGAGATTTAGCAATGCTATTAGACACAGCAGTTTATTTCCTGCAAAACTGGACTACAGCCTGTATAATTTTTTTTTCCTTTGAACATCTTCCAAACCACATGGTTTGTCAGTTCTGTCTGCATGACGTTGTGAATCTGACCCAAACGTGTGTGCTTTTGTGTGTGTGCGTGCACGCCATGGTAAGTGCATCTTTGTGGTGGTTTGTTATGCAATACCAAACTGTAAGCACTCCAAAACCAAAAATGACTGTTTGTAGCTATCACTAGAGTCACCACAGCTGCAAATCATCACACACATTGCAGTTTGTGTAAGTTTTCATAAATTGAAGTTATGGAGTTCTTTGTATTGACAAATTCTCTGTCCTCATCTCTCAGTTGCTGGGTGATTACGACAAAGTCAAGACTGTGTCATCAGGGTCAGATTGTGTATGCCGGTGTATTGTTCGGCCAATCAAACGGTCAGATTGCAGCCGTCTCCATGACAGCAGCACAGCTCCTCCCTCCAGGGACTTCTACACTGTGGAAACAGTAACCACAGGGACAGACTGCAAGAAGTGTGAGTGCTTGGCTCCACCTTCAGCAGTAAACCCCTGTGAGGGAGAGTACAGATTTAAAAAACTACAAGAGGCCACCAAGGATGACATTAAGGTATATAGTTCACAAACTAAACTTGAAGTAAAATAATTTGCTTTGAGAAAGTAATCATATGTTTTGGTTACAGTCTTTTTTTCTTCTGTTTTTCATTTTCACCTGTTTTTTGTCCTTAGTTTGCAACTATTCTTGATTTGTTGGAGGGTTCTCTGTATGGGATGGACTTGTTAAAGCTCCACTCTGTCACTACCAAACTCCTGACCAGAGTAGAGAACATAGAGAAGGTGAGCTCACAGCCCATACAATTAGGGCATATCTGTGTTTGTGAAAGCCTGCATTGTTGTAATGACAATTTTACCATTGGTATTTCAGTATGTCATAGTTTTGCATAGTTGTGTAACTACTTAAAGAAGTAAATCAAATTTATGATAACATACAATTTCATGACTAATAGATAAAACAACCTTCTCTTTTTTTAATCAAATTTCAGAAAAAGTATCTCAAAATGGAAGGTTTTTGATGTTTTCAGATTTGATGGTGTGGAAAACACTTGGGTGTGGTGTTTTGGATTTAAGGAGGGAAAACCATGCAAACTAGGTGAATTTAGCTTTTTAAAATAATTTTTATTTAATGTATGATACATCATGTTTTTATACGAAAGGAATTACTTCTAGTAACATTAATTTGGACAACTCTGCAGTTTCCCTCTGTTCTACAGAGACAAAAGGTATCACTTAAGGTTTACTGCTCACAGCTTTTTTTGATTGTCATAACTGCAGAAAACGTGGCTAAAAGTAGTGCTTGCAGCCAAAGAGGTGAAAGATGCTTTTGTTGGTTTTAAAAATGCTAATGGTATGATAAAGAACATTAAAACTTTTTTGCTGTTATTTTGTTGTTCAGTAATTATGTATTAATGTATTCATCATTGTTATAAAAGATTATTAAAATAATGAAATGTCATGCAAGAAATGGCAATTTTATTTGTGTAATGTGGCACTTTTCTATAAATTGTATGATTTTAGTCTGTACCTAATTTTACATTTGGAATAGAAACATCACAAATTCAAATATTTTATCTGCTCAACAAATTGCAATTGGCTCAAATGTGCAATTTAGTTCAATTTATATGCCTATGATAAGAGTTTTCCTCCATAGATGAAACAAGTTAACAAGTTCCTAAGTCGTTTACATGGCTAATGATAATTACATATCCTTACATGTCCAAAGGATCCTCAAAAGACCAGGATAATCTCACCATGTTGCACATATTCATATGAAAATGTTCCAGTCAAAAAGTGTGTGAATGTGAGGCTCATACAAAGGGCTTTGGATAAAAACTCTATATAAGTGCAGTCCATTTACCATAAAAAAAACCAAAAAAACTATTTGGAATGAATTTTGTACAATAGTAGAATATAAATAATGTGCATGTAAACAGGCATGTTGAGTTTTTGTCTTTTTGTTTACCTTCATGTATAGTACTACCTTTAGGTAATGTACAGTACAAACCAGGGTGTGGTCTTAAAATTTGAATTCCTCTTTGTTTTTGATGTGTCCTCAGTATATTTGTGCTTTGCAGGCTTTTGCAGGTAATTTTACAGAAAAAGCAAGGGAGAAAGAACGTGCGAAGGAAAGGGCTAAAGAAAAAGAAAAGGAAAAGAAAACTCAGCAGAAAAAGAAGAAAGTAAATGACCTAGAGCATATTGGACTGAAAAGTGGAGCAGCTAGTGCCAACAAGCAGGTACAACTGAACAGTTTTTCAGACCAGAACCAAAAAAGAAACCACTCGGGCAAAGAGAAACCTTTTTTACCATCTTACAAAATTTCACACTTTCATTGACAGAAAAACTATGAACGTTCTCATGGAGATCAGATGAAACAGAGCCCATTTCAAGATGACCTGGAGCAACAAAAGTCAATGAAAAATAAGACGGGGACTCAAAAGCCTGTCAAAGACAAAAACAGCATGGTGATAAGAGGCGTAACCTTTTATAAGGCTGAGGAGGGGAGTTACAAAGAGGAGGTGGAGAAGAGGGGCAAAGGACAGAACGGTAAGTTTAATGTCCTGATAGTAAATGGAGTGATTTGCTTGCAGTTACTTGTATCATTTGGTAGTTACTTGATTAATAGTGTTACATTAAGTTTCAGCCAGACCTTGCATTATGTCTGCCATCCAGACCCGGTGGCAGAATGAGGCTGTTGAACCGGCTTTGCATTGGCTTGGGGCGGGTACTAGACATATTTTAAACAGCGGGTGAGGGGTTCCTCCTCCAGAAAATGTTTTACTTGGATGCAATTTCCTACATCTTAATCCCCACCGTTTCCCCACCAATGCGATATTTTACCATGTCACGTTACTAGAGAATATTTTCTAATTGCACAACTGCTACTAAACATCATTCTATCACAAGAGATTGACCTGGCACTACAAATAATTTTGGAACAGGGAATTAATTCAGTTATTTGCTTGCTTATATGTATTTAAATTAATCATACTTGTCTTGGGTGATGCTAAAGTCAGGCTACACCAGCAGTGCCTCAGCACAATTGTGTCAGAAGATATGTTTGCCTGTGAGAGATGTTTGCCCATCAGGATTTATAGTTGGAAGTTTATACATAGAAGTATGTAAAAAAAAAAAAAAAAAAAAAAAAAAAAAAAAAATGTGTGGTCAGTTCTACAGAATTTGTATTTATTTTTGCCTTACAGTTACTCTAACAGCAGGTGCTTCGGTGGACTTGCTGATCTCTGACCAGCTCCCTCCTACCAGTCCTTACCCTATCCAGATTCCTGAGCTTGCCATGACTGCGAAACCAGTCACCAAGGCCCAATCAAAAACTCTGAACAAGGACACCCAGCAACCACTACTTCCAAGACGTGTTCTGCCAATGACGACCACAACCAGCACAGCTCCCACAACCAAACTCGCAAGAATAACCTCCAATATTCTGCCAACAACTCCAAAACTAGTAACAACTAAGCTGCCTTCCACTTCCCAAGAAACTACGACAACCCCTTTCTCTCAACATAAAACACTACCTTCAGATACCACTACTGGAAAACCAATTGAAGCATCTCCAACGGAGTCTCAGTCAGGGTCCAAAAGTCGAATTAGTTGGACAGAAAGCCCTGCTGACCAGCCAAAGACCACCAAAAAGCCCGGTAAACAAATACATTTTAAATATAACTACAAGGAACATGTATTCAGCTAAACCAAGTTATATACTACGTAGTCAGTGCAATTAACAGATTTTTTCTTTGTGTATTTTGCAGGTTTGTGTAAAGACACAGTAGCTAGCATCTCTGAACCTATGCAGTACAACTCCTATGGCTTTAGTGATGGAGCCTGGATGAGGGATTCTCGTGGCCATGGCAGCGTTATCTACCTCACTAATGGTCACTATGGCAGTAACCTTCTGGAGTACAGAGACATGGACAGCTTTAAAACAGGTACAAAAGTTATATTTATCAGAGTACAGATCCAGATAAAGTGAAGCTGTATTTCTTATGATGCGACAACGGGTTTAAAGCATCATTTGCAACTGCAGACACTTTGTAACAGAAATTGGATAATTGTCCATCAATCACAACCGCTCTTGCATGTTTGTTTTTAAGGAAAATTTAATGCATGAAATGAGGATCTGGCATTTTTCCAAGAAGGCGGCACACTTTGTTTTTTCTTCTAAGTGTATATGCACAGTATTGTGAAGTTATCAAAAGGAGAAATGCCTCATTGCCTGAGTAAGGACAAAATCAGAAAATTTGGGGAAATTATATGGTGTCATGATCCGTTTTGGATCGTTCTGGTGTGCCAGTGCATGAGTGGCTCTTATGACTTTCTGTTTTTGTATACAAATTACCCTAGTCTTTGGTGGCATTAAGGTCAAATTGCAGTGACAATGTCTGTCTAAAATTGTATCGTTGAAGATGTTGGGTTTGAGGAATATTTGACAGTAGAGAAGTAGGTTATGATATTATAATTGACTAGAAAAGCACTTGGAGAGCACAGACCTCCACCAGTATTATATATTGAGTTGGGGCCAGTTTTGATAGAAATTGTTTTATGTCTTAATAGTAAAGAATGCTTAAAAAAATCCTGGATCCAGATGGCCCCCAAAATATAATCAGTTGTTGCATTTGTCATTCCAGATAGTCTGTGAAAATTTTGGTGAAATCCCTCTTACTTCTTGAGTTTTGTGGTGAACATACTAAGAAACTCTGAATACATAACCTCTGCTAGCGGAGGTAACAGATCTGATAAATCAATAGAATAATATGCATGACTTTGTTTTTCCTTAAAGTAGTAGTTAGGGGTGTGAACCTTTCACTTGCAAAACAATCCCATTCAAATCTTGATTCGCACACTTCAATATGTGAGTGCATGTGTCGCCATCTTGGCGTAACTGTTTTACTTACTTGCGGGTCAGAATCAGCCGGAACTTCCACTGATGCGGCACATCTAGCTGGTCCTGGACGGTCTGGCTGGTTGACAGGTAACTTAGAGAACACACAGTGCATCTGAGTGTCTCTGTCACCATCAGGTAGTACCTGTCAACATCCAGGACCTTCCGAGCCCACTTGTGTATGCCATACCCTGTCAGCTGTTTACCACAGCCAGGACAGTGTACCCTAACCTTCCACAGGTGGTAGGGCATCCAGACCATCAACCGATGGATAAAGAAACTGTCTGGGGTTGGCGTTTGGTGGTAAATCAGCGCTGGCACCGGAGGCTCGTACCATAACTTCAGATCTGCCCGCAGTTTGCCAGACAGAAACTGAGTGGTGGAAATCCACCTCTGGTCCTGAACAGGGATGTTTTTTTTCTCATTTCCCCTGGCAACCAATATCCAGCATCCGGCTCCAAACCTTCAGGCTCATTCTATTTAGAAGACAGAAATGACATATCACCTTGTTAATGCAAGATACACTCAGGGTAACTAACACAACAGTTGTTACAATTAATAGATTTCTGTACTCACCGAGGGTTCTGCACTACTGGTGTGTACAACAGCACCAGGGGTCCTCACAGAGGATGTAGAGGGGCTGGGGGTCCTCACAGAGGATGTAGAGGGGCTGGGGGTCCTCACAGAGGATGTAGAGGGGCTGGGGGTCCTCACAGAGGATGTAGAGGGGCTGGGGGCCCTCACAGAAGATGTAGAGGGGCTGGGGGTCCTCACAGAAGATGTAAAGGGGCTGGGAGATCTCAGAGCTATTAAATTCGGTTTTAATGCTGTTGAGTGCGAGCCATCGAAACAGGATTCAGTGAACTGAAAAGAGAAAAAAATAAATAAACTAAACCAATAAAAAAAAAATAAAAATTCTCAATATGCATAAGAAAGTATTCACCATTGCCAAACTTGGAGGAGGCCACCGAAATCCACCAGAGTCCGAGGCTGATGCCTTGGATTCCTGGACTGCAGCTGCAGCAGCAGCCGCCTGTGTGGCAGGCGGCTAAATAAATGTGAGAGCATACATTAGTAATATGATGGGATACATGAAATAGCAGATGGCATCATGGTAGACATGTTATGTAAGATTCATCAGAAAACTATTTTATAAATCTCACCTTAGAATTGTGAAATCCACAATTGCAGGCCACTGACTCTCCAAAGAGAGTAGTCTGTCCATGAATGTGCATGGGGCATTTCTCAATCTATAACGATGTAAATGCAAATTTTAATTCCTTTTTTATTTTACTCTTATGCAAAGTTTTACTGATATTGCATGTGTTATAACATTGTCAATTATTAAATGGTTGCATAATAATGGCCACATTAGTATTTACCATATTACATTATTACTTTACCTTCTGATAGAGATCATGCCACTTCCCCTGCCTTGGAGTTGGCCTGTTTCCACCAGAAGGCCATATGCCAGTGGTGGCATATGCCTTCAGCCTCTTCAGCCACTCTCCTTCTCCCATTCCCTTATGGCTCTTTGGTTTGTTACTCATCTAAAGACAATGTGGTCACAGGCAATGAACAGTAAGCAACTATAGACAAACACTGGATAATACACTGACACTGCTGCATTAAATATATAAAGCCAATAAACCACTACTCATGTATCCATAATGACCTTGCAGGTCCAATGGGGATGATTATGAAGGGTTAAAAGTTTTAAATGGGTAGAAGTGACCCACATACCGGTAATGCCATTCTGGAAAATTAAATCTTACTGTGACTATTTCGTAACTGGAGTGTAAACAAGTGTTGTAAAGTAAAATCTATTGGTATTTAAAATAAAATCTATTGGTATTATTACTACGAACAGCAGGTACTACTATTCATTAATTCCATGTAGTAACATAGTATTTGCATTCATTTTATCTCGACGTGATGGGGACTCCAGATCGCCGCATCCCTTGAGATCTAATTATAGGGATGAGTAACTTACACAAACAGAATGCGATCAATTATATGAAGAACTCGTGAATGGAGATGATAAACTCGGTTAACAGTCCGGTTAGCATTAGCGATTAAGCCAAAGTGAGTGAATCAAAATACAAAGTACCAAACTTGCTTTGTGTGAAAGATTACAATAATCGGTAGATAATTTGTAATTGTGATTAACATCTGGACTTGCGTTGAGAGGAGGTGAAAGTCTTACAACCCAATTGTGTGTAGAGCGCATCAACAGATTCAATGTGAATGTCGTGAAGCAAGGGCAATGTCAATCACCCAGTTGTCCCGGTCATCCCGCAACGTGATTGGATAGAATCCAATCTCACAATGGATGGCAGCGTACGTGATTGGTTGTCGTCCAATGTGCCTTGGAGTAGAAGCTAAAATTCTATATGAAATAAGGTCTGTTGTCTAGTTTCTACACTGTCTCAATGTGTGAAAAGGTTACAGGACTTGCTGTACTAAAACTGCTTTTAGTGCTGTACGAGTGGTGGTGATTATCTGGGAAGACATAATAGTAGCTTTTAGTTAGCAACTAGCTGGGAAATGTATTCCTCTTGCATCTGCACAGGCAGTGAAGTATTTCTGATGACAGTCAGGTTTAGGTAGGTTTGAGAAATTAGCCCTCTTGAACTATGTGGTTCAATGCCTCATGAGGCTTCATCTCACAATCACTATTAATCATAAACCTTGTTACATTTCTAATGTTAAAGAGTGGCCTTATCTCTAACAAATATGAAGGAAGTCATTATTTTTCATCACAAAAAATGGCAGATGTATGGATAATTTAGAGACTAATTGTGTAGCCATTTTCTTCCCAACCCTGTCTTCATTAAAATCACTGTTTTCACCTGGGACTCTGCTGCTGTCCTCACTCACTGTATTCCACCTTTCAGCCATTTTCTTTCCACCATCCTGCTCCTTCTCATTCAACCACACTCATGTCATCAGCCAACTGTGAGCACAGCTGCAGCTCATCTGGTTCCAGTATATATTCACTCCTCTGCTCTCCATTCGCTGCTAGATTGCACCCTCAATGCTTTCAGTCACTTATGTGTTATGCAAGACTGAAGTATTGAATTCCTGCCTGTTTCTTTGCTACCTACCCCAAATGTCTGTGACCTGTTCTGCCTGCCTATTAACTTAAACCTCAACTCTGTACCTGCCTCCCAGTACCCCTTTCTTACCTCCGTCCCAGTTCATATCTGTCTCCCAGTCAGTCTGTCTATCCCAGGCATGTCCAGCCAAGAGTACACAGTTGGACCCATCAACTCTGAAGACTGAAATCAGTTGATTGATTGACTCAACTCTGGTGTGCTGCTGCTTGGTTGGAACAAAGATCTGCAGCCACACTGGCCCTTTGTGAAATAGTTTGGACATGCCTGGCTTATCCTGAGTCATGATTGATGATTAATTGCTTGTCTCCTGACTAACCTGTCTACCTCTCACCTGGAATTATGCATTTTCTTGTCTTGCCTCCACTGAGGGTTTATATAAAAGACTGAACTAATCCCCCACATCTGTGTGTTGTAATGGAGTCCATAACCCCCAGTGACGCATGTTAGAACCCAGGTCTGTGACGGGTTGGCACAAGTAGAGGCAGTAACAAAAGAAACCAGGAGGTAGCAGATGTTAAGTGCAATTTATTTTATTCTGTAGCATTTAATTTGCGTAATTAAAACCTAACCACAGGCAAATCATATGCAAAATGTTCATATACAAAACTTACTTACTTAAAACTTACCAACGTCAATATTTAATCTATTGTATGCACGTGATTTCTTATATGTTTACTGGTCAAAGGCACGATAAAATAAATATACTTTGAAATTATTACTTACGTCCAGCGTCCAAGTCAATTGGATGCCTGAATTGACGTTTTTTTTTTCTCTGAAAACTTGGTGGTCATGTGCATGCTCAGAAGCGCTTGGGAGCCAAATGTGATGGGATACTTGAATTGACGGAACACCTGGCCAATATTTGAATTTTTTAAGTGATATCTGCATCAGCTGATTCACATGTCATGTCTTTGTTTTAATTATTTATTTTATGTTATACCAGTTGTTTAAAAGCACAAAGGCACTTTTTATTTTGGACATTACTTGATTACTAGAGTGGGTCAATGTGCATACAATGCTTAATTATTTATATATTTTTATATTGTTTTTTGTTTTGTATTGCTGTTTGCACTTTCCATATTTTAGGAGAGCCATTTTCACTTTGAAATTCAGTGTAGTGTAATGTGCACAATGTTGTTTGTAATTGTTTTAAATATAATTATGTATTTTATGTTATACATATATTTTATGTTTAAATGTTACAAGTTCTATAAACTTTTATTTGTTACTGTTAAATAAATGTTTCTTTAACTTGAGACCTGGAATATTTGTCATTACATTTTTTTTTTTTTTTTACCCATATTGGCCCCAAATATCAGTTTAAGGAAATGCAGTCTATATCGGCCAAGGGGGGATGGGGGAAAAAATCTGCATTGGCCATTAAAAAACCTGTATTGGTCAATCCTTAATATCAATACATGAAAAAAACAAATGTCTGCCGGCTGACATATCGGTCGATAATTATACACCACAAAGAACATGCATACACACACATTATGTACAGTGCACCTAAATTGCTCACAGTCATTTATGACTACCCATTGCTACCAGTCTGTATCATAGAAGGGGATGCCTGAAATTCTGACTTGTTGAAAAAGGTGATGGCATGCACATCAATCATATAAGGTGTGCAGGACCTCAAAGAAACATTGAATGAAAGTGTGAAAATGTTCTGCACAAGCTGTGAGCTCCTCAAAGTTTTTATTGTCATCACACACCGTGCAATGTTTTGGGACTCAGACATAATCCAGAAAGTACACACAACTGTTTATATAGGGCACTGATTATGACACATGACATGTGATACAAGCAATTAAAGGTCTTAAAATGTGTAATCAATTTTAAGTCTAATAAAGTATCTTTAAATTGTAAGCAGTGAATACCTATGAATTAGAGGATTGTGTAGAGTGTATGTGCTCCTGACTCTCCATGATTGTGTGCTCAGGCTCCCATATAAAAAATGGGTGAAGGTGGAAATAATTTGGTGATGGCTCTGAGACATGATCAATAAGCTCAGGCTCAGGTGGGTAACGCCACAATGACAGTATATTAATTGTATGCCTCATGGGCTGAGAGCCAGGCCAGTCCCAAGGTCTCCATCTCTACTTCATCCAGATTCTCTGCTGGTGACAGTAGTTCCACCAGCTGGCATCCTGGTCATAGCTCAGGAGTGATGGCTGAGCAGATGAGGGTGGGGGTGCTGCAGATGCTGGAGGTGCAGCCTGTGGTGGAGCAGAGAGGTGTGGCTAATGCAGGGACTGTTCGGTGGTGTAGAGACTGTCGTGGGTGTTGCAGACGTGGAAGTTCTATTGTCTGACATCACTGGGGGTAGAGATGACAAATGACATAGGTTTTCATAAATGGACAGTATCCATATTCTCACTCAGATGAAAATAACTATAATCTCACTGCTGAAATTAGTTCAGCAAGATAGAATTGATAGAAAAAAAATCTAAAGTAATTTCACTGACACAGGTCTTAAAGGTAACATGGAATTACCTTAGGAGATCCTCAAAGCAAGCAACTCAGGAGGCACTTTGAGAGGAATCTTCACTGGAGCTCTTAATGGAACTGGTGGAAAATAGATTGATTTAAAAACAAAATGTATTTAATGTACAGATAAGATGGCACATGTACAAATTCATATAATAACCTGGCTGTTGAGATGTAAGCTCAATATGTTCTGGTGAGTCTGGTGTTGACAGCATCGCAGCTGGTTTAAGCCTCACTAAAACAGAAAAAAAGTTAAGTCTATATGTGCTGATGTACAGTTTTTCTAGCTAGCGTGTTCAGAGTTAACGCCATCATGCAAATCCAGAACACATGCACTTTGTTACATCTACCTTGCATGGCTATCATCAAACTTCATGTATAAACCAAAATTTTAATCCAAATGATGAGAAATTGCACTTTTGCTCTACATCTGCACGTTAAAGCTATATATATATATATATATATATATATATATATATATATATATATATATATATATATATATATTTATTTATTTTTTTTATTTTATTTATTTATTTTTTTTATTTTTTTATTTTTTTAATTTACTAAGTCATTTCATCTGTCATCTTGGTGTCTGTGTTAGAAAATTAAGTAAAGAAAAGAAAGAAAATGGTTATGTGTGACAGTGATAACTTATCTATCTCTTTACTAAGTAAGCTGGATTTACACTTAATAGTAAACTAGCATACTAATAGTATGCTAGTTTATGATGTTTATGTAGTTAGTTTTAATTCATGATCAGCCTAATTTCTCCATTTTGGACGCACAAAACGGAGGGGAATGAGTAGGGGGTGAAATGAGATTCAGCCTTGTTCTATTACTTCATCAGCATATTTTTTGTAATGTGTAATAGCCTGACCACCTGTTTCTGTTTTTGTTGTGTGTTCTCTCTGCACAGGACAGGCGAGTAATTCATATAAACTGCCCTACAGTTTCACTGGGACAGGCCATGTTGTATTTAACGGAGCTTTCTACTACAACCGTGCCTTCAGCAGGGACATTATCAGATATGACCTAAGGCACCGATACGTAGGCGCCTGGACCACACTCCATGATGCTTTACTGGAGGAGCAAGCTCACAGGACACAAACTGAAGTAAGATTGATGCTATAGTATACATCACTATGTCCAGTACTAGAACACTGCATGATGATTTACCAGGAAACTGTACATGTGTGGAACTTAAAGGGTCAGAAAGGGGAAGAAAACACCACAAATCACTTGAGTTGAAAGGCAACCAGAGGGGAGTGGAAACAACTGCTTGACATGTTGAGGATTTGTTTCTATGTTGGAGTCCAATTTATTTGAAGCACTTGTTAATCTGAATAAATAGAACAATAACAATGAAGCTCCCAAATGAAAATAACTTCATCTTTAATCCACACTACTTCAAATGACAGGAGTTTATAAAAATGGATTGGGCTTTTCAGAAGGGAGCAACCATTACCAGCTTACTCTTTTCTTTCTACTCTACAGTACTAGAAAGAAAATAGTATTCTGTGTTTTCATTAAGATTTTAAAGGTAAGGATCTTAAAAAAAAAAACTGTTTGATCAAGCTACATTTTGAAAATACATAATTCAAAAGTCCAAACCCCTTTCTTCAGACATCCCCCTAAAGCTACACCTCTAGAATACTGGCACACACAATACTTGTTCCAGAGGGTTCACAAGTGCAGCATAGCAACATTTTGTCCAGATCGGGTCCATGCATAACTCATTCAGTGACTTAAAACTCCCCTGCTCTTATAGAACACTCCCAGTTCATGCCTAACGTCCCATTTACTAGTGATATATGTTATGTTAGTGACTAAACAGTTTTCTAACGAACTTTAAATCCAAAAATAGTAGGAGTGTAACAGTCTACAAAAGATACAGTTTGGCATTCACCTCGGTTTTGAAGTCACGGTTCAGTTAATTTTTGGTACAGTATGGAAACAAAATGCAAAACTTTTTTTCTTCATCAGCATGGTATTTATTAAACCAAAAAAAAGGTTTATTTACCGTTAAATGACTATAAAACTATTTTCTTCCACAAAATTAATTAAATGTCAAATGTAAAAAAAATGTCAATATAAAAAACAGTAAATAATTCAAAGTGCTGCTTGGTACCAGTAAGTTAAATGATATATTCTTAAATTATTAACCAAATGTTGAAATTAAAATAATGAATTCCTTTTAAACCGTAAAAAAATTTTTTCCCAATATCTTAAAAATGTCATTCCGCTGAAAACCACTTTTCCCCGCGTGAACGTAAATGGGATTTTAAGCAATATAGTAAAAGTAGTAGTAGTAAAAAAAAAAAATGGTCCAGGAAAACATGTTGCACTCTACCTTTAACTGTCATGTAAATGAGAATCCTTGCGTAATCAGGGAAGGCGGTTTAGAGAAACCTGGAAATATGAGGCAGATGACTGGGAGTGAATGATGTATGTTCCAATATATGTTATTTCTAGGTGGAGTTTGCTGTTGATGAGTCCGGCCTATGGCTTTTGTATCCTGCTCTGGACACTGAGGGCTTCCACCAAGAAGTAATCCTGCTAATCCACCTCCACCCACGGGACTTAAAACCAATCAGAAGCTTCCGTACTGGTCTCCGGCGGGGTCGCTATGGGAACACCTTCCTTGTTTGCGGGGTGCTTTATGCTGTGGATAGTATGGATCGTCAATTTGCTAATGTGACATATGCCTTTGACACACACACATTAACACACACTATGCCGAGCTTGGCCTTCACAAACTTGCACTCACACACTTCGCAGGTGTCGTACTCTCCACTGGACAAGAAACTGTACACATGGGACAATGGGCATCAGATGATGTATGATGTTGTCTTTGCTTATTAGCATGATAACCGGACACATGGGGAAAATGATAGAAACAAATTCACAGACGTCATTAAAACAAATGTAATATTAAGTAAATGTTTTATTAAGCTTTTCTTTTTGTAAGACTGTGGATCAGTCGAATGGGATGTCTTTTGGTTTTGACCTCAGTTGCTGCTCTGCCACAGTGAAGGCAGTTTGACTCAGTCACAGCAGCTCACAAGTTAAAACGAAATGTCAAGTTTCAACAAGGACACAACCACAGGTCATGTACTGTATGACAATGTAAACATGTGTACAGATGTTACTCTGCCTCTGTTCAGACCCTGCATCAGTGTTGTTTCTGCAATGCCTGAACACAAGAGTCCAGCTGTAATTGTGTCTGCTCACACCTGACCTCCGAGAGCATCACCAGATTAAAAAAAAAAAAATTACATTGATTTCAAGTTGATTATATCAAGCAATAGACCTCATATTTTGAAGAAGACAACTTTGATCAGTGTTGTTTTATTTTGCATGGCATAGTTTTGGTTGAATCATTTAAAATGCTTCAGAATTTTAAATGAATTGTTGTCTGTTGATATTGTATTTACTCATGGAGTAAGGGTGAATTCACTGTCATTAGGCATTTTTCCCACTGTAGGAACCATTTATAGTTCCTATAACCCTTTTAGTTCCTAGAAACTTTTTTCACCCTTACCAACAGCATAGGAACTATTTAGATCCTAGAACCTTTTTAGTTCCTCCTGGCTGGCAGGGTCTTTTTTAGTTCTCCAGGATTTATATGATGTACGTGTTTGGTGATTGGTAGAGCTCAGACCACGCCTATTTCTGCATTTCCTCATCTTGCAGTACCGCTATCTTTACAACTGTCTGTGTAGCATCAGCTCTGTGTTGGAAAAAAATACAGAGAAAGTAATAAACAAATGGACGGACAACGTGGTTTTGTTTTTGGGTTAATGCTATGACATTAACATATGTCGTAATATCGCCTGCCACGTGATTCTTCGTCTCCTAACTCTCTGTAAACTCTTGACATTTAGACGCTGTATTTGACCATAATTACCATTCCTGTGATACAGAACATAAACTCTGTGGCCTCCTCATTCTCTATTCTAGTTTATAGTAGCGCTGTCTTCTACCTCCTTGTGTGATTGTTGAATTTAGTGCTTAAAGAATACATCACTGTGGCAGACTGCCCTGTTGGAATGCAAACCTGAAGGTCCCCTAGGAACTATATAGTTCTAAGAACTATTTAGTTCCTAGAACTAAGTTCTTAGAACTACTCTGTGGGAAAGCATCTATTCAGGTGAACTCAGGCAGCACAATACCCATAGAACACTTTAAAACATGATGCAGTTGGTGTTTGAGTCTGCGTGTTGTGACTGAATAGAAATGCATCCAGAGTTCAGAACTAACATTCAAGCATTTCTGCTGGTGATTAGATTTGGCAGGATGGAAGTTGATCTGAACAGATCCTCTGTTTCTCTGTTCTTCAGATTACAGACGAGTTGCATACTCATGTTTTCCATTACATAGCCATCCACTTCTATAGTATAGTGCCCATGAATGACTCAAGAAGCTCATGTAATTACCTTGTCTATGCAGTAGAAACACTGTGGTTATAGACAGATGCATTTTTTTGTATTTCTTTACCCCACCAAGGAATGGCAGTTCTGTTTTTGATGGCATTTATCTGTTTGTCTGTGTGCAATGTAACTCAAAAAGTTAAAAACAATAGATGAATTTGGTTGAAGCTTTCAGGAAATGTTGATACTGGCACAAAGAACAAGTGATTACATTTTGGTGGTGGTCAGTGGAGATATGTTGGGGGGGGTACATGTGTGTGGTTTGTAGCACAATAACTCAAAAAGTTATGGATGGATTTGGCCATAAAATCCAGGAAACATTGATACTGGCACAAGGAACAAGTGCTAAAAGTTTGGTGGTGATTGGGGGGGGGGGGTTGATCTGCCTTGGTGGAGTCTGTGCTCTCTGAGTGCTCAAAAAAATATAAGATGTGCAGCACATTTCAAGATCTGAATCTCTTGAAGTGAAACTGAGGGAAAAGAAGAAGGAAGGCCATCAAACAAACAGCTGGTTGCATGTTTTCCAGCAGCAAATATAGACCAACTCTCTGACTGACAATATTTTCCCTGACGTTTGGTAGAAATGTTGCCTGACTTCTACCAAAAACAAACATGTCATCAGTTGTCTCTTCCTCAGAGGTGAAAAGTAACTAAGTAAAAGTACTTCATTACTGTACTTAAGTATCCTACCCAGGTTGAAATTAGATTAGAACAAGTTATTTGCCTCCTACATTGCAGGAGCTGTGATGTAACTACTGTGCACATGTACATTGCAATGACGATGACAAACAGTATATTGTGCAGCTCTAATTAGTATGTAACTGAGTACATTTCACCACTTCTGCAGTCAGGTGAGCAGCCTAAAAATGTCTGGAAATAATAACATTAACAAATGGAACAAGGTGTGTATGTATATTTTTATCAGATATCTATAGATGCATGTTGATGCAGGTGTGAACAGGGCAGAGGTGTTACAGATTCTCCCCACAGAAGGGCGATGCCTTTACTGTCATGTACAGGTAAAAAATCAATGACCACTGAGACCAAATGTTTTGTCTTAAAGAAAAATACAACAGACTGAAGATACTGTATCACAGCTTTTTATTCTGTAAAGAGCAGCATCATCTTGTTTCTTAGACTTGTTATTATTACATTGTAACTTTTCTCAACAGAAGTGGGAGCTCTTACCCTAGTTGGTACATTTTAAAAACAAAATTCTATAAAAAACAAAACTATAACACTGCTCAGACTGCTTTACTTATGAACGATGTCAAGACAAGGTTGAACCATTTTGAATTCAGCTGTTTCAGGTTTTATTTTTTCTGTTTTGTGTATTCTGTAATTTAAAATAAAATGTTTTGAGATGTTAATGATGAACTAGTTGTTAGCGTTTTTGTTTTGTTTTGTTTTTTTCTCTCTCTCTCTCTCTTTCCATC
This sequence comes from Siphamia tubifer, assembly GCA_020466265.1. NCBI lineage: Eukaryota > Metazoa > Chordata > Actinopteri > Kurtiformes > Apogonidae > Siphamia > Siphamia tubifer. The sequence goes on along the minus strand of CM035799.1, from coordinate 17,755,241 downwards.
TTATTTCTGGCTATCCTGCTGTGGACATTATTTCTGGAGTTCAGTTTTCCTGGACGCAGCAGAACCACTGGAAGAAGGATGAGTTTTGGTGGAAAAAAAAAAATCCCCAGCCACCGAACAAAAAAGTCAAGACAAGGACCAGATGTTCTCCATGTTGAATAAAATTACATACAGTATTTCACTTAGGTTTGATAGATGGGACATCACCAAAAATGACTCCCATGCCTATAATGAAGATGATAAATTTGAAATAAATGGGTCTTACGTTGCTGTTGCCATAAGTGTCTAAAACATGGGTGTGGCAGGTAGTGGGTTATCTGTCGAATATTTTACCACTACTTGGCACATCCTGACCAAAGAGGCCTAATTTTGAAATGGAAGGAGGTAAAAGTGAAAACTGTTTCATTGTGTGTGAACCTTTTAGTCTAGTAAATATTGCACATTGGTTTTGCTTATTTAATCTACAACAGATCAGCTACAACAGATACTTTATTATCTTGATTTGACTGATATGTTTATTGATCTCAGAAACAGATTTTGCTGAGTCGTGTTATAAATAATGAAAGTCAGCATTGTAATTCAACTAATACAAAAAACCTGCTCAAATTGTAAATTTAATGATGTTCATTTGAGTTTTATTTAGGTTCAGTTCCCTTACAGCAGTCGTTCCCAACTTTTTTTTTGGCTCATGGCTCCATTTTAACATAGCTGATGACGCCAGATATTAAAAACAGACATTTCTTTGTTAAAATTAAATTGTTTTTAATAATGTAAGAGTTTTCTATACTATGGTGCAAATAAATACAAATTTTAGACAATATTTAGGCCAAACAATGTAAACTATGGACAGAGGCAGAAAAGCCAGGTGTGATTAAACTGTACAAAATGAGAATTGTATTTTCCTTGGTCAGAATATGTACAGTCAGTCCAGCTTGTATTTAAAAAATAACTCAAAACTGCGAATGAATCATGAAAGAGCTGCAGCATCTGAACCCGACCACAGAGAACATTTGACATATATATAGTACTGCAGTGGTTCAGTTTCAGCTTCACAGTTAATCATGTCTTGCCAGGAGACCCCATGTGGCCTGACCCTAGGTTGAAAAACACTGCCCTGTAGTGATAATACTTATACTTACTTCAAATAATTGAGTTATTTTTATGCATCTGTTGATGACATAGTTTTCCATTATGTTTGTGTACTTTCCATTAAGTTTGCTTTTCTTCACAAGATCAGTTTTTTCACATCAAATGCCACTGAAAATGTGGTTCACAAAGGAAGAAAATAAAATCAAAATGGTGAAATGTGATTGTGAGGATAAAGGGCAGAGGGGCCCCTAGCACAGGGAGTTTGTTTCATGGACTAGTTTACTGGCCCTTTGCTTCAGTCCTACAGCCTCTGATGTGTCTTTAGGGAACTTTGCAAAGCCCTTAATCTAAAATGGGGAGAAAGGAAAATAAAAGCAACAAGAAATATATTTTAAAAAAGACTTTTCTGTCTTTATTGTAGTTTCTTGCATTTGGTTAATATATACTGTGTATCAACATAAAATAAAACATGAAAACTATAAACAATTTGCAAATACAGACACATCCTACTTTTTGTGAACAACATAGAATTACACAGACATAAATCATACCATTGAAGCTGAGTGGATCCTGGAGAGACCACATCAAAATTATGTAACCCATTATGTTTATTTTGTGACGTGTGTGTGTGTGTGGGAAAAGTGACCACCTAACTGCATTGCAGAAGAAAGACACCCATTCACATCTGCAACTTCCTGAGGAGTGGGTGCATGTGAGTGTGAGTCCTGTAGGACTGTCAGCCTTTAAACCCAATGTCTGAAAGTAGGGGGACCACACACACACTCCAGAAAACACACGGTTAGGATGCAGTTTAACCAAGTTCAGAGAGCGTAGTGTGTGGTTTATAACACACTGACTTACTGTAGAATCTGTGGGTTGAAGAGCGCTGAATACTCATTCCTGAATCCACTGAGTTTAAGATGTGCACACAGGAAGAGGAACAGAGAGGACAGAGAGATTTATTCATTTAGAGACCATTTAACCTCTTACCAGCCATGTGCCTCAGGGCTGGGATGACCATGACATTATTTTAATAACACCTATATATACAGCTCCCACATTAATGCACCTCCATTTGTCACACGTCAAATAAAAGCAAACTAACTCATCTTTCTGAATATATGAACCATCCTAAAGTGTAAGTGCAACAGCACATGCATAAAATGTTTTGGGGTTTTTTTCCCAGAAAACACAAATATGAGAAATTTGTCATCTGATCAATCATCTATCAACATTCCAACAAATTAGGTCTAGTTTGGACTTTATTTTATTATTCATAAATGTAATGTTGTATGGAAAATATTTATTTTCATATTTATTTTTTAAATTTTTTACTTTTTTTTATAAATAAATATTTATATGAATATATATTTTATGTTTTAAAATATGTGTATTTGAGGCTTTCAACAGTTATTTGTTTTTTTCTGAAAATTTCCAAATGTAGCCACTTTGGAAAAAATTGATAATTCCCCAAATATCCCCTCTGTAAAACACATAAACATTACCATAGAAAAATGCTCTAAAACTTTATTTATTTATTTATTTATTTATTTATTTATTTATTTATTTATTTTTACACATAAAATAATCATTCAATTCGGTAATCAAAATATGGTCACACTAGCATAAATCATAACCGTCAATTTTGTTAACAGTGTGGAATTTTTTATGATTTTTTTGTTTTTTCCTTTTTTGTTTTTATAAAGAAATGTAGAACTGGTATGATTCATGTAACCAATAGTAAGTTATCAATAAAATCAAATGTTATACAACATATGATTACTACAACAGAGCTAGAACAGAAACATAGCATTATGCTAGTGCTAGTTCAATGGAGGAGGACAGACACATCCCAAATAGAAAGCAGTTTTGACAATTGTTCTGCCCCTTATGGTTACTAAGGGGGGGGGGGGGGGTAATAAGAAAGAATTATTAAAGGTATACATTTTGCAGATATATGTGTTCTTTTAATCACCACCAGCATTTATTATATCAATACAAGACACAGACATCATAAATTGTGGCCTTTTTTTCTGGGCAGGTTTCTTTGGATGAACAGGGCATTTGTCAGGATGGGCAGGATTCATCCCTGGGGGGCAGTGTCACCCCCAGCCCCCTGGTAGCCACACCCCTGCTCAAAAGTATCACTTCACTCCGTCCAACAACCACAGGGAGAGTTCACAACATGTTTTACGCCACATACATATGAAGGAGTGCAGACCTCTAGTCCAAACTACAGTGTGTTATCGTAACAAAGAGCCCATTCTTTTATCTGTACAACAAACAGTTGAAAAACAGCTGGAATTTTAATTTGGAGAGGTATTTTTAGGTATTTTTAGGCGCTTTAGCCAAGTTAATCTGCAGATGGTGAGGAAAGAAATCAGGAAAGCTGTCAGTATACAGTGAACACTGAACAAGAAAAGGAAACAAAAGAAAAGAAGTTGTGGTGTGAAAGGTGGATGGCTAATTTTGACTACCCCTGACCTTGGGGTTCAGGGTCAAGGGTCACTATAAAGGTGAAGAGAAGCAGAACAAACCAAATCATAAATGTCAGAAGTGAAAGTGAGTCCAAAGAGACATTTTCACAGACATGTTTGGCGCTACAGGCTCGGCTTCAGAGCAAACATGAATTATAATCGCTTTCCTGTACTTTATATTTGTGAATGTGAAGTCAGTCTGTGGAAAAAAAAAAAACTGCTAAGGCACTTAAGTGTTTCCAGAGTCAATAGCAAGCAAATTCAGTTTGTTTTATTGAATAAATAAAACCATTACCTAAACCAACTGGGAGTCGCTTTACAACGTATTCATGTTACTAATTATTTTGTCACTTTTTTTTTCATTTTATTGATGACTTTGGCCATTTTTGTTCATCTTGTTGCTCATTTTAATAATTTTTTACTGTGGAACTGCTAAAATTTCAGGTGTTAAAGGGTTAAACTGAATCATGTGGAAGAGGGAAATATCTAAAACATATAGGACACCGGCCCTCGAGGACTGGATTTGGACAGTCCTGATCTAGGTCATTATTTAAGTCCATCTACATCACAGGTGTGAAACTCCAGTCCTCGAGGGCCAGTGTCCTGCATGTTTTAGATATTTCCCTCTTCCATGTGATTCAGATTAACCCTTTAACTCCTGAGAACTAACAGAATAATTGGTAACATAAGCAAAGTAAGACACAAATCAAAGAAAAATACTACATTTAAAAAAAACAAATATATATATATATATATAAATATTTACAAAATGACAAATAATGTGGAAAATTACTTATTACTTAATAATCTTTGCTTCTGCATGAGTCTTTTTCAGTCAAATTCTGCATTGTTCTCTCTCTTTTTGCTGCTTTGAAGTGAATATATGACTGAAATAAAATAAAATAAAAAAATAAAAAAACAACTATTAAAATTTGGTCCCAGTAATTTTAATTTTGCCTTTAAAAATTTTAAATAATAATAATAAAAAAAAAACTCTTGCTTTTTGGCACCTTGTCCATGCACCAAACTAAAAGGAAAACAGTTGAATTTTTCTGAATATTTAAACAACATCATCCATTCAGAATGCATCATCACTGGCACATAAAGAGTTAATAATCAGCTCCTCATCAGACTGATAATGATGCAATGGCCTCCAGGTGTAATGGAAGAGGGAAACATCTAAAACCTGCAGGACACCGGCCCTTGAGGACCGCAGTTTGACACCCCTGATCTACATTTTTCCAGTCGTGTTTTAAGTCTTTCATAAAAATATCTAGTATTTAAGTTCAGATTGGATTTGAACCCACAACCTCTGATGATTAACCCACTGAGTCACCAGAGGACTTCCTTGTTACTCACCTGTTCAGGTAAAGCTTCAGTTGATGTGGCCATGTGACCCCCTCCGGACAGGCATGGGACTCCGGCTCATGGTGGCGTTCACCCAAGGGTTCACAGGGGGTGGAAGGTGTATAGAGGAAAAGACATATGACTCCAAGGGTGGCGGGTGGCAGGAGGACAGGATGGGAGATGGCTTATGTGATGAGAGGAGGAGGTGAAGTGTAGAAGAGGAAGAGCTAATGTGTCCTGCAGACATTAGTTTAACATCTGGTCTATTACTCAGACAGTCAGACAAAGTACAGAGAGTACAGAAGACAGAAATGATGTTGAGGAGGTCGATACGAAATGATGAAGACAACAGAAATATGGAATTTAGTACATGTAGTTTGAGAGATGTGAAGAACATGATTAGAAACGGTTTGTTGAAGGCTTTGTTGGTTCTGTCTGCAATGAAAAATGTACTTTTTTTAATTGGAGGCTCAAAGGGAGTTCTTGTATGAATCGGCATATATTGCAGTTTTGAGTGACTCACATTTCACTACCAAAAGCCTCTTACATTCTTTCATATAATGACCAAAACCACAGCTTGTGAAAATCACCTTTCCTGTAACTCTAATCAGAGCAGCAAATCTCCCTGGAGTGTTTTTTAAGTACAAATCCTGTCTAGTTTCCCCCACGAGCCCAGACGCATAAACCGCAGAGTCACAGGGTCGAGGCTTTAATGTGACTCACATCCTCCATCATGTCACTCCTTCTGCCTCCTACTATCTTTTCTGTAATTCCTAATTGTATTAAGTTACAGAAAAAGCAGGTTAATAAAACTCTAGTGTCTTTTCTGGTGTGACATGAAAACAATATTGTACCAGAGTGTGGTAAATTAACCCATAAAGACTCAATATTACTTTTATGTCAGTTCCCAAATACATTTTTATCTTTATTTAACCTTTTATTATAGAATTTCTCACTATTTATTGTAACATTAGCCTCTATATTTTGAATAAATTCATATTTATTTCAATTACAGTATATACAAAAAAGCACATGCATATAAAGAACATATAATTTACACAATTTGTAACTGATAACATTTTTGGGGAGGAATTTAATTATAGGCTTTAGATTATTTTTACACATATTCCCCTAAATCTCCATACAGTTTAGCATTTTTTTCAGGGAAAACCAAATATTTTTCTTATATTTAATTTACTGATCATATAGATCTTCAGAAAAGGACAGATTAAAGTTTAGGGTTATTGTATCCTAAACAGAGAAAACTGAAGAAAAACGGACTTCTTTAGCAAATCTATCATTAACTGAACATAAAAAGTGTCTCCATCCACTGTCATTGATCAAACTCCATGTGTTTTCCTGGTGAATCAATGTTGTAGAAGATAACTGTGTTTCTATATTCACTACAGAAGCTCTGAACATCCAAATAAGTCATATCTTATGACCATGAAAATACTAAAAACTGTACTTTGCACCAATTCTTTGCAGCGATTGATAGGATTAGTGAAACAGAAGTTGCTACAGAATTTAAATCAGTAGATGCTTTTGGTCACCAGTAAATGTAAATTTTTATGGGTTAATCTGATCTCATTATGTCCTTAACAACCAGGTCATCTTCATAAATTAACAAAATGATATCATTACATAGATTATTTTACAATCTTGAATTAATACTTTTACACATAGCGTAATAGTACAGCACTGAGAATGGGATAAAAGGTCAACATGCATATAATGCATAAAGATAAATAGAAATGTAACTACTGCAAATACTAATGATATCTGCATTTTTAACTTGTTTTAACAATACAAGTCATCCATCTTTTCTGCTGATACTAGGAAAATATCTGGCTGATGTGAAACAGGCCCATTTCATGTCTGTTGAAACATCTGTTCAGATGTTTGGCTCATAATCAAACTCTAGGTTAATTAGGGTTGTTTTAAAGAAAAAGCATGACTATTTGAACAAATGTGTCTGTTATTTCCTTGCCAAGTAAAAAAAATAAATTACTAAATAAATAAAAAGGAATAATCAACAGTGCGTCCTCTGTGGAGAATCAATACCTGCTGCAAATTGTCAATATGACCTCAAGGTATTTGATTCTAAATGTAGCCTCATTATAGCTACACTGACAACAGACTCTGGATCAAAGAACTGGAAGAACACCAACACAAATCAAGGCAAAAAGTCAAAGGAGAAAATAATGCTGAAAAACAGACACTACAGTTAAACTCAACAAAACAATATATCATTAAGTTGGAAATGATTTATCTTGCTGCAACAATTCAGAGACAAACAACTGGAAACAACCATAGAAGAAGAAAAACAACAGGTGGTGACTTCCTTTTGTCAAAGATGAGTGAAGAATGTGAGAAAACGTCAGCAATCTTTAAATTCTTTTTACATTTTGAAGCCCTGTTAATAATAGCAACTAAGTCTCTATCTCCACTTTTTTCCCTTATATAGTCCGTTTTAGTTTTTTTAGGTATTGATTAGGTATTGAGTGGCCCCCACCTCTTGGATCAACAATAGGTTAAAATCTATACACACAAGATGCAGAATTTAAAGAAGTCTGTTTTCTGATATAATAACCTTTTACCAGAAATGTTATGAGCATCACTAGCAAATTAAATATAGGAACATACTTGATTTTCATGGGGAAACATGTAAAACACAGAGGGTTATTAATATTATAATAAATTGTGATAAATCATTTAAGAAAGGTTAAATGAAGAGAAAAAAATAAGTTGGGAACTGACATAAAAGTAACACTGGGTCTTTATGGGTTAAGTTATAATAACATCTTACACTGACTTTAAACAATGCCTCATTCTACTGACTGAACTTTCATATCAGTGTTGTAATTGTGAGGTCTGCCAGAGACAAAAATACAAAGAGGCAGACCAATATGTTCTGGTAATACTTAGTTACTTGTCAGTGCATTTATCAGCTTGTCAGTCCTTAAAAATCTTGACGTTTTCTAATCAAGAACAATCAGATCGTCCACGGCTATCAAAGGAAAATTCAGGCCTTGTGACAACAGAAAATCAAAATTGTCTCAGTTTCCAGTCGTCACATCTGGAATCAGCATCACTACATTTCATTTTACTGCAGCCATATTTCAGTGTCAGTTTTATGAGCAGACACACCACTGTTGAAGCATTAAACTAAAAGCACCAGCTGCTCTGGGACTCCACCAACATGTTTGCTATCACAGTATTAGTAAAAGCACACCGGACATTTTACTTATTGGTCATTGATGTGTCTTTTAAAATGCACTTAAGCATGCATTTTCTAAATCCTGTTCTTGTTTTGGATGGTCTGTCAGGCTGTGAAGTCGAATAAAACTGTCTCGGCTGAAAGGAGAATGAAACCTTTACAATTGAGTGTAAAAAAAGTCACATTTTGGTGATTTTCTACCCAGTAGCAAAGTCTGATTGAATCTCCTGAGAACCCATTTAACAGAAAATACAGTTTTGGTCGAAATAATGGATGTAATTTCTGATTCTGGATTCTTGAAGTTATTTCTGGCTGCTTAAATTGGTTACGTAAACTGCTATTATTGGCTAAGTAATCTCAGCAAGATCCAGAATGAATGAACAAAGATATTGTTGCAGTGGTTTGTATATACATCAGAGAAAGTCATTAGATTATAATTATAGGCTCAACTATTTTCATGAAAAGTGGAAAGTTATGTAAAGAATGAAAAAACCCTGGCTCCTTCTTCACATCTGTACACCTGGTGGGTATGAATATCTGATTTTGAAGAAAAATTTCTTGGATGTAGATACTTCTAATAAATCATGAAGCTGTGGGTGGAGGTTTGTGAAGTAACTAGATCATCTGACAGGAAAATTGGAAGGAGCATAAACCCACTCATAGACAAGCTCACACTGAGACTGCACCAGATTATTAGACTGTAGATATTAACGTCATTACAAAAATCTAAAATAGGGACGTCAAACTCATTTTAGTTCAGGGGTCACATTAATCCAAATTTGATCTGGAGTGGGCCGAACCAGTGAAATAATAACATAATAATATATAAATGATGTCAACTCCAGATGTTCTTCTATGTTTTAGAGTGAAAAAAGTACAATTATGTGATGAAAATGTTAATCTGCCAGCTACCCTTTAAAACAATGTAAACAAGGCAGTCAGAGAGGGCAGACCTCCACCTAGGCTTGATATGATGTCATATGACGTCAAAACGTGACGTGATGGAGCCATAGGTGTTGACCCATCTGATGTCTGGAGATGAGACCATGTGAATGAAAAAAAACAAACAGATTCTATCTTGTCTGAATCCTGAGATATTACCACTGATGTGTTTAAACTGTTGACCTTTACTGTGACCTTGAACTTTGACCTTCATTGCTCAAAATTTTATTTGTTCTTCCGTGACCCATTATCTATCATTCCTGAAAGTTTCATCAAAATCCGTTCAGAACTTTTTATGTAATCCTGCTGAAAGGATTACAGGATTGTATTAAATTGGAAAAATGATAAAGGTATTCCTAGTTTGATAATATATCACATTTTATATGGAAAATAACAAATTGTATCTGTGTCCTAGACATTACTTTTAACTAAGTTGCCTATTACAACAAAACCTCTGATGGAAATGTTTTAATTCCAAATCACCCGACCTGCTCCACATTATGTCATTTCCTCCTGAAGAAAAGTGGCAAGACTTCGAGGTATGTTCTTTCTTCTCCTTCTTATTTGTTTGAAATAAAGTAGTGTGTGAGTTGAGTGTGTATTTATCACACTTTTATATCAACAGTGTTACACCAATATCTTTATAAATAGCTTTCATTTTGAATCTTATTTAACTGTATATATGACATTTAGAAGAAGTGTTCTGTAAAAATGCCATGTGGTGTCAACTATGTTACCCTGTAAAGGTAACTCAAAAAGTCCCTCAGTTATATATTGACCCAATTCATTACAAATCCGTAAATTTAACAGGTGCTTTTAACTGAGCATGCATTTTAAGCACTTAGTAATCCAGAGACAGAAACATCATTAAACTAATGGTCATGAAGAACTGGAATGACAGACTGTCAGTATGAAAAAGGCAAATGAAAATTTAATAAATACACCCAACAGCAACAAAAAAAGAAAAAAGAGTGGAAAAACGAATCTGCTACTGCAGGAAAAACATCTGAACATGACTAAATCAGGCTGATTCCAAATCTGATGATGGAATTAGTCCAACACATAAGGAGATATATGAACATGTTAAAAAAAACTACAACAACACTTTCCCCTATACCTTTGATTATATAATTAGAGTCTGAAAATACCATATGGTAAATTGGTAATAGTTATTTATAGATAGGAGTACCCTCAGTTCCCATCAGCTTGGCTCAGAAATGTTCAAACATGTTTCAAACACTGTCTCTTCCTCCTGTTGGAGGTTTCCACTGTATGAACCAACATTAATCACCATCATGTTTGGGTTGAAGCCTTGTGGTACCTGGGTTTCATTACAGAAATATGTGGATGAAAGAGATCAACGTGCTCATCACTTATATCAATCAAATTTGGTGGAAAAAGTCATGGCACGAGTGGAGGAATGTCTATCGACAGTCTACAAGTCATTCATTCATGTGGATGTCATGTGCATCAAGCTTTTATCCCTTTTTCCGCCTTGGCTGTAAAATGTATTTCTCATCCCATATCAGTAAATAAATGTCAGTGAAGAAAACGTGAATTGAAGGATTAAAGTGAAAGGGGACAATAACGCTGAAAAACAGAGACGATACAGTTAAAATCAACAAAAATTCAGTCGCTACAGCTAGCTGCTAGCAGTAGCGACTAATGTAAACAAACATGTAATACATGTTGACGTCGCATTTTATCGATAATTATCGCTGAGCCTTTTGGTACCGAGGTTGTAGACCCACCAGCTGACAAAAACGTTCTATGCCTCCAAACTTTTCTACACTTTTATCTACTGCTGGTGTAGTAGGATGTCTACAGGAACAGGTAGTTAGTAATATCCACAGCAGAGATTGTTGGAAAATCTTTGGGTTCTGTCAAAAACTCATTAATTTTCATCAGATACGGGTCACGTCCAATACATTTTTAACTAACTGTATGTTTCTATGTTTTGACACTGAATCGTAATCTCTTCAATGGTTTCCCCCACAGCAGCATTCTGCTCACTTCCTGTCCTCCAGCTGAAGTTGCGACGTCATCATAGTCACGTGACTGAAACCTACCTATTCCAACTTTTAGCTTTTCTTGACTTTGTACTACACCATTTTTTTCTTTCAGGGATTGAAAATATCTTGAGTTTGTTCCTTTAGCAGAGCTATCCATGAGAGCTGGTGACCTACATGTTTTAGACATTTCCTTGTTCCAGAACACCTGGTTCAATTAATGATCAGCTCATCATAAGCTTTGTAGAAGAATAGCTTCTACATGTGAAGGAAGAGGGAAATATTTAAAACATGTTGGATACATGGGCTTTGAGGACTGGAGTTGGACACCCCTGCCTTAGAGTTAGTAAAAGTAGATCAGTGCTGTGATATTTCTATAAATAACTGATTTGTGCATAATTCAAAATCCTACGATTGTGCTTCCAGGCAGCAGACATACAGATTCAATTAAAAATACATATTTATTTCCTAGTTGCAAAAATATTGTGTGCCAGTAATGTTTACATCATCAGGATGTTTTGAATGTATTATAAACGATTCTTTGTCTTTATATAGCTATATTTTTGTTTGTTTTTTGTTAATCTTCTCATGTGGTCATGTTGTGGTCACTCCCATATAAATTACAGTTGTTGTTGCCATGGTGACCTTCAGTTAAAAACAGTGGTCCCAAAAGGAGGAAATCATAGGTCATGATTAGTGGTTTATTTATGGTTTCAGAGCAGAAGACTAGACAACTGGCCCTGGTGGAGGTCTAGTATGGCACTGACTGTGACATCTGTTGTATCTGTTGCATTAACTTCATTACTGATGTTGGATTTGAGCGACCCACGTCTATAGTAAATTTCTCAGCACATAGTATTTTATAGTTTAGGACGGCAGATGCATTAACCTTACTGGTGCAGAAACATGCATAAGTGTGTTTTCAGGTCCTGCAGACATTATGTGGTGTGTGGAGCTGTGTGGAAGTCCCCTTTGATTGATTCTGGATTCCACAGCGTGTGAGAGAATGGAAAACTTTGACCACATCCCTGCCCGCTTTCTTTTCATTCTATTTGTCATTTTCACACATTTCCACCTTACCTTATTTCAACCCTTTTTCCATCCCTTTACATAACCCTCCATTTTCTCTGGTGGGTTCTTTTCTTCCTCACTCCCCAACCCCTCCCTCCCCCCGCTCTGTCTCCAGTGTGTGCTCCAGGTTTCCAGGCGTCTGCAGGACAGGACAGCCCAGTTACAGTCCAGGTCTACTGGAACAACCTCTGACAAACCACTCTCTGCAACAGCCCACATACTGTACATTGTAGCCTGACACCGATTTGAAAGAAGAAAGAGACCCTACATTCTGCTTCAATTTGGTTCAAACATTAGATTTTGTGCATCAGTAAAAGTAAGAGTAACAATGAGTCAGCAGTTACAGCATGACATAAACATGAAACTTTGGTAGGGAGACCATAATAAGAAATACCATACCAACTGCAGCCAAAAGGACACTACAGTGGGACTGAATAGAGTGGCGAGGCTTTGCTTAACCCTTTATTGGTCAGCTCAACCGTTTGGTAGAGGTACCTTTGAACCCTGATATGTAATCTAAATGTAAATCCTCTGACACCAAACTTCTTGGGAAGTCAATGATATATTCACGTCATGCTAGTATACCACCAAGGAAGAAGATAATAAATGTGACAACACCTCTGCTAGAATCTTTTCTTTTGGACACAACGTTGCAGGCAAGTTTTTTTTTTCATTTTATTAACTTTTACAGAGTATTTTACATAAATAATCCTCATCATGTTTCAGAAATACTTTGGTATTCATGTAATAATTTTTTTGAAAACATGCTGAAGCAAATGATAGAGATGATAGTAAAGGGTCATGAAATTTTAATGCTAATCGCTAATGCTAATCACTAATGATACAAACACAAAGAATTAATACATCTAATTCGAACCAAGTCGCAAATTATGTTGATAAGATTGGTGAAGGAGTAATGTTTGAGTTTTAATACTTCAGTTAAATTTAAGGTCAGTAAAAAAAAACAACAATATATCTGTTTTATGTTACAATAGTCCATGTGAGGTGGAAAAAGCAAAAAAAAAATTTATTGTGATTTCTGTAGTGTGACCAACAAAGGGTTAAAGAGGCTGTGCTAATAATCATTATTACCTGCAAAAGAATGTGAAGTTGTGGAAAAAATGATCAGATCACCCTTGAAAACCTAATCTTCTGCAATAATAAAGGTGCCACACAAAACATTGTACAACATAAAAGGAAGTGATAAAAGCAACAAAAAGAAAACAAACACATTCCCTGATATGTTTTTATATATTATGTAGTAACTATACAAAGAATTCAACACAAAATTAAAATGTGTCGAATATGAATAGTGTAATATCTACAAAATATGTAACTATCAATGGCTTTTACTGGAATAAACACCTTATGGTGATTTACAGGCATTAATCCATAAAGACCTAATGCTACTTTTATGGCAGTTCCCAAAATTATTTTTCCTCTATTCTTAAATGATTTATCATCATTTACTCCAATCATATCCTCTGTATTTGCATTTTAAGTGTAAATCACTTGTGGAGAAAATTATTACACCACCCTTGTTTCCTTCAATTTCTTGTTCATTTTAATGCCCAGTAAAACTAAAGCTATATTTGTTCATTCAAATATAATGAAAACACAAAAAAAGCTCATAAGGGTTTAACCTCAGAGCTGATATCTAGTCATTTTCCATGTTTTTCTTGATAATAACCAAACTTACATCAGTTCCTACGTCAATATCTATGGCACTGTGCTGACAAAAACAGTGCTTTAAGTCATTACGTGTTTTCTTTTTTGTCTGTTTTAGTCACATGATACATGCATGAGTTCATACTTGATTGCATAACCGTGGTTTTTGATGACATTTGATGGTCTAATAATTTTTTTCACATGACTAAGTAACTATACTTTGCAGCAAAATGGTTCCTGTCTGTGTTCTATTACGGCTGCATTAACATCATCTTTTTATTGCTACATATGTTTAAGGTTGAACTCATACTGTGTTTCTACAGTAATTATTAGAGTTTAGGAAATCATGCTTATGGCATTACTGTCCTATGAGAACCACATAAGGCATAAAAAGTCAAAAAAGCAAGAAAGGCTGGAGTATACTGATGGGTTTGATGTATTTTAATGGTGCAAACAGCAGTAAAACATCTTGAAATGGTCACTGTGACCCAGCCTCAGGTCTGTGATCTGAGCGGAGAAGCACCTCATATTTTTTGCTTTTGTCTGCTGGAGGATGCACACAGAACCTTATTCACATCGTAAAAGTCAATGTTTCATGAGCTGAGAAAAACAGACCTGTGTTCAGTTTTGTGGCAATTCATTTTCACTGAATCCAGGAGGGTTTTTAAGAGTTTATTACCCCACTTTGCTTATCTCACTGAAATCTTGTCCTCAAAAATACACATATAAAAATAACTACTTTTCTTTAGATACTCAACTTGTCTCTATTGCCCTTGGCAGGAAAGCACCATGTGAATGGAATGAGCTCCAAACTACCCAGGAGTCACACTTATTACTTTGTCCTGGCAATTTTAAAGTTTTATTAAATGATGCTATGATTCAGGCACTTGCTTTAGTTTCTGTCTGTGCATTTGTCTCGTATTTCTTCCTGCTTGAGTCATTCTGAAAATTAATCTGTCCTGTTCTTAGGATTCTCTTGAGAAAGCAGATTCAGTCACATGAAAACTTCCAGGAAACATCTATGCAGACTGATGAACGGGTTATTAGAAAGTCATACCGTATCCAAACAGGGAGTTTTCAAGATCCATCAATTTATTTCTATTTTACAGTCCATGTCCATGTGAGTGTTGGGCCAATGTTCAAACATTATATAAAACAGTCAGAGTTTGCATTCTACACTGTAAAAACAAACCTATAGAATTTACTTAACAAAACTGAGGCAACAATTTGCACTATTTTTTGTTGAGTAGATTTTAATTTTGAGTAAAATGTCACTAATTTTAAAAGTTATAACATTAAAAGAACTGAGGTCAAATCCACCCAACATATCCCATCAGATTACACAACAAATTAACTCTTAAGTATTAACAGGAATACATTCATTTACTTAATTTACAGTTGGACATATCAATACCCAAGTAAATATAAATATCAGATTTTTACTAAACCTTAAGTAAATCTGAAGACTGAGAGCTGGTATTTTCAATATTGTATTTCATTTTATCCACTTAGAAACAAAGCACAACTACAGAGGGTCATGAAATAAAGGTACAAGTTAGCTCATGGTTTTTCACAATATTATGGGTATATATAGGTTAATAAATAGGTAGAATTTAACCAGTGATAATAGATTTCACTGGAAACTGTTAATACTGATTAAAATGTAATTGATTTCCATAGTTTGTATTTACTAACCCCCAAAATCCCTTTTTTTTTTTTACATATAACAAGGTTGGGAAGGTTTCGGAAATATGTGTAATCATCAGGTTGGAGAATTAGAAAAAGTAAAGCATGAACATCAGTGGCTCCATAATCTCAAAGTATGTTTCGAATCTCAACTATAGAGATGTTTCAGTATGATTTATCTGTAATGTCAGTTATATTGGATGTTTTTAAGGTTAGAATTATCCTGGTGTGTTTCCTTTTGTTCTTTTTTTGTTCATTGTTGCTTCTGTTTGGCCCACTCGCACAATAGTTTATGCATCTGTCTCACATTATGGCCTCAGTAACCTCCTGTTCAGAAGAGGTTTCCACTGGAGCTCACCTGCCCCCATGTGGTAAAGAAGCAAAGTACACAGAACTGTTCAACCCCAAAAGTAACAGTACTGATCCAGGACCTGACCCACAGACAGAACGCTAAGCAACCCTTTTATTAGACATATTCATCAAATTATTTAAGAGTAGGCTTCATTTACTTTAGTCAAATTATTCAATGAAAATATATTGGTTATGATTTTAAGCCCGTTATGGTTTTACACATTTTAAACATATTTTTAGTTTTAAGTTGTAAACTTTTTTTAATCTTTATTTATCCAGGAAAATCCCAAATCACATTTCTTCTTTTAGTGAGTCATAATTAAAATGGCAGCAACTACTATTCCACAACTATTATACATTTTATAGGTGTAATTTAAACAGCATATTTCATTTGGATACTTTGAATTACACCAAAAACGTATTTTTTAACATCTAAGGTATGATGTGTTACAGAGCAGAGAGGTTTTCACTGTAGATTAATGCACAAAGCACACAGAAGAAACTCCTCCAGGCTTTTGTTTTAACATATATGTGATTTTAATGCATTATTTGTGGGTGATTTTTAAACAACAAATTGTATATTACAGAATATCCCTGTACCAAACTGAAAAGTTGACATTGTGTGTTGCTTTCTGCTATCTCTTATTCTATCTGCATTAATCAGTGAACGTATATGTGTTATTTATGTATGTTGATTTGTCGTATCTCATCCAGTCTGTTGTGATGCAGCTGGAAGGCAGGAGTGACCCAGCGACCACATGAACACTGATCCCCACACCAGTTGAATGAGCCCAGCTTCGAGCTACACTTTGGACACAACAACTACACACACACCCACACACACACACACACCCACACACACACACACACACACACACAGAGAAAGAGAGAGGATGGAACAGAGTAGAAGAGGACATACATAATATTAAGTAAAATGAAAATTTTGTTTTAAATTCAAATTAATTTGTGTGAAACATTATACTATGGACTCAGTGTATAAGAGTCATGTCTGAATGAGCGGGAAACATCATTTGAAGGATTTCAGTAGAGTTACCTGTCCATCCATCACACCAAGTAAAGCCTGTTCCATCCACTGCACTGGCTCAATAAAGTAGGACGTACACTGTATTTCACCTGGAAAACACCACATTGAACAAAAGTACTCATGAAAAGTTACATGTTCATCACTTTGATTAGAGCACCATCTGTATTTTAGTCAACATTAGATTTAACAATAATTTTATATTTTGAATTTAATATGTCATGTGTAGCAATGAACAAAATGCACTTAAAAAGTGTAAGAAGAGTATTAATTTGTGAGTGGATGTTACCAGTGAGGTTACTCGACTTTTTGTGGCTAAAAGAAGCAGCGCCGTCTCCTACAGGGTGACTGAGAAGACTGGATTCACGAAACAGAGTCCTTCTGCAAAGGAGGCAAACAACAGACAACTATGGGAAACTAAAACTACACGCATGTAAAATTTTGATTAGGTATTTAAATGTGTGAAGTCCTGTGTCTATAATCACGTTGAACCTACAACTAAAAATGCATTAAAAAAAAAAGAAAATGTAAGTGAAGGGTCTGATTATTAAAAAAAAATAAATACAAAACCATGTTCAGAATATAATTAAAAAAACTATGTGAGGCTCCATTCAGCTGCTGTCACCTGCATTTTCTGCAGCGATAGGACACTTCAGAGGAGCTGGTGTTGGCAGGATCCGCAGCAAACAGCTCCCGAGGAACCTGCTGCAGCTCTGATCAGAAACAAAAGATATAAATGAGTACATAAAATTAATGAAAATGTGTTGAACATTATATTTGAAATGTGTTTACCAGGGTATTTTTCTGTCAGCTTGGTTAGTCTGTACTGTTTGTACAGAGGACTGAATGTGTCCACTTCACACTGCATGGCCTCATACAGACATAACTGCTCTTCAAAGCCACGGTTGACCCTGTACACAACAAAATATCCCAGTTATTTCAATTTAATCTAAATTTATATGATCATAACTTTGGTTCATCCAAATCAAAGAAATTATGTTATTTCGTTGCGATACAGGTACTTGTTCCTTACAATAAATGCCTTTTAATTCAAAACACAAACACTATCACAACTAAACTTACTGCACATCGCGTTTGACCCTCTTCAGTCTGTCATAAGCCTCTGTGAAGCCCAGCTGGTATCTCTTCATTAAGAAAGCAGTTACAACTGTGGCGCTTCGACTTCGACCAGCCTGACTGGCACACAGAATTAAGAAGACAAAAATAATACTCATTTTATGTGTCAACTTATCCATAATATTGTCAATCAGCATTGGGGTAAAGTTTATCTTGTGCAAAAAAATTACAAAAAATGTCATTGATAGAATAACTAAGAAAAAAGCCACAATAAAGTACAAGTGCTGTGTGTTTGAGTAAAACAGTGTAATTATTATGGTAATTGGTAAAACATTCTCAGCTATCTTGCTAGAAAACGTTAAAAAAACAATTTTATGCTCCAAAACTTACTTGGGTCATCCTTGACGGATGAACAAAGGATCATAAAATATTGCCTCCATTACAGGGTAGTAAAAATATTTCCCATTTAGTAATAAGTCATATAAAACACTAGATGTAAACTCACAGAGGTTGATAAGTAACAGGAGGAAAAAAAAGAAAAAAATTAAACGCACCAAAACCTGTCAGTGACCTCTTACCAGTGAACCAGTGCAGCCCTGTTTTCATCAAGAGCAGATTTAATGAACAAAAAGCAGTCATCCATGTGACTGAGGAGGTCTGAGGTTTCCTCATCCAAGACATTGACCCACTTTGTGAAGATGTTACCATCAGTAGGAATCAGTGGGCTGGGATCCACAGAGTCCACAGATAGGATGTGAGTGATGCCTGCATCGGCCAATGACTGCCTGTCATTCAGATCAGCTGCTGTGCCAATGTACAGACCAGTGTCTACTGGGAGCATGACTGCAGAGACATACAGAGCCCACCTGATGTCATTTCACATAATATCACACACTGCATGAGCCTACATATGATGTTACAAAAACATATCACAGTTATTGTATCGGAACTATGTCCACTTATGGTGATATAACAAACTAGTGCATAATTAAAAGGGAAACCAAGAATACATATGAACCAAGATGCGCATCTTTTCATAATGAGGTTTAATGCCATATATATTTCACATTACCTGCTGATCTTTTACATTCAATCTACATTTTTAAGTAAGAAATATAGAAAATACTAATGTTTGAGTCTGTTATGGTTACTGGTGTGAAACACATTTGCCAATTTTCTGGTTGTGTATCAGACTTTCTAAAACAAAGCAAATGATGAAAAATATTGGTACTGAAAGAAAAACAGGAGATTATATAGCATAGTATAATTGCACAAAATTGTGACGGATCATATGTTTGACCAATTCCTTCATTTCAAAATCAGTGTGTTAAAAAAGTCTTGTAGTTCATATATTTTTATACATGTTTAATGCTTACTCAAAATAAACAATCTTAGGTGGACTACTGTTTCTACTATTTGCTGTTGTTTTATTTCCAAATCAATTCAATAGAAAGTATCTCGATGTAATATACGACTTTATTTTTGGATTAGGAACATACATGTTAATGGTATATTATATAATGCACAGGGTAGGAACCTGGTTAGCGAAATTAACTTCATAAATGTGAATAATAAAGCTGCTGCTGACTGACAGATTTATGCCGTTTAAATATAAATTATATTAGTTTTTAAGGTGTATTGTGGTTGACATGGAAATGACATGAAACACAACAGTTTAGTTGGAGGAAAAAAAGTCATTCGACAAAAGCACAAAACTGACCTTTTCTGTCACAGATTCTTTTATCAAATCCCAATAAAAACCACTGTCAACATGTAAAGTTCACATTTAGCAGCAACTGTTGATATAAAAGTATAATATAGCGTGTAAACGTCAAGCCCTTGGTCCGTCTCTTAAATATTCCGACCGGAAACACAGACAAGTGATAGTAGTCCTCTTTTACAACCTCCCATAGAAACAACGTCAAACTTTAGTTCCGGTGTCAGATCTGTTTCCGTTTATAGTTTTTGTAAACATCCATGAACGGGACCTATTTCTAAATAATTAGCATTTCGATCCTCTTGACAACAGGTTTTTTTTTTGTGTACACATTCCTAAACATTTTAACTAAAATGTATAAATTACCTAATTGTTTGAGCAAATAAAACAGGCAATTTAGAAGAGTTATCCCACAGATACGATAATTCCAATCTGTTGATTTGTTTTATTAGGCCTTCGCGTACCACGTCGGGCGCAAGGCCTATTGATACTGCTTGCAGTTTGTTCTGATTCAGCCCTTTGAGCTCTAATTTAACCCCTGAACATGCATGAAAACTCACCAAATTTTGCACACACATCGGAAGTGTGAAAAATTGCAGGTTTCATAAAAGTCAGTAAAGAAATGTGTCTACAGCGCCCCCTAGAAAATGTGAAATAGTTTGTATTAGGCCAGATCACGCCCTAGTTAAGTTAGAGTTATGAAAATCGGGACACGTGTTTTTCATATGATGATGAACAAAAAACCTCCACGCCCATAAACCAACAGGAAGTCCACCATCTTGGATTGAAATTTTAAAAATTTTGAGTCATCGTTTTCACTGTCATTGGAATTTATCTATCTCCTCCGTTGGGCTAAATGAGCTCAAAATCAGTGAACGCGATCTAGATAAGTGGAACATCAAAAGTTATCCAATTTATTTTGAAAAGTTGCATCGTTTTTGTGCTACGCTGTCGCACAGTTTGCAAAGTTTTTGGGGAAAATTACCACTACATAAATTGCTTCAGCTCTGACATACGAACACCGATTTGGCTTAAATTTGACACAGACGTCTATCTTCCAGGTCTACATCCATTTCGCTAAAGACATTCTGATTTTGTACTATAGCGCCCCCTAGAAATGTACTTTTACTACAATGGCTGCCCCAATAAAAGGTGAAATAGTTTGTATTAGGCCAGATCACGCCCTAGTAATGTTAGAGCTATGAAAATCGGTACACGTGTTTGTTATATGGTGAAGAACAAAAAACCCAATGATGGCCACGCCCATAAACCAACAGGAAGTCTGCCATCTTGGATTGAATTTTTTTTAAATTTTGAGTCGTCATTTTCGCTGTCACTGGAATTTATCTATCTCGTACTAGGCCGTTGGGCCAAATGTGCTCAAAATCGGTGAATACGGTCTAGACAAGTGGGACTTCAAAAGTTATACAATTTATTTGGAAAAGTTGCATCGTTTTTGTGCTACGGTATCACAATTTTGCAAAGATTTCAGGAAAAATTGCCATTACATAAATTGCTTTAGCTCGGACATATGAACACAGATTTGGCTGAAATTTGACTATCAATCTCTCTTTGCTGTTATGTATTACAGTTTTATGAAAACTCCTACAAAGAACCATTAATGAAAAATATTTTTGGAAAAAGTAAGAGGAGGACAACTAGTAGCAACTAGTAAAAATGTCAAATGTCAAACAGAACACTGTTAAAGCAAAACCTTAAGAGGAAGGTTTTAGTAGAAGTATAACCACACCCTGACTTCTACTGAGAACATAAACAAAACAATTGGCTTGGACTGTGAAGTGAAAATAATGAGCAGTAGTTAGGATAGTGAGGGAGGATACCAGAGGGCTGAAGTAATGTGAACACACACTGGTCAGCAGCCCACATCAGAGCATCATTACCAACATTAAGAAAGGAAACAGCAAAACGACAGTAAATGTGGCCCCTCATAAACTACAATAACAGGTACAAACTGAAGAAGTATGGAATGCAGTACTCGAGTATTGCAGTTAAGAGTGGTTTAGGGATTTTTCTTAATATTCTAAGTAACCTGATACTTCTTTGCTAAATACTTTATTTCAAACATCTCGTCTTGTCATCTTTATCCTCAATGGGGGTCTAATCCAGCTACAATGGGTGAAGGTGGGGTACACCCAGTTCATCTAAGGGCTGAACATAAATAGACAATCACTCTCACATTCACACCTGTGGGCAATTTAGATTAACCAATTAACCTATCAGTGCAGTGTTTGGATGGTGGGAGGAAACTGGAGTACCTGGAGAAAACCCACACAGACAAGGGGCTAACATGCAAACTCCCCATAGAAAGATCCTTCTTACTGTGAGGCACGAGTGCTAACCACTGCACCACCTTTATCTTCTTTTATTACTTTATTTATCTTTACTGTTCTGCTGAGCTATAAACGATGGCTTCTGTCGAGAAAAAGTAGTCCCAGTTGGAACGTTACTGTTGTTCCTAAGTAACAATGCACTGGCACTGTATGCTGCTGTCTAACCGCCGCTGCCTCTGATCTGCTAAAAACTCAGTATACTGAAGCCCTACTACTCGAACAGATTAGATAAAATAGCCGTCACAACGTCGCGAATATTTACTTTCAAAGTAGCCGAACTAGCTGCGGAGTGATATGGTACCGTGAATCTGAAGTGCCAACACTCGTTGCCGTTGGCAGTGGTCGTTAATGGCGGTTATCGAAAAAAAATCCACCCACAGAAGGCTGGGAACGTCAATTTAAAATGAGTGGGAGCTGTCGCAACATTTTAGAGGGCCATAGAATAATGTACTGAAAGGTAATTGTATATATATTTTTTTTGCCCAGTGATGCTAAAAATCTATCTGGCACCTCAGCTTTAAGTAGTCAGGTATAATGAATCACTGCCCTAAAAGTTGTGTTGTATTACTCACCAGATGCTATTTAAACTCCCATTTCTTAATGACTGTCTAGCCTATTGTTTCGTAGTATGTACCGTGTGTGTGTGTGTGTGTGTGTGTGTGTGTGTGTGTGTGTGTGTGTGTGTGTGTGTCATGCTCTGAACTGGCCAGTGCCTCCCACAGTCTGTACATGGTCACAGTGTGGGGTGCTAGTAAAATTTTACGAACCCCTTTAATCTGAGCGTCTGACCAATCACAGATCCTCTCTCTGACCATATCCCACATCATTAGAGGGCTGCCCATGCCACAAAATGAAGTGTTAGAAATGAAAGATGCAGAGCGGCTTCACACTTTATGTAACCATAAGACGAGCAGGTGAACGGGACATGACATGGCCTGTTGTGTTTGGTCCAGTCCTCTGTCTATTGTTCTGTCTCACTGACAATGTACGATGGAAAATATGAGTGTGAAGCAGCTGGTCGATCTATTCTGTCTGTCTTCTGTGTTTGAAATGTGTTTATTTCAGCCACTATGCATAAAATCCTAACAGCCATTACAACATCTTTAAAAATACATTGATGGTAGGCTATAAGGTATTCGTGTACAGACAAACCTCTGACCAAAACTATTATTATCACAGCTTAAAGAATGACACTTGCAACAGATCCCATGAGATAAAATAAAAACATTCCTCTCGCAGAATTGCATCTATGGTTGAACAACAAACACCACAACAACTACATCTTTCTCTTTAAATCTGTTGAATTTTTACATGTTGGACAGAACTGTATGGTAGTTATCAGTATGTTTGTCTGATCATATTTAGGCTCAACATTGTTTTTCTTCTTCAGGATAAATACATCTATAAATACAGTATTTTTTTTTTAATATGACTCTGGAGGACAAAGCTGTTTTATGAAATTTCTCTTACCTAGATCCCTGGCAACACATGTAATGAGGTTGAAAATAGCCTTTGTTTTTATTAAACAGCTTTATCCTCCAGAGTCATATTAAAATACTGTATTTATAGATGTACTTATCTTAAGTAAATCTTGAAAACTATATCAGACAGCTCAGAAACGTAATCACATTAATTACATTAAAATAGGTGAAAGGCTTTCTTTTTCTTTTTCTTTTTTTTTTTACAGGAAGCCAGTATTTGTTTCACTTGCCACTCAGAGTTAATAAATATTGACTTTTTTTTTTTCAGAGTTAAATTGTATGGTTGTTTCTGGTACTGAGTTAACGGGACCTTAATTTGTGAACAATTAGGACTTAGTATCTTGAAGTCTTTTTAAGTCATAATATTATTGGAAACTTTTTTCTGCTTCTCTTTTTGTTTCTTTCATGAATGAAAAATGGCTTCATATTTGATAGACATTTGTTTGGAAAACCCTCCATCTACATTTAAAAAAATATATATATTTGGAAATAAAATGTTTTTTTAATAATCTGTATAATGTGTGATATCTATGCGAATGATAATCAAATATCAAATATAGTAAATATAAGAGTAACTAAAGATGAAAGAAATAAGTAAAGAAAAAATATAACAAGCAGAATCATAATTTATACTATATGAACTCTGAAGTCGCACCACAGTTTATCCAAGATGTAACGTGATTTATTTTTTATATATTTTCATTGGGCAAGGTGAATTTATTAACACATCAGTGCTCAAAGTACAATAAATAGTACAATAAGTACAACAAATGAAAGCAGGTTAAATACAAATAAAGACGTGAGTGAAGTAATTAGAAATAAAAGTAACAGAAATAGTCCTTATAATCCTGCGTTAAAGGTTTTTATTTCTTTTAAAGATAAAATATGATGTAAAACAATGGTGCACACAGTCTTTGAAAAAAATAAAATAAACCATACAGTGTTATAGTTTGTCATTACTGAAGTGAAATAAATAAAATGACAACAGATCTTTGATATTAGAGACTGCACACGGGAACATTTCACGATGTTTTCCCCCTCTATTACTTTGTTGTATTCCATATTATTAGTCATATTTTCCTGAACTTTAATTGTGTCACAACTAAAGAAGAAATAAAGGTTAATATCCACATTAAAACATTCTGCCTGTTTCATTCATTTCCGTTTTTTTCCTTCTGTTCTTTTTCTTCACCCCTGTGACAGTCACCCTCATGTAGACACTTGTGGGTGTCTACGTACTGGAGGTCTACCACAAAAGGGTAAAAAACACATGACATCAGTGTTGGCTCGGTGCTTGTGTCGCCTGGTGGAAAATGTGGGGAAAAAAGTGAACAGGTAGGACTGATATAGAGAAGTAAATAAACCAAATATACAGTATGTCTACTACAAACTGAACAATATTAAGTATAAGATGCAAATAATGAAAATATTAAATGAACGTGTGGACTTTTGTGAAAATGAAAATAAATAACACCTGAAATTGCCTTAATTTCAGCTGTGGTTATTGTGTAGGAGTTAATTTATTACCAGAGCAGGAAGTTTAGACACATCCCTGGAGGTTTTTAATAAGTGTGTGGGTGCAGTGTGTGTGAACCTAATTAAAAGTGTCCCGTCTCTGTGCTTTTGTCTCATATATATAAGAACAAGAGGCTGTGGTGAAGAAGAACAGTAGAGATACTGAGAGTGGAGCAGTGGACAACGAGGATGATCATGATGATGACGAAGATGTCTCTGTTCCTTCTGTTGCTGGGTTTTGTTGTGAATTTTTCCACCGCTGCCAAACCAGGTATAACATTTATATTTCTGATGCTCACTAACACCCTTTTATACCCTCCCAAATATAGTCTAGTAAAGCGTCTGCTGTATCTTTTTTTAATTAATAATGACTCAAGCATAAAATGTTAAATAATCTACCTGTAATACGTAGCATTTGTAACATTCCTGTGTTTTCTTGTCTACATTTAGGTAGCTGTGTGGGTCGCTGTGGGGAGACATTTACCAGAGGTCATCAGTGTAAATGTGACTTCAGTTGTCTGGGTCATAATGAATGCTGCCATGACTATGAGGCCATTTGCACCGCTGGTAAGAAATAGAATACATTTTATTATTATTATTATATAAAAAATAAAAAAGTGATCTGGTAAAGGTAAGAGCAAGCTGGTAGCTGGTTTCCGCTTTGTCTGTGCCAGGTCTGTGAAACTAAAGCCCTGTCTTTTCTCAGATCAGTCCTGTCGGGGTCGCTGTGGTGAGGTCTACAAACGGGGTCGTTTCTGTGACTGTGACCCAGAGTGCAGCCACCACAACACCTGTTGCCATGACAACCAGCTGCAGTGTGGAAATGGTACAGCATGGAATTATTACAAAAGTATTCCTTGTGTTCCACTGGTGCTTCATGAACCATGATAAATCATACCCAATTCTGTTTTGGCATGTAAAGATAGTTTAGATTTTGCTGTTCTAGTTTGTAGATTCAACTTTAAAGATTCACATTTGTCATTTTAGAATATAAAAAATATACAGAAACCAAATAATTGTGTTCGGGTCCTGATTGTCAGCAGCATTTAGTAAAGTAAATAATATACAATTATGACAAAAAATAAAATATTACTGATAAAAAAAAAACAATGCCCCCCACTTTTAAAAGTGACCTTTAAATAATTATTATTTCTAAAGTGCACAGCAGTTGAGTACAATTTAAAAGTGCATTCTGGGACTCAAGTTGTTCCATTGGCAGATTTTTTTACTTGATTTAAGTAAAAAAAAAAAAAAGTCAATGAAACAAATGAAAATGATCTTGGTAAGATTTCTTGTGATAAGATTTTCAAGCTCTATTGTCTAAAATAAGTTCTTATATCTCAATTTCAAGTTGCTCTTTCAGTAATTATGTCTCATTTTAAGTATGATGAGATATTTTGACTAGAAATGAGAAAATGCAATTGGTAAGATTTAGATTGTTGCAGTGTATTACATAGAATGAGCAACAAATCCAATTTAAGGAGTATTTTTTAACTTTACTTTATATTAAAGGTCTCATTTCTGTTTTTTTTTTTATCTACTTGGTTAAAGTGAAGTAAGGTGAAGTTAAAAAAAATAATTAGAGAAAAAATATCAGAGTAGTGTGTTGTTATGTACAGATATGTAGTGAATCAGTGTTTCTGTTTCTCCCACAGATGCCAGTGCAGTGCTGTTACACCAGAGAACCTTTCAGACTTCGAGGGTCACAGGGGTCTCAGGTTTTCAGCTGAGCAGTTTATCATCAATACCTTACCTATTTTAGTCTACCTATTTAGTCACTTTTATGTATATTCAACTTTCTCCTTTTTTTCAGCACCTCGCAAATCCGTGAGAGGCAGGAAAGGTTCTAACAGTGATAGTGAGGAGCAGTCTTCATGTAGGTGGACGTCTTTCACTGAAACTCATATCACTTACACACATTCAGAAGTGTTATTCAACAACAAGTTAACTGGTCTATAAATAACTAAATGATTGTTTTTGTTTTTTTGATCCATATTTTTCAACAGCGAGGCGTGTGTGCAGAAAGTCTCAGTGCCAAGGAGGTGCTTCGTCTCTGCGTAACCCAGTGCTTGGACCCCAGTTTTCTGGTAGACAGACCAACCAACTGCAACAAGGTTCAAACTTGTTCCTCATGAATCACTGAGGAATGCTTTTTTCTTTTTGCACAAATGATAAAATTGATATTACTCAATAAGTGAAGATTTTTCTATGGAGGCATTTTTGGTTTGCACCAGGTTCCTTCTTACTGTGAGGCACGAGTGCTAACCACTGCACTCACTTTAGAGTTCACAAATATTTATTTCATGCTCAACTACAACCAAAGATGCATGCATATCTCAAATATGCACAGATTACTTTCCTGTGAATATGTTTAATTTTGTCCCAAAACTCGCTCCATAATTCTTCTCCACTCTCTTCCAGGTGTGAGTAACATTCCTGCTGGTCAACTTCCTGTGTCGCCGTCTTTTTCCTCTCGAGGGCCTACAGTTTTTGGACCCTCATCTCTGCCCTCTTCTGGTACTCCCTCTGTGGGTAATGGTCCTCCCATGAGGCCGTCTGGTACTGGTTCAGTCACTGGTAAAGTCAATGTCCACTTGGTGCTGTCCCATGGAGGAGCTGCTGCGTCAGGACTAAGTCCAAGTAAGATCACACCTGTGTTACTGAGAAGACTTTCTTCAGTTCAATTTATTTCAAATATGCAACAAATAAAAGAATCCCACACAAATCCCACTAGGAAAACAAATAAGACAAAAATAAATAAATAAATAAAGGACATGTGCATGAAAAACAAAACAAACCATGTCTTCATTTGCATGTTTAAAAAGGAGTGGGAGGAAGTAAAATCCCACCCCTTCTCCACAAAACAATTAATGGTTTAACTTCCTATCAACATAATATATAAAAACTCAGGTCCCGAGGATCAGTTCACCTCAGTTATCATATTCACATACAGACGTAAACTGACATACCAAGAAAGTAAAAAATGAATAAATGCGTACGGACAAACAGACATCCTTGAACACTTTATGGGATGTGACATGAAATTACATGTTTGTTTGTTTTTTTTTAACTTTCCAGGTCTCAGTGACCCTGCAGACTTCAGACCTGGTCCTGGATCCACCCTTCAGGATGTAGCTCAGGCTCTGGGACTGCCAGTACTGGAGGAGGGCGCAGTGGCACCAGGTGCAGATGGGGAAAAAAATGTCCATCTTAAAACGAGTTAAAAACAAAAAAAATCTTGAAGTTATTATTTTTTTCTTTTTTCTAATTTTAAATTTAAATTTTAAAAAATCTTCCAGTGGAACAAATGAAAATTATCTTGGTAACATTTCTTGAAATAAGATTTTCAACATGTATTGGTGTACAATTACATATGTCAAAAACAGAAAAGGCATGCATATCCAATTCTATTTCACCTACTGTTGCATCTTCGTATAAACAAGGATTTCCTCCAGAATATGCTCGTCTATACGTGGATGAAAAACTGAAGACGAGATGACACATTTGCGTCTCCTGTTTTCATCGTCACCGTATAAATGTACCCTTAGTGACAGAAGCAGAAAATGGTTACAATTTTGTGTAATTTTCTTTAGACATTTCAGGTTGTTCATAATTGTTCAGGTTATTCACATTTTATTGTTAAAGGATAGTTTGTAAATGTTAATATTTTCATAATTTAATATAATTTTTTGCAGTTAAACAATGTAAAAAAATGTAAGTTATTATTTATAGGCAAAGAAAAAACTGAGAAGAAAATATGGAGTCATTTAATAGGTTATTACGCATTGGAACCATTGGCAGGCCACATTTGGCCCCTGAGCTGCATGTTTAAGACTCCTGGTGTAGAAGGATATGTTCCAAACTTCTGGTGAAAATGCCGTTTCCATACCCAAAGGACCTGTTTCTAAAAATTACACTGTTTCAATTGTGTGTTTCTATAGGACCACTTTCTAAACTATGCAGTGACTCTCCCATCAATGGACTGACAGCTCTGAACAACGGGACCATCCTGATATTTAAAGGTCAGTTTTATTGCTTTACCTTTGACCTCTGCACAGGTAATGTGTCTGGTGTAATATGATCTTAATGTAAATGTGTGTGTTTCAGGGGAGCTGTACTGGTCAGTCGACCCGGTCAGCCGCTCAGCTGGTAGTCCTCAGAACATTACAGAAACTCTTGGTATCCCATCTCCCATCGACACTGTCTTCACACGCTCAAACTGTCAGGCAAACGTTTACATTATCAAGGTAGAGCTTCTCACTGATACACAAATCACACCATGGACATTATTTTCAGAAACAACTGTCAGATTAGCACCTGATTTAACTTTTATTTATTGATGCTCTTATCAAAAACAAGATGAATAAGAAAAAAATCCATCCAATTCAATCCATTTTTATTTAAAGAGCTCAAATTTAAACAACCACAAAGGTTTCTAAAGTACTGTAGAAAAAAAATAAAACATTCCGTTACAAACATAAAAGATTTTTAAAAAAAAAGGGATATCAGATTATTTAAATTTTGAATCAGATTAATTGCCAGTTTGCTAAGGATTATATAAAAATTATACACACACACACACACACACACACACACACACACACACACACATATATATATATATATATATATATATGTATATATATAAAATGTTTAAATTTGATTAAAAATGTTAATTGGATTAAGCACAATGATTGATTAATCTGTCTTAATGCGCTCTAATAAAATACAAAGATAAAGCACTATGAATCATAATAAATAAATAACTTGATGTTTGCAAACACTCCTAAATAGACTGTTGACCCCAGATAAAATATCCATGCATATAAAATCAACACCCTACATGGTGTAAAAAGCCAAGGAGAAGATGTGCATTTTAAGAAGAGCAGAACAATAGAACAGCATGAAAACAGACAGTGTTTATTTGAGTAACACTGTACTTTCCCTCCTCATCTCCTCTTCCAGGGACACCAGTATTGGCGTTTTGACCGGAACATGGTGATGGAGCCAGACTTCCCCAAACCTCTGGCCTATGAGTTTCCAGGCCTGACAGGAGGCCTCAGGGCTGCACTGGCAGCACCAGCCTCCAGCAGCAGAGCAGAAACCATATTCTTCTTCCGAAACGGTGAGGAACAAGAACTTCCTGTACAGAATATTTTAGGTTCAGTCACAAAACATAGGCTGAAAAAAAACAAACCTAAAAAAAAAAAAAAAAAAGACTTAACTAAAAAAAAAAGATTTTTACTGCACTGACTAATCTAGTGACTAGTTTTTATAATAAACAATCTGCTTTAGAATAAAAAAAATAATTATAAAAATCCAGGTCCCCTTATGTATAACAAGACCACATATGAGCACTGTGGGAAAATATGTATAATATTGGTGTTAAAGTCTCAATGCTTCAATGCTTGTTCATCTTCCAGGAGACATCATGCAACGCTTCACCTTCCCATCAAGTAACACTCCATCCTGCAGCATAACCCCAAGGAGCAGTGTGAGGAGACGCTCTGCTCCCCAGGCTGGTCAGTAGCATCAACAGCTCCATAAATGTTAGAACAGTTCTTAAAATACTTTACGATCTCGTCCAATGGATAAAAGACAAACTAGTGTATAAAAGTGAGTTATTATATCATTTAAATTATATTTTTTTAATCTTTTGCTGTGTGATTTTGTATTTCTATTTCATGTTAGTTACAGTTATTGCAGTATTTTTACATTTATTTTGAGGAATTTCAATACGTTTCAGAGATATTTAGGGGTTTTATGTATTATGAGGAATATTTTGTAGAAACTAGGATGAAGCCAACAAATGCATTACCATTAAATATTGTCCCCATATTGTTCTTTCTTAATTGATAAAAATAAAAAAAACCAAAACAACAAAAAAGACTGGTTTTAATTGATATTGTATTTAGATGCATTTCATTTTGTGCTTATTATACTATTATTTTTTTTCCAGTTAAAATTATTGGATTTTCATGAACTCTGGTGTGAACCTTATTTTTGTAAATAATCACCAGTCGACATCTTGACTTGGTATTAGTAAGAAACCACATATAAATGAAAAGAAAACTGTTACTGTGTCCCCTTCCACTGTACTCATGACTACAAATACTGAGAAATTCAACATTATTTTCAGAGGTGCTGAATGTTTTCTACTCTGGTTTGCAGCAACCAATACTTTAATTTTTTTTCCTAATTTAAAGATATGGTTTTATTCGACAAAAAGTTCATGTTTAAACCTTAGGCCAATGTATAGGTATATACATGACCATGGTGAGAGAATAAAGGCATTTTAATACTTAAAAAAAGATTGCCTTGGAGTTTTCTTCCCGTTGGTCATCAACTTTATGAATCCCTTATTTCCAAAGAGCACATCAAAGAAACTATTTTTTTGGGTCATAGAAGCATTCTAGTCTAGAAGCAATCCTTTCCTTGAATTTTTGATATGGTTTTATTCATTAATTTTGTTTACATATAGAAGTACTTCTGAGTGGAGAGATCAACCTCAAATTGACTCTGAAGGAATTCCCATCTCCGGTCACCTCTGGTCTGACCACACTGGCCCCTGGGAGGAATGACCGCTACCAACACTATGTCTTCACTGGACGTAAGAAACACACAGATAGTGTTAGAAATAATGACACTTTCACATTTTAACTGCCTGTTTATTAGCAATTTATTTATTATTGCCTGACAATGTGGATATATAATTGAGCACTAAGGCTAGCAGTGTGAATGTGCCTTTTTAACACTTTAGTTTTGTGACTTTTACTACACAATAAAACATTTTTAGGAAGTTAAAATGCAGAAAAAGTATTCAGAAAATGCTTAATCTCATCCCTATTTTGTGCCTATCTCAAGATTTTATGGCAACCCGTTCTTGAATTAGAGCCAATATGACCTTGACCTTTGACCTTTTGCAATATTGATAATTTTGTTATAGGTATATATGCGTCAGTGCATGTAATACTATAATATATCCAGTATTAAGTTATAGCATGATATGTCTATGCTTGACACACACAGTGTTACACAAGTGAATTTTGCAACATGTGACCTTTGACCTCCAGAGATATCAAAAACTATTGGCCGTAGGTGATAAAACCAATTATGAGGATTGTAGAAATCTTCATTCTGCATCATTTGCTATCAATCTGAAAGTTCTGTGACCCTCCGTTCTTGAGTTATAACTGATGAGATTTGGACATTTCAGTTAATTGTGACTTTGACCTTTACTCAAATGGATCATTGCATCTCATGCACATTACCTATATATTTATGCCCATGTCATTTCATGGTGATATTTCAGGTATTAATTGAGTATAGCATGATATGTCTCTGCGGACACACACACACAGTGATTTAATTCATCTCGACCAATCAATGTTGGGCGAGATTAATAAATTTAACTGTTGCCAACTGTAATTCCTTAGTATATATCTGCATGAGTCTACTGAATACTGTTTAATCCATGGTAAATGTTTGCGCTTATATTTTCGTAGCTCTATTCTTCAGTGTTAGTATCTCAGGGGATCTGCCAGCGCTGCTCAAACCAGACCCATCCTTCTCGCCCCTACTCAACTCTCCTGTCACCATGGCAACCAGCTCCACCAACGGAGCAGCTACAAGCACCAACCCTCCACGACCACCGAACTCCATCCAAGTCTGGTTGCAGTGTCCATAGGAAAGCAGACAAGGATCATGGTCTATTTGCTTCTGCACAGTTCATTTCTACTTAGTTAATATGTTAGTAAAGTAATAGAGGAGAGTTTGTTACAGACGTTATATCAGTAGTTAAGGTCAACTATCCCAAAAATATACAAATGTTTAACAGGTTTGAAAATACCACAAATTGCTGCTTTTTTAATTATTATTTTGCTTTATTAAAACAAAAGTATTAATTGTCCAGTGACAGAACAAAATAAAAAGACACTCATAAAATTACAAAACTAGACCTGGCTTCATGGATAAATGTTAAAGAAAAAAAAAGAAAATATCTACGAATCACAGAGGAAAGAACACGCACACAAAGCTCTTATACATCATCCTGTAATAGTGTGATTATTGGTCAGCAGATTGATAAACTGTTCATAGATGAAGCAAATGAAATGCTGGATCAGAGCTTTGCTTTTTCTTGATCTTCATTAAACTGTTCCTCCTCGGCCCATGGCTCCTCCTCTTCCCCCACGAGAAAAAGGCCCTGAAAAAAAAAAAAAAAAGGTTTCCCCTTCATCTTTTTGTATTCATGTGTACACAGCTCTTGCCTTATTTCAATCCAATAAACAGATTCATCTTAAAACTCTACTCGACTGTGGTTTATCTGGTATTTTTTTGGTGTTTAGCAAAGACTTTCACCAATGTTACACATCAATCAAACTATGGAGTCATAAAAGACTCAGTGGGTTTTCTTACTTCTGGGGCTGAAAGTCATCCTGCCGTCACCTCGTGCTCTTCCTCCTCTGGTGGATAGAGAGCTGAACATGTGCTGACTGGTCATAACACGGCGCTGAGTACCACTGCTAGTATCTATGGAGACACAAAGGAGATAGGAAATGTTCACTGAGAGGATAAAAGCTCATCACTGGAGAAATGAGGAGAATTCGTTACATCCTTCTGTCCATATATCCCATATTCTGATGGTAAGAACTGAAAAATATGTGCATTAATATCCTACTACTATTAATATAACTTTAGTTTTGTTATTGTCCAGATACGAGATGCCCATCATTGGTGCTATGACACTTTTCTTGTTTTTACACACAATGTGGATTAAGTTCATCTAACTGTAAAGTCAACCTGTGCAGAACAGGCTAATGCCTAATTAACATGCATTTTCTGCAATGCAGAGGTTGCTACGCTAATTTAGCTCATATTTTTAAACATGCACACACACACACACACACACACACATATATATATATATATATATATATATATATATATATATATATTATTCATTAATAACTTACCAGGGTCTTGGCTGGTAGACGGCAGACCTGCGTCTTCACTGTGATGTCCTGAGTCCATTTCTGTCTGACTATCCAAAGAAGATTCAATGCCAGACCTGAAATAGTAAAGAGGCTGTAATTAATAACACACTAACAGACACTGAAGACAGGGTTATTTCGAAAAAGAAATTCCATAGTTCCTTGGACACTTGAGCAATTACCATTAGCTGAAGTGTGTGCTACAAGTTCAGTCTTTACACAAGAACATCTGCTCACATTTTATATAAGTCACTTTCTTTTGCACGTTCAGTAACCTAAATATTTTCTGGTTTATGTACAGCTGATGCTGGGGTCAGAGGTTGCTCACCCTTCTCCTTCCTGCTCCATGAAGACCTCATCTCCATCATCAGCTGTGGCAGCCATTCCCGTGGATGCAGTTACCATGGGAACAGACTGAGAGGCCAAGTTGTCACCACTGTCTGATGGCAGGGACTCTGTAAAGACGGTCACTGATGGAGAAACAGAAGTATTGAATATGTTAAACCTGTTGCACTGTGGCACTGATGTGAAAGGCTTGGCAGTCATCAGGGTCTCACCTGGTGCTGCCACCTGTAAGGGAGTGGTCGGGACACTCCTTCCTCCTCCATCCTCATCGTGAGCAGCCAAGAAGAGAGGAGACTCATACATACCCAGACCTACAAAAAAGGAAGGTAATGTGTAAATGTGATGCCATTTATACATTACACTAAACTATTTAAAATACTGCAAAAGCACCTGGAGTGCACAGATCAACCCTACCCCCAAATGACCTAAATGAATGATATGTTTCACATTCACTTCTGTGAGCCCCAACCAACCTAATGAAACACACATGTCCCCCTCCCCCCAAACAGTCAGACAAACAGACAGATAAACACTGGCAAAAACATAACTCTGCTGTTCCTTGGCAGAGTAACTAATAATATCCTCCAGGGGGTGACTGTGTGTACATGTGGTGTACCTCCTTGAGAAGCCAGCTGTCCTAGGTCTGAATGTGAAGCTGAAGACTGAGGAAGCAGGTCTTCTGGAGGACCAAACCTGAACCTGGTTGACAGACCTGCTACCTGGGGAGAACTGGGGACATAAGAGAAATACGAGTCAAAATATTGGAGTGTTTATAATTGAATTACAATTAATGTTTGTGGAAAAATGCATTTATAACCATCAGATGTTGTGCACTTTAAGGATCATAAACACTGTAGTGTTTCCCTTTGTATAATCATAGATGATGAACTTTACAAACATCTGTTGACATGGTTTGCATTACTGTAAACCACTTGCAGAATTCAGATCCAACAAACATTTAAATTCATATAAATATAAATATGCACTGAGTATGCATTCATGTGGTCCAACAAATTTTCAGGGTTTGTAACTTACTGTATTGCCTCAGCGAACCCGTCAGTCCGGTGTGGTACAACTAAAGTAGGAGTACTGGGAACCATTCTGTCATCATCATCAAAGAAATGCTGCTGCTACATGAAAATACAGAGTTTCAGATTAAATCTTTTCTGCAAACATGGAGCACAAGAGTATATTTCCTGCAACAACAAAATACCATACAACCATGATGACAAATAAGATCATGCACTTACTGTACTGCCGATTCCTGGGGTGAGCTGAAGTCCACGGCCCACTGATTGTCTACGGAGCTGAGAGGACTGTCTCTGCAGAACAAATGAAGAATTCAGCACTGACAGGAAAAAAAATGTTTTGCATAAAAGTGAACAGAACTAACATGTCACCATTCTACTCTTTCCTGACGATGGTCCACAACCATGACAAGGCTGATGCCAAAACGTCTATATTTGGAAATTCCTTTTTTTGGTTTAGAAAAGCTACTATACAGAATAAATGCATCCAAAAATCACAAACTAAATAAACTAGTTTTAAGGCACCTATAATGAGCATTAAGAGTCATTTAATTTTTAATATTTGAGATGTCATGTCTTTTAACCAAATCACCTGGTTTTTTTGGCTCAGGCTTTTGCAACTTTAAAGCTTCAATGGAGATTATGTTTATCTAAATGGGTAAAAACATCCTCATTTCAATACACACAAAAAAGCACTCTGAGAGCGAAGAGAGGTCCATCAAGAAGGTTGTTTTCGCTGGAGTTTGTCTGTTTGTTTGACTGTCCGCAACATTATGGTACTCAAAAATTGATGGATTTTGCTAAAATTTTCAGCATGTGTTGGGAGTGTCACAAATAGACAGAAATTCCAGCAAAAACATAACCTCCTTGGTGGAGGTAATCAGTATTAAGACCTGTCTGAACATACTTAAAGGCACAAGTCTTGAATGTTTATTGGTTTTTAGACTTGTTAAACATCTAATATCGATCTTAATATGTGAAGGGAGTTGTTTGTACCTGTGTGTGTGGGGGGTCCCAGCTCAGGAGCAGGGGGCTGGATGTAGAGTCGTGGTGGGACAGAGTGTGGGGGCCTACGGGGGTGGGGCAGACGAGGCGTGAGGGATGAGGAACTGGGTGAGGGGGTGGAAATTGGGGGGAGGTGGACAGAGTCTCTTGGGGGCTCAGCCTCTGACGTAGCACCACTACTGCCATCACCTGGAAGAAAAAGACTCATCAACTCATCTCCCAATCAATCTACTTTTTGACTGGAATCTGTTGGTCATTCTAAGTTCACAGAAAAAAGGTAACACATGAAGAATGTGCAGCATCATTTCTCCCAAAATCCCAATAGACATCATGAATTGTCTTGAAAATGTTACCGGACCTTAGAAAAATTCTAAAAATGCTTATCCAAACCCTTTTTGTTATGAATTTTCACTTTCTTGCAATGATCTTTAGACTGTGTAATATAATTTCTTCAAAATTGCATCAAAGCAAGTGCAATCTGGTAGAGCTGATACTAGTAGAAACGCAGCTTAAGTGTCTCAGGCCATTCTGAACAGATAGGTTTCATGTTCATCATCACCTTCTATCATACCTAGATGTGAATAACTGTCAAAGATGGAACTATTTCATATTTTCTAGTTGAAAACCTATTGTATCTCATCATTTTCCCCCCATTATTTTCAAGCCTAAGCAAGTCAGTGTGGAAAAATGGAATACTGAAATAATTAAAGAATAATACAAAATAGTACATTATCTGTATAAATGTAGAGTTTTAGTTATTGGTGAAAGTTTAACTTGACATGTGCATGTACTGCAGAACTTCTCTTTGAGTTTCTTCTTACTGCTTTGTGTCGGCTCAGCTGGTCGGTCTGATGAAGGTCCACACACGTTTTCCTCAGAGTTGGTGCCCTCTGTTGGCTCCTGCTCTTCCTCTTCTTCAGCATCTTGGCTCTCTTCATTACTCCCCTCTCCTCCTGTTATTCCACCATCACCAGCATCATCCTCATCTTCATCATCATCCTCTTCCTCTTTATACTGAAACAAAAAATGCAGAAATGAAATCAAACCCTAGATTAAAGCAGTTAACTTCTACTGAACAGGGCAGTAACCTCTTCTTCTTCTTCTTCCTCCTCCTCCTCCTCCTCCTCATCTTCTTCTCCCTCCTCTTCCTCCTGCTGCTGCTGCTTCTCCTCCTCTTTGCTTTCACGGCTCTCGCTGTCAGTGTCAATCACAATGACATCTCGTACCAGACAGGCGTCCTGAGAGGACATCTGATCAGAGGGGACGGACTGGGACACACCATCATCAATGTCCTCATCTTCAGCCAAGACTTGATAACTTCCCTCTGGGAGCTCCTACAGGACAATTAAATGAACAGACATTACTTCATATTTAATATCACTGGATATAAGATCTTATAGCTGTGAATGCTCAGCACAGACAAAGAAAGTAAGTCAACTTAATTTCAGTTTTGATTCAGGCTGTACATAAATGAAAACATCCTATAACAGTCAGCACTGTTATAAGATGTTCTTCTTGTTTGTACTACATTCTCTGTATGACATTGCAGCCACTGTGTACTATCGCCTACAATGAATTCCACCCCCCCACCCCCATTTGTGAAGATAAGATTTACTCATCTTCACAAATGACTGACCTGCATCTCTTTCTACTGACCTGACTGTCGTCTGGTGAATCCTGACGTTCACCATCATCCTGTAATTCCCCTTCCATCTCTTCATCTCCCTCCACCTGAAACACAATTACTTCTGTTATCATGCAGATAACAATTCATTAAGAGAAAAGACTAGGAAAAAAAGAATGACAAAAGGTGAACATTTACACCAGGGGTGGGCAAACTTTTTGACTTGTGGGCCACAAAGGATTAAAAAATTTGACCTCAAGAACTGGACCATGAGCGGAGTGTTTTGGTAATGCACCTCATAAGAGGAAAAAAACAACATAGAATATGTCATTGTTTTCATCCAGTACTATTGAATACAATGAGAACGACTCCACCTTTTTATTTAAGTTGTTGGTTATATATTCATATGTCTGTTCTACTTGCTTGATAAACTGCCTTTTTTTCCCCCCATTCAAATTTGTCTTTGCTTTTCAAACAACACACCTGCTGCCTCCACCGGACATTCTTTTAAAACTGTCCTTCAGACAGAGGTTTACTGGACTTTGCTCATTTCAATGACAACAGAAAACTTGCCTGTGTCTAGAGTGCACCATCTAGTGGGAAACTCCAGAATTGCAGGAAAAAAAGGTTTATTATTATATAAAATATAAAAAATATAATTGTCTTCAATTTTAGCGGGCCAGATTGAAAAGCTTAATGGGCCGCATATGGCCCCCGGGCCATAGTTTGCCCATGCTTGATTTACACAGAATTGTAAATCTGGTGATCTCTCCGTTTGTGTGTTTACCTGCAGTCCCATCACTGGCCTTAGCCGCAGTTTTTTGGTGTTTGGGGGAGTATGTGAACTCTCTGGTCTGCCTTCCTCTTCCTCCTCTTCATCATCTCTGGTTCGCTTTGAAGCTGCTTTAGTTACAAAAGCAATGATATACACAAAACCACTGAAAAACAACTGGTAATGTGATGGAGCACATGAATCACATTCCTATTTGATGATGTTTTCATGCCATGTCATATTAAACCACTTTTCATTCATTTAAAAAATGTCAATCATATGTACTTCTGCATTTAAGGATTAGTTTGGTGATGCTCACCTGTTCCAAGCAGAGCAGAGGATGTAGATGGACGCTCTGCCTCCACACTGGACCCTGCTTCTGGATTGGCTGCTTGCTGCTGGGTGGGCTGGACAAACGCTGTGGTCTGGGTGCTGGTAGGCTGGGTGATGGGGGTGGGGGTGTTGACCAGGCTGGAGCTTGTTGAATGTACAGAGGTTCCTGCACTGATCAGCACTGCAGAGAATAATGATGCTACATGTCACACACACACACACACAACCTAACCATCTACCTAAACATTATCCCAGTTACAAATTCTCTGTGCTACTTGATTAATTGTGGACTGCTAGATTCCAGATAAAAAATATCTTTGTTATATCGTAGGTGCCAAACTCCGGTTCCTCGAGGGCCAGTATCCTACATGTTTTAGATGTTTGTCTTCCAGCACACCTGGTTCAATTAATGTTCTCTCATTATCATACCCTGCAGAAGCATGATAATGATGTAACAGTTTCCAGGTGTAATGGAAGAGGGAAATGTCTAAAACATGAAGGACAGCGGCTCCTGAGGACTGGAGTTTGACATCCCTGTGTTATATTATCATTCCTAGTATTTCCTTTATTAGTATTGTTTCCTTTGCTCTCACCTTCTTGGCTGTCAGTCTGTGTGGTTGGCATGACAGTGGCTGTGGGTGTTGGCATGGGGACAGTTGCTGGGGTAACCATAGGCCGGATGCTAGCACGAGGTGTGGCTTTGCTACCAGTGGAAGGGCTTGGTTTGTTGCTCGGTGACGGCGTACTTGGGGTAGGCCTGATGTTGGCAGTGGGAGGTTCAGACAGGCTGGAACTAACACAGAGTAACATTAGTACTGTATTCAGATTATTTATCCCCTCAGGGCAATTCCAATTTGCAGACATTGGTCACACCACAAAAACACACATTCCACAATTACACCTGGATCTGTCAATATTCAGAGCAGCTAAAAGGCCCAGCAATAAATAAATAAAATACAACAGTAACAAGTGCAACAGAATCAACACATAAATACATTTTAAAAACAAGAAAAGGAGAGATAAATACATGTATGAAAATGATAAAAGCATGCAGTATACCCTACCCTACACATTAGCACTAGCAGTGTCATTTAAAAGCCTGATGGCAGACAGAATCATTTGCATATTGATTTGTTTTCCTTATTATTTATTTCTGTTGAACAGATTGTGTTATGTTAAAAGTATCATTCACATTAATACAGATATTGTGAAAAGCATTTTCCACTCTATTTTGGCCTTTCAATCATATGGAAAGTGTATTTTAGGTCACTCAAAACAGATTTTTAATACCATCTAAAGTGAAGGTTCATAAACTGTCAGCTTTATTAGTATTCAGGTGGACATTAAAAAGCTATTAGAGGAACAGTGAAGAAATTAGTACAATGAGCATTTGCTTCAACAATGTTTTTGTTTTACCATGAAAGTAGGGTCACTAGGTGAGTCATATTTATACTATATTCTATAACATTGTTGCTGCTTTGCTTTGATATTATGCAACTCTGGCAAAACTAGTTTTTGGTTAAACCTTGTTTATGAATATGTTATTAAGGCAAAGTTTCTTGAAATGAAAGCAATTAATTGATTATGGTCTTCATCATTACCTACTGCATTATTTTGTGTCTGGAGATAATTTGTAAAAGACGTATGGAAACTGAACCAAGGGTGCAAATATCTATTTGTAAAAGTGTGGACAAGACCTTGGTTTGACTTATTTACAGTGTTTTAATGGCATGTCCTTTACCTTCCTCTGTCTTGGGCAGGACTCTTCAAAGATATCTGTCTCTGCTGGTCTGCAGATCTGGCTTGATCACCCACCTTAAATAAAAAGGTTTACCAAGCTGAAATCAGAAATAACTTACCAGAAGTATAGAATGACACTAGATTCACCCTCTCATTACAAATTACAAACTGTACAAACATCACAATTTGTAAGCGCACATACAGTTCTGATATAAAATACCAGGTGATTTCACTTCAGAAAAAGCAAAAATACAATCAACCTCGTGTTTGGTTCACATATGGTATGAGACGTTTACCTTTGAGCCACTTTGGTCCTGTGGTTCTTCTCTGGAATCGGTGCTTGTTTGCGTCTCTCTCAGTTCCCTCAGTTCTCTATCCAGTCGAAGCATGCGTCCTTCATACTGAGATTTGATGGCATTCATTCTCACCTCTAGTTCCTCTTTAGTCTGTTTCAGCTCTTCAACCTCCTGGCTGAGCTGTTCCTTGGCATCTGTAGGAAAATGTGAATGTAATCCCTGTTATTTTAGAGCAGGAGTTTTCTTATTGTGGGAGAATGAACCTCCCCTAAAACAACTCAAAAGCAGCCCCACCCCCCAACAATACATTTTATATGTTTTATCTTTATTTACATTTTTTTTTTAATTTATTATTTCTTAAACATATATGTTTTAAACATCTTTATCTTCATTTCTCAATGTGCTTCAATATTTTTTTAAACATATTGTAACATCTGTGTGTGTTAACATTTTCTTTTACACATTGTATCATTTATTTTTAACAGTTTTTAAATACATTTTCACATTTGTGTGAAAACCTTTGTGCCTTGCAAAGCATCCAAATTCATTAAAATTCATATAAAAAAAATGCACACTTTGATTAGCTAACACCTCTGCAAATAACACACTGTGGGGGTGGAGCATTGTTAGGACCAATCAATGAAACGACAAATTTAAAATAATCAGGCTCAGACTTCCTCTGTTTGTTGCTCGCCCCAGAATCCTGTTGTGTCCTCTCTCACTTTCACCTAAGGTGAGTTATCCCCTTACATATACTGTAGTTAGCTCACTACATGTTTACACTTTTTTTTAAAATTCAGGTTGTTTTGTTTTTTTTATCATGTTGTGCCTCCCCTGAAGTCCTCTGAGGGGGTGAACCCCCTCACCAAAAATCACTGCTCTAGAGCTAATAAAACACCTCAATATCTTAGTCATGTGTAAATGTAAATTACTAGATTTAGGATATGTTCCAATTTATAAGTACATTTGCAGACAGCAGCAACAGGACATTTTCTGATAATTAACAAAAACAGACACACACACACATATATATATATATATATATATATATATATATATATACACACACATGTATATATATATATATATATATATATATATATATATATATAAAACGTACTGTTTAGTTGGTTTATTTTGGTCTTTGCTCCAAGGAAGGCCTTCTTTGTCTTTTCTTCTTTGTCGGCCATCAGCTGTCTGAGCTGATCCTCTCTGTTCTTACTCTCAGATAACTGCATTAAAGAACATTGTTTAATTTCCTTTATGTTTAACAACACTAGAATTTTTGTTTGTGCATTCATTTGTTCCTGAATTTCATGATCTGTAAATACCTCCTGTCTGAGTTTTGCCAACTCCTCTTGTACAGCTGGATTACCATCGCCACCAGCGTCACTCGACTGGGAACTCTGGTTTGCCTGAGCAGCTTGGTTTGCCTCATTAGTCTGCCTGGCTTCAGTCAGCTGCTCCTGTAGGCGCTTTATATCTGATTCACGCTCACCAACCGTCTAAAAGGGGAGTTAAAGGTAGCAAAAGAGGGAAATTAGAGAAATCTATAAAGAATGCTAATTGCCATCATAAAATACTTCTTGTTCTATGACTTGTTTTTCTTTAAGAGCGTAATAAGTGATGCATGTAATCTGTCTCTTGTACTAGCTGAAGTATGCATTAAGGGCTTTTCACAAACCGTCTTCAAGTTGTCCAGTTGGCCTTGAAGCTCAGTCACCTGTTAAAATAAAAGCCATTTGTTATTTTACCACTGTTCGCATCTTGAAATAAGCACGAAATATACAGAATACAATGTTTTGGCAAAATGTGCTGTTTTTTGTAGAGAAGCAAGAGAGTGTCATTGCCTTAGTCTCTGACTGGGACAGGGTAGCCTTTAAGTTGCTGACTTCCTGTTTATGGCTCTGCTGGCTGGTTTGGTGTGTCTGCTGCAGTTCTTTCTGACTAGAGAGGTTCTGCTGAAGGTTTTCTTTGGCCTGCTGCACCTCCCTCTGCATTTGCTGCATTTGGTTCTGACGGGCCTGGGCTAGAGCCTGAACAGATTTTAACTGGGTCTGCGCCTGTAATGTAAAACCAATGAGGTATTTAGTTCTGAATATTGTTGGATTGCACTGTAATTCCTGTAAATGTATATGTTAAGATTAGACTAGCATTTTTTTGTACTTGTTGGTTGTGGGTCTTAGCTTGTTGAAGCTCCTTCTGATTCTGGGTCAGCTGATTCTGAATCTGCTGAAGATGAGTCTGACTCTGGGACAGCTGAGACTGCACCTACAATGTCAAAAAAACAACAGGGCCAGTGATTTCTACCATTATGTCTTCAACCATCAAACAGAACACATTGAAGTATTTGCTTACAGTACCTGTGTCAGTTGGTTTTGAAGCTCCTGAGACTTTTCTTTGTTCTGTTGGTTTTCCTTCTGGGCCTCCTCTAGTTCCTGCTTAGACTTCTGAGTCTGAGAAGAGTACATTATTTTAAAGTTAAGAGTAATAGAGACACCATAAAACATTTTCTTACCTTGTGATGCTTAGTGAATCATCACATTGAGGCTTAAATAAACCTATTGCTTACCTCATCCTGTTTTTTCTGCATCTCGTCTTTGAGGGTGCTCAGCTCCTCTTTCGTCTTATTCATCTCCTCTTCAGCTTTGTTCAGCTGCTGCTGGGCTTCTTGACTCGAACTTGCCTCACTTTTTGTTTTCACTGATGTTTCTTCAACCAACTGTCAGACCGACAGACCCACAATTAGAGATTTGATGGAATACATTGGTTCTTTTTTCAGCAAACCCTAACTACACAAACAAAACCTACCTTGTCATGCTGGACTTTCAACTCCTCAAACTGGGTCTTGTAGCGTCGTCCAATCTTTTTCACCTGAGTGATGGTCTTATTCTTCTCAAGAATGTCATTGTTTTTGGTCTCCATATCTTTCTTGAGAGTGTCCCTCTCCGAAGTTAGACGGGCCACAGAGTCTTTCAGGCCCTGAAGCTGAGACTGCGCCGAGTTGCTACTGGCATTTGATCTGAACCATAACAATGATCATGTAACTTAGCATGTTATTCATTAAGGAAAAGTGATTAATCTGGTACAGTCTTTAAGTTTTATCTGGAAACCAGGTGTGTGGGCTGGTTTTGCATACCTGGCCAGTTCAGTTTTCAACTTGGCTGTTTCTTCAACTAGTTGTGCGATGCGTTTTTGTTGTGCGTCTCTCTCCGTGGTGAGTTTCTGTTTCTCCTCAACATCTCCATCCTTCTGCTGACTTATCAGTTGCTTTAGTGGGAAACACAAATGGTATGTAAACGATTAAAGGGATACTTCACTATTTTTCACATGTATTTGTATAGAATCAGTAGCTTTACTCTGGTGCACCCACAGTGACTTACCCCCAACAGCGTCCTGTGAGTCGAGTTCTGGTCCAGTTTTGGTCAAAGCCAAAGTAGTCCCGGCAGGTTTCCTGGGGTCATGAAAATACAACGTGTTTCTTCTCAAAACAATACATTTCTAAATAAGTGATTTATTTGCAGAAAAACCCCATCACGGAACAAAAACTCACATCTCG
Source organism: Siphamia tubifer (assembly GCA_020466265.1). Taxonomy (NCBI): domain Eukaryota; kingdom Metazoa; phylum Chordata; class Actinopteri; order Kurtiformes; family Apogonidae; genus Siphamia; species Siphamia tubifer. The sequence goes on along the minus strand of CM035799.1, from coordinate 17,710,506 downwards.
TAATTGCTTGTCAGTTTTTGTTCCATGACGGTTTTGTTATGCAAATAAATCACTCATTCAGACACATTGTTTTGAGAAAATACATTTTATTTTCATGACCCCAGGAAACCTGCCGGGACTACTTTCGCTTTGATCAAAACTTGACTCACAGGACACTGTCAGGGCTAAGTCACTGTGGGTGCACCAGAGTAAAGATACTGATCCCGTACAAATTCATATGAAAAATAGTGAACTATCCCTTTAACCAAATATCACAATGTGGCTGCATTAGAAAAATGTAAGATAAACACAAGTATCCACACATGCAGGACAGTTACCTGTGCCTTGGCCTTCCACCGTTTGAGGTCGTCTTCCATTAACCTCTTGTCAGCCTGTAGGGAGCCATTTTTCTCGGACAGTTGAGATAAAGAGTGATGCAGTGGGCTGATGTCTGCTTGCAGCTTTTTCACCTGATAGAAAAAGATAAATTGTTGCAGCTTTTCTGAGGGATTGTATTAGCTTTAAGTTCAGAGACCAAATGACAATAATCCAGGCTTGTTTTCTGACCGTGGTAAAAATTAAGTAACATAGTGTAGAATAGGTGTTTATACGTATATATATATATATATACACACACACACACACACACACACACACACATATATAAACACCTAGTGGCTTACCTTAACTTGGGCTTGGTGCAACTCCTGCTCCAGTTTCTCTTTGTCCATTCTGAGTGTTCTGTTCGTTTCCTGAAGAACTCTGACATTCTCCATCTTTTTCAGCTGTTCCTCTTGCTGGGTCAGAGACCTCATTGTAATCTGAGTAAACCAAGTATAGAGTGGTAAGAAAAGGTATAGCTATTGTTGTTTCACAGTAG